>CAWUFW010016020.1:0-330477 GCA_963921515.1 Calotriton arnoldi
GATTGGAGGGAGCAGCCTCACTCGGCGTTCCTCAGGGCTCTGGAGGCCTGCACTTGCTCTAACCCAGCAGGCCCAAGACACCTGGGTTAGAGGTTTCAAAGTGTGCATGTCTGGCTGGACGTCTCAAGACGGCCAAAGGGAAATGCTCACTTTGAAAAGTGCATATATAGCCCACCCTCCTCCCAGTCCCTGCTGCTGTCATTCAGCAGTGGCCCCGCCCCTGTCCTGACGCTTGTTCAGGACTGGAAGATTAAAAATAAAATGGTAATGAATTACCATTTAATTTTTCATCTCAGGGGAATTTAAGTGGGGCGATGCTCCTCCGCTTCCAATGGAGGAGCCTCACCTATTCAGTAGGCGCCAAGACTGCATTTAAAGGAAACAGCTGTCCCTTTAAGCCTGCAGCTCAGCCTCAATGAAGACGCCTTAGTATAACATGGTTTCGGTGTGGCTTGAGCAAGCGTTGAGAATCCAACTGCAACTGCTCAAGATGGACAAACATGGCTTGTGCAGTTGCTTTGTAAAGGATCATAAAGTCTCATTTTGGGCATGAAAAATGAACTTGGAATAAAGAAAATGATTCGTTGATGGTTTCCATCCAGATGCAGCGTGTTGGGGGCCATTTGCAGATTTTGCCCTTAGGGTTTGTTTCCTAGCAGTTGCTTTACATCTTCCTTCGTTCTCATTTTTTAAAAATATTAAGCATAATCTGAAAAGCAAGGAGGGATACCGGCAATATTCATTGAAATATTTAATTGCGACACATTTAAGGCCCAAGAAAAATACTGAATTATGAAAAGCATATCAAAATCGACTGCACATGGCAAAGGTTAACACATATGAGGCTTCTCGAAACACTACAGCCTCACTAGTGCTGACATTGCTACCAACTAAAGTCTATTTATCTTTCTCTGCAACTTAACAGAGGCTGTTCTCCCTTCAGTTTGTCGTGAACTAAAAATATTGTCAATGCAGACTGTGGTCCTCTGAAATCATTTACGGTTTCGCTGACATGACAGGCCAGGCAAGGAAATGTCGAGAGGAGACAATAGAACTTTGAGCAAGTGGCAAAAGGCAGAATTTTAAGATCCTCTTTAATTCATTGAGAAGTAGCGGTCTCTCGATCACTATCTATCCTTCTCTTCTTTCTCACTCTCCCTCTCCTCTCCCCTCTAAATAAAATTTTCCATAAAACCAAATGGGTCATTTTCCAGATCAAAAAAAACCCTCAATGCAAATATTTGTGTGTCCCTGAGGCAAACAACAATTTTGTTTGAAAGATGCTAACCAAACTCGATCCCATGCTTTCAGGGGTTAAAGGTCACAGCACCGAATAAATTGACCTTGCTCTTGCTCTTAACTCCCTCTGGGAGAGCTCATGCAGTTGTGAATATAATTAATTATTTAGCCTACTTCAGATTATATGCCACGATATCTTCTGTTTGGTTGAAACTTAAAACAGATGAAAAGTCCTGAGAATTGACCTCTGACCCGTGCCTGTCCTTCATCAACTAGCAGCAAAGACTGAATAATAAGGCAGTTTCCTAACTCAATCTGACATGACCAACAATGGCAGAACTGCACCACCCGGTGCACTTCAGTCTTTTCTACGTGCATTGGGTGTATTTAAGCCCTGATTATATTTTGGCAGTAATTTGTGCCGAAATAACCGTTTTGAGGTGTGAAACTGAAATCATGTGGAATGCTAGTGGATATATCTGCAAATGCTGCAAAAGTGAAAATTGGGAATCGAGTGAAAGGTTCCGATTAGAGAATTGGAAAAGGAATTAAAATGGGGAAGCAGAAGAAAAACAAAACACGAGTAAAAGCAAGGGAGATTGGAAGAGAGGGTCTAGAATGAGAAAAGGAAATGACTGTAAAAGAGAGAGAGGTAATTCATGGAAGACAACAAAGATGTTAGATGCGTAGCAATCAATTTCAATTATTCAGTGTTTAAGTAAATAATCGAATGAGTAGATCATGGGCTTTTAAAGGAATCCAGATTTATTTTTTATTTTTATTTTTTATAATGTTTATTTGTCAACCAGAGGATAGCACAGTTATTCACGGACTTAAAGCATATAAAAGAACAAAATGAAACAAGAAGGGATGTCCATAAGTAGCAGAGGGCTTCACAAAAACAGTATTAGAGGTTAGAATATCACTGCCTTAAATAATACAACATTGCAAATATAAAGAAGAAGAAAGCAATCATCAATTTTTAGCCTCATTGATATCACAAAAGTTAATCATTGGAATAAGAGCCCCCATATAGCATTTAACTTTATCATAGAGTGAGAACCCCTAGCATTTGCCAATGCAGCTTCCATCTCATACGTTTCCCTAACTAGCGTCCACCAATCACTTACTGAAGGAGGACAGGGACTAATCCATAGACGGGCAATTACCAGCCTGGCAGCAACAAGTAGAATCAGAAATAGACGAGAAAGTCTGTGACTCATATTCTCTGGGCCAATCATAATTTCCCTAGTCGAGAAAGATGGATCTATCCCCAGCCTCTGAGAGCATTCTTGGCCCGCCTGCTGCCAGAATGTACCCAATTTTGGACATGTTACGAACATGTGCGTAATGTTTGCAGCATATAAATCGCATATAGGGCATTTTGTCCGAACACTAGCTGAGCCTGGCGAAGCCCATTTGGATATTTTCTCTGGCGTGTAGTACAGCAGGCAAACAGTGCGAAACTGTTGTAAACGTAAATTAATAAAATGAACTGAATCACTTAAAGCTTGTTCAATAGCGCTTGCCGTAACAGCTGTACCCAGTGTCTTACTCCATCTTTCCGCCAATCTTTCCCCATTGCCTTGTTTATAGCCGATAAAGCATTTATACATGTAGCTTATTATAGATTTTGCCTTTTCCTTATGCAAACAATCCCAGACCTCTGAATTAGATGTTTTTGTCAGATTTAGGTGTTTCACCAAATAGTCCCTGATTTGAAGATATTTAAAAAACATATATTCTGGTAGATTAAACTGTAGCTGTAAATTCTCGAAAGATGCTAAACTGCTATGATCATAAAGTTCCCCAAGAGTGGTAATCCCAAAGGTCGCCCACCGTTTACTAAGAGCATCTTGAAATACTTCTGGAAAGATCGAATTACCCCATAAGGGGAGTCTATCATAATAGAATGAGAGATTACAGCTGGAAGAAATGGCGCGCCATATGAATATAGTGTCTCTTATAGTCTTAAACTTAACTCTTTTGTAGAAATTTGGGTCGTTGATTCGGTATAGATACATGCCACTGTCCTCTGCCAGCATAAATTTATGAAAGAAGGTGGTATACAAGGGGTTCAAAAGACTACGAAAACGACCAGCAAAAGCTGACCAGAAATACATTTTGAAATCGGGGAAGTCAACCCCTCCCTGCTTATATGGGAATTTTAACAGATCAATAGCTCTCCGAGCTTTTTTGTAGCCCCAAATAAAACTACTTAAAGCCCCCTCTAATCTTTTGAAAAAAGTATTGGGAACCCGCAAAGGGATAGAGCAAAATAGATACAAATTTTTAATAGTATCTTCATTTTGATAATATTAGAGCGTCCGATAATACCAATAGGTAATTTATGCCATCTCTTTAATGAAGTAACTGTGTCTTTAAGTAGAGACTCATAGTTCAAAAAAAGTAATTTATCTATGCTTGAAGAGAGTTTAACTCCCAGGTAGGTAGCCATGGGGCAGACCCCATAGATTGGGGCACTAGGTTTAAAATTAAGAGTTATTTGTGTTTTTTTAGTATTATGTTTATACCCAGAGACAGAGCCAAACCTAGCTGCCTCATCCTCAATTAGATTAATCGCTCTAGCTGGCTCTGTTGTGAAAACAGCAATATCGTCTGCATAGGCGATAACTTTCAGAGGAGTTACGCCAGACAACAAAGGCATAATTTGAGAGTTGAACTGCAGAGCATGAATAAATGATTCAATATAAAGAGCAAACAACAGGGGTGAGAGGGGACAGCCCTGTCATGTACCCCGAAGAACTGAGAAAGTTGATGATTGTAAGCCTAAATATGTTAATTTAGCTTGGGGTTTATCATATAAAGCCTGAATCCATTGTTTATAGAGTCCTTTTACCCCAACTATTGAAAGTATAGACCATAAAAATTCCCACCCCACCCTGTCGAAAGCTTTTTCAGCATCTAGGAGTATCATACCAAGAGGGATTGATCGCTTTGCTGCCATATCAAAGGCAGAAACTGCCATATTAACATGGGCGGTAGTATCTCGCCCTTGAATTAAGCCATGTTGATGGGCAGAGACCACCGTCGCCATAACAGGAGCAAGGCGATTAGCCAGTATCTTTGAGAAGATTTTAGCATCCGCATTTATGAGTGAAATTGGTCGATATGACCCACAATCCTCGGGAGGTTTTTTTTTTCTCAAAAAGAACACAATCTGAGTCATATTCCATGATTCGGGTACCTTGCCCTGAATACCGATGTATTGTATAACCAAGCTAAATGGTTCTATCAATAGGTCTTTAAATAATTTATAGAATTCAAGAGGTAGACAATCTTCCCCAGCCGCCTTACCCGATGGCAGGGTTGATATTGCCGTTTCTATCTCTTCCCTTGTAATATCTATTTCGATAGAGATTGCAGTCGCCTCACTCAAAGTAGATAGATATCTTCCTTGCATGTAAGACTGAATATCTTCCTCTTTAGGTGCTATGGTTGAAGTATATAATTTTTGATAATATATAGAAAATTGCTCCAAGATCTCATGTGGTTGTGTATAAAATATACCATTTGCCCCTTTTACTCTTCTAATATAAGTTTTAGCTCTATCATCTGCGACCTTATAAGCTAGAATTCTGCCTATTTGCTCACCATACTCATATTGTATGGAACGGTATTTATCAAATCTGGCCGCTATTCTTTCTCTAAATGTCTTTTTTATAGCTACTCTGAGATCGATTAAAGAAAAAAACAATTGCTCTTGATTCTGGGTGCCCATCAAGATTGCCTCAGCATGTTGTTCTTCTGCCCTTCGCATAGCTTGAATGACCTCCTTGGTTGCAGTTTTTTTTTACTTTATTCTGCTGCCATACATATTGTTGAGTTGTACCTCTAATAACTGCCTTCCAAGTATCCCAGACCACCAATGGAGAAGCAGACCCCACATTTTCTTTAAAAAATATTTCTAATTGTTTCCTAGTGTTAGCTATATATACACTATCCAAAAGCAAGTATCTTGGGAAAGAAAAGGGTCTAAGTGACTTGAAATGATAGCATTATAGGGTTATGGTCAGAAGTAACCCGTGGGCATATTTCGAGGTCTGATGTCAGTATTAGCTGATCCGAGACCCATGCCATATCTATTCTCGAATACAGTTGATGCGGGGGGAATAGTACGTATAACCTGGCATAGCTGGATATAAATGCCTCCACACATCCCTGATTAGCTGCAGACGACCTAATTCTATAATAGCAGCCTGTGTCTTACGCATTCTATGGGTAGTCCCATGTCTGGTGGTATCAATGTTGTAATCCATTATACAATTAAAATCACCCATAACCACCCTTTCTCCCTCCCAGCTCAGCATTTCCATATTCAATAGATCAATGACTGAAGGGTCGTACACATTAGATCCATATAAAACAGAGAAAACATATTTCTTCCCACTTATTTCCAGCTGTGCCATTGCCCACCTGCCCGCCTGATCGGCCAGTGTCTTATGCGTGACACATACAAAACGTTTATGTTTTAGAATTGCTGCCCCCCTTATTGAGCAAGTCTGTGACGTACATACAATTATTTCATACCCCAAATGTAGCAAGAGATTCCGGTCCTTAAAAGAAAGATGTGTTTCTGTTAGCAGAACTAATTGTGGGTTATACATTTTTAGTTCTTCACACACGAGTTGCCTCTTCAGTTTTCTATTAAGACCAGCCACATTCCAGGCTAAACATTTAATTTGAGCCATTGTCAAAATTATTCCTTACAAATAGGTAACTACCTAGTATTGTATCTGCTCTCGTTCCCGTACGTATTCCCTTCTTGTTATCTCCATCTGTGGATTTAAATCTGGATTCTTTACATACCCCTGTGTTGACCTTTTTTTGCCTATTTCCACCCTTCTGCACCACAAAACACCACCCCCAACCCCTTTGCACTTGGCGAACCCACCACCCTCACTGCATCTTGAAGGAGGAATCATCCCCTTTCAACAGCTGCCGCTGAATTGGCAGCTTCTTGGAGACAGTGCACCACGGCGGCACCCGAGCCCGACCACACCCGATATAGATAAAGCCCTTTAGAAATAGTTGTTTATAACCAAAACAGAAAAAGAAGAAAGCTCAAAAGAAAAGAAGACAAAGAAATTCAGTCTTTATCCAAAGCCCTCGATTGCCATCTGCCGATAGCTGCCTTCGCTTCCTGTTCTGTGTGGAAAAAAAAAGATTTGCCTGCCCGAAGAACCCTCAGACGAGCAGGCTTCTGTAAAAATACTTGTACCCCAGTAGCTTTCAATGGGTCGATCAGTTGCTGTAATTTCCAGCGTCTATCCATGGTCAATTTGCAAAAATCCGATCGAACAAAGATAGAAAAAGATTCAACAGTGACCGGAAAGCTAGGACGAGCCTTCAGGGAGATGGCTTGTCGAAGAAGAAAGTTTCCAAAGTGGATCAAAAAAGGCCTAGGATACCGAGAGCTCTGTTTCTCCTGTACTAGTGGGAGTCTATGGGCCCTTTGCAGCTGACAGTCCCAATCCCAGTCCCCCAAATCTGGAAAAGCCCGTTGGAAAAGCTGAACTATGAAGGCTCTAGGATCCGAACTCTCTTGGCCCTCAGGTACTCCAAACAATTTTAAATTATGGCATCTCGAGCGATTTTCCAGATCTTCCAGCTTAGATTGCATAGCTGTAATTTGATCATCATGTTGCTGGACCGAGCTACTTGTTTTGGCTGTAACCTCCTCAGTATTAGCAACCCTCTGCTGCAGTTCCAGAACATCTGTTGCCAATGACCCAACCTTGAGTGACATTTCCTTCAGCGACTGCTGAATGCTATGATTGTCAGCCCTGGCTTGGGCATAATGCTCTTGTGCCAACGTTCTCTGATCTTTTAAGGCTTTTAAAATCATAGTGAGGGTCGGCACATCTTGGTCCTCTGCCTTCTCTCCTTTGTGTTCCGCTGAAGCCTGTTGCGGCTCTTGAGGGGACCCAGATGCCATTGATAAGCCTGAGGGACCCAAGATAGGTAGTTGACCAGATGAAGATATTAGGCCTGATTCTGGGCTATCAGGCCGTGCCTGCCTCATATTGCCATATCCCTCATCTGTTGGGCTTGTGCCAGATAAACCCGATATCATGGTTTTAACTCCTCCTTTTGCTTGAACCCAGCGACGCAGGGGACTATCCGATAGAGTGTCTTTAGCCTGTATAATTGATGTCAGACATTGCTTTAGTTCCGGCACAGTATGAATTTTCTTTCCCTCTTTCCCTATCTTTGATTTAGTAGTTTTCTTTTTAGCAGAAGGGTTGAATACTGGAGAGGCCCTTTTTTCATGAGGTTTGCCAGATTTTCCAGAGGCTTTCGAGGCATCTTGTAATTCAGATACCATTTGAGCCTTTCGTAACTCCCTACCCCCTGCCGTTGTAGTGGATATAGACTGCGAATCCTCAGCATTGAGGAAAGTTGAGACTAGCATTGGGGCAGATATTGTAGTAGAGAGACTGTTCGTACCTCCCTGATCTTGTATTGAGCCAAAAAGATCATCCGTGGCTGAATTTTCTCTACTGCTTCCAACCGTGCTGACAGCACTAACAGCACTGCCAGCACTACCAGGCGCGATAGAATCATTTAGTAGCGGCTTCATTGCCCCATCATCCTCCAAATTGCGCTTATTCAGTGCACCTGTTAGTGTTGCAATATTCACTGCCGCTACTGGTTGAACGCTTGGCTCAGGTATACATATTACACCACTTGCGACATTATCCACATTATCATCCTCGCCAATGTTGTGCCCGTCATCAGAATTAGAATTATCAGCATCCACCGGGCCCTCAGGTGTATCAGGGAAAGCATTTTGACAGCGCCCGGGGGAATTAGAAGTATTCTCATGGTTACTTTGTTGCACAGATAGTGCTTGTAACATAATATCCGCTGCTAATTCGCTAGTAAGTTGCTCTCCTGCTGCACCTGCAGTTAGTAGCTCCGCAGCTTTCCCTGACTGTAAAAGGCGCAAAAGCGGCTTACCGAGTCTCAGTATAGTTTTACTGTTGTCCCTTTCTTGCGTCGCTGCCACTGACGCTGCCTCCTCATTTTCGTTGTTCTGCCCAGCGCCGGTTGTACTTGGGGTGCTCACCGGCAGCCGACCTGCTGCCCGAGTGCCTCTAGACGTAGTCTTCGGAGGAGCCATATCTCTGATACCGTCCAGACTGTAGTTAGAAGCCGCGAGAGCTCCTGAGATCAATCCCAGTAGGAGAAGACGGGAAACAAACAGCCGCCTCCCAATGCCACCAAGTACTGCTGCCTGCATTCGCCTCGCTGCTCCCCAAATCCCGATTAGGAAAGTCTGTGAAACGGAATATAAGACAGTATTTGCCTTCTTTCTTCCTTTTTATCGTATTTATCGTATTGCCATGTTTAGAGCTGTTTCAGAGTATCCAAAACGGCAAACGCCGAACGCCGAGTGTGGGAGCCCGGGAGCCGCTTCGTGAGCCTGCTCTCCCTGGCGGCGTCAATCCGCCATCTTGCTCCTCCCTCCAAGGGTCGCTGATAGGAATCCAGATTTTCAATGATATTTAAACATCACAAAAGAAGAAACAGATTGAAGAAAAAGTTTTTCCCAGTTAAAAATCTGTGAAATTGAAAAAAAAACTGCATCCTTTCCAATTACATTATGATGTAGAATGCACTATTGGGATTTTGCTTATGAATTCTTAACTACAACCACCCTAGATTTTACCTTTACTTGTATTTGTTAGACATTTTGCTGTTTGTTATTCATGAAAACAATGGATCAAAGTTCCTCGTGCAAATATTTATACACTAACAAACAAGGAGAACCTGGCATGGAGATAAAGAAAAATTACATCTAAATCATTTTTCACAATATTTACTGTGAATTCTTCACACAAAAATCCTAACAAAGGCTGTTGTTTCTCAACTCTCTAAATACTTATAAGACAATTGTGTCCTTCAGTCAAATCAACCTGGATACAGGCCAATCATAGAAGAGAATAACTGAAGAGCTCGGAGAGATCATGGACCAAGGAGGCTCTGCTGCCTTAGTCCACTTGGATCTCTCTGCAGCATTTGATAAGGGCTCAAATTCGGTGATTCAACGAAAGCTGACTGATTTTGGTATCAATAAACAAGCACTTGAATTGCTTGAATCATTCCTCTTAGAAAGAATCCAACTGGTGTCATGTCCAACATGTCAATCCTTTCTGTCTTCCCTCTGTTGCGGTGTACTTCAGGGGTCATCCCTCAGCCCTACATTCTTCAACATTTACATGTCTCGACTGGCTAAGACAGTGAACTCTTTTGGACTCAGTATAGCTTCATATGCTGAGGATACCATGATCGTGGTGTCAATATCACAAATTCAGGAAATGTATGATTGAGCTAGCCAGGAAAATTATGATTGATTTAGTCAAATTGATTATTTCTAATTTCCTGAAGTTGAATGGAAAAGCAACAGAGGTGCTTCTCTTTGGCAAACAATCCCCAACATGGTCACCTTCTTGGTGGGCCAAAGAATTTGGAATACCTCCTACACTTGTCAGCTTAGCAATACACAAATGATCTTGATTGATGACTCTTCTATGACACACATCAAGAAAGTTGCGGCCACCTGGTTTCATATCCTTCGTGTGTGCTACAAAAGTTTCTTCTTGCTTCCTCAGAACTCGCACAAAACGGTGGTTAAGGCATTGATCATTGCTATAACAGATGACGGGAATTCCCACTATTTGGGGCTCCATTAATATTTGACACAGTGTCCTAAAATCTACCAAAATGCAGCAGCACATTTCATTTTGGGTGTCTCCAAGCATGTTTCGGTCAGACCTAAATACATGAATTTACATTGGCTTCCCATTCATAAGAGAATCTTCTTCAAAGCCTTATGCTTAGGCTAGCCTGTTTTCTGTGTAAACCTATAACAACTGATAAAGCCCCATCTAAAGAGAAACAGCCTTCATTATTGTGAACATATAAACACTGACACACTTGCACAACCACAAACTAAAAATGCCATTCAAAGAAAGGTATTGTTGTTTAAAGATGTCACTAAAATATTGTTTTTTCTTCCTTTTGTTTCCTCCAATTTTATTTGCTTGAATTATAAGTGTTATATTCTGTGTATCTGTAAAGCACACTATCACCCGCAAGGGTATCCTGGCACTTAGCAGGTGTGTGTGCCTAGTCTAGCCTGGGGCTAATCAAACAGCCGGATCCTCAGTTTTTGACAAACTGAAGAAGAGAGAAGGAGGCTCTGATGTGTACTAGGAGGCCTTTACACACTCTAAGAGCGATGTATGAGAAGGCCCTGCCTCCGGATCTATTTCTTTGTATTTGTGTGATGTGTATGAGTAGGATTCTGGTAGAGTGGAGGTGCCTGCAGGGTTGGTGGAAGGAGATACCCTTGTTTAGGTAGGTGGACCCGTGTTGTGTAGGGCTTTAAATGTGTGAGTGAGGAGTTAGAACTGTGCATGTTTGTGTATCGGGAGCCAGTGAATTTCCCTGAGTTGTGGTGTGATATGTGTTCTGCATGGGAGGATTGAGAATGATACTGGCTGCCAAGTTCTGGATGGTTTGTAGTCTACTGGTCAGTTGCTGGTGATTCTGGCATAAAGGGTGCTCCAATATACCAGTTTGCTGGTGATCATTTTTCTTGTGTTGCTTGGGAACAATTTGAAGACTTTCCTCAACATTTTGAGCATGCGGAAGCAGGTTGCTGTGGCTGCATAGACTTGCACTGTCATTGTCAGTTTGCTGTCAATGATGATCCTGAGGTTCCTGTTGTGGATGCTGGGGGTGGGTGTAGGTCCAAGGTTGCCCGGCCCCCAGTGAAGTCTCATGCTGAAGTGTTCTTGCCGAACATCACTACTTCTGTCTTATCACTGATTAGCTTGAGACAGTTGGACTTCATCCATTTGGCAACTGCAGGTAGTGAACTTGGCCCTTGTGTTGGAGATCTTGTCCGAAGGGGAGAGTAATAGTTGCGTCTCAACAGCATAGGAGAGGATGCTGATGTTATGGGCGCTTATGACGCTGACTAGAGCTATAGTGTGTTTGTTGAAGAAATTAGGGCTGAGGGACGAACCTGAGATTCAGGTTTCTAGACGCATATTTTTGGTCTGATCTTATTATGTTATACTGTAGAGATTCTGGGAATAATAAAATCATATT
Organism: Calotriton arnoldi; assembly: GCA_963921515.1. NCBI lineage: Eukaryota > Metazoa > Chordata > Amphibia > Caudata > Salamandridae > Calotriton > Calotriton arnoldi. Next base: position 11,386 of record CAWUFW010016020.1, read on the forward strand.
TGATCTTTTGTAGTGTTTAATTCTTGAACAATATGTACTATAACATTTACCCACAGAATAGATAAAACCCTTTGATACATCAGCCCTCTTTTGTGACAAGTCAGTGTTGATAGCAGGTCAACTGCCAAACACTCCAGGCTTTAAAAATTCAATGCAAAGTGTAGTGACAGTTACCAGAGAAAAGAGTGTTGTCCCCAGAATATACTTTTCAACTCTGGGAAGAGGAGACAGATTTGGCGGGATGCATACTGTCTCCCTGGCTACTTTCAATCACTCTAGGAATATCCTATAGCCCGTTTTTAGCTAATCACTGGCTGGCTAGATTCCAAACTCTAATGGTAAGACCTAACTTAGGCTTTGTTGGTCCTCACATACCCTATTGGTGTCATGCTTCGTCATCTGGTCTCATCCTGGTCCCTATGAACCAGGATGGGCTCAACCATGTTCCAGAAGTACTTGTGATATTACATCCAATGGGGTCTCCTAGTGAAAAGTAAAAAAAACCGCAGAGAACACCTGATTATCTCTTTAATATAAGTTGCCTCCTGTATAGTTAAAAGTATTTGGTGGTGTTTTTAAAGAAATTTAGTATCCCTTCAACCTATTTTGATTCATCATCTTTCAGCACACGTGGTCAAGCTGTTATGGGTCTGGGGCATTTGTCAGGGCCTATGTGATGCCCCGCTATTATAGTCATCATCTCTGTTGTCCCAGTCCTTAACTTCACGGTCTTTGTCGACAATACAAAACAGATAACATAACTCCTGGCCTACTTTTCCGTTTTCCAGATGAGCATATACTAATGCCTGCATCAAAGAAACAATAGCAAGTAGAGGTAATGAGTTTGGTCTATAATGATGTGAATATATATGTGCTCCTGCTTGGTAAACAATAATGAGACATACTGTACACACTTCACTCTTGCATGCATTCAATGCATATAGGATAGTCCGAGAGTTATAAAAAAGTGCTGTAACCATGCACATGAAATAGTGGTGCAAACATGACATAAGACTTCCCAAATACCCAAACATTCAAAGCTGCAAGGTACCCCATTGTATGTGTGATACCTTCAGATAATCCTGGCTTTTTACCCAACTGTACTTTACTTATGAGGTTTCTGAGCACATAGTTACAATGTTAACAGCAACATTTCAAGTCCCAGAATACAATGTGATGTCTGTTAAATGGTCCGGACTGACTTAAAGCAAGACTTATGCCACGGGGACACTTGGCAGCTATAAATGTCCACATAACAGTAGCACCACCTTAATGTAGTCAGGCAAAGAGTGCAGAAAAGCAGATAAGAGTATGCTTAAAGCATCACATTTCAGGTGCCTAAGAATGTAGGGCTACAAAATAATCTGGTATAAATCAAATTTTAAAATGTTTCACAAAGCACTATGCTGTTAATAGGGATGACTACCTCTACAATGTCAAAAAAATCCAGTACAGAGTAGGTGATTGACCCTCAACTGTGTCCAGGAATTTGTACATTAAAATATTTATATCTAGCCCTCTTACTTTTAAATCAAGTATTAGTCCGATAAACCAGACAGAGTGAGTGTGAGAGGTAATGAGATGTGACAGAGAGTAATGAGATATGAGTGTGAGTGAGCTTGGAATACACAGACTTTCTATGGTTAAAAGCCTAACCTTAGTCCATTGGACACACTGCCAATGGGAGAACACTACATACCCTGCATTACTTCTCCTTTAAATTAAATCGGTGCTTTATAACAATCACTGCAAATTAGATATTTTGTGATCACTGGAAAAAAATAGGGGATATGTACTAGGAAGTGGCAGAGCGTGTCGTTAGCCTCCTTGGCTTAATGACACGCTCAGCCACTTCTGAAACGCAAGGCTGCACCATATTTACAAGAATGTGGTGCAGCCTTGCGTTTCCCCCTGAGATGGCACTAGAGTTTAACAAGTTAGCGCCAACGCAGGCACCCTTGCACCAGAGTGCAAGGGTGTCTGTGTGCAGGGGAGGATTGGTTATGTGTAGGAAGGTGTCCCTTCCTGCACATAAACAATCCTAAAATGCCATTTTGTAACTTTCATGTGTGCTGCTTCATGCAGCACACATGAAAGTTACAAAATGGCATTTTTAAAAGGTTTGTTTATGTACAGGAAGGGACACCTTCCTGTACATAAACAAACCATGGTGTTTTGCTTTTTCCATGTGTGCTGTACAAGGCAGCACACATGGAAAAGCAAAAACGAGGAGAATTAATGCATTTCTCCTCGTTTCGCCAACTTAAGTCCAGGATTTTCCTGGTCTTAATTTGGCGCTGCCTCCTATGTACCCCACCCCTGTACATAGGGGGCAGCGTCAAATACAATGGGTGTTGCGGTGGAACGCCCCCTACAACAGCCACTGCATGCACCTTTCACGCTAACCATAGCGTGAAAGGGGGCCTTATGTACAAGGCAGCGTTAAGGCACGTTAAGTGGCTTAACGCTGCCTTGTACATAAGGCGCAGCCTTTCGCCACCACAACGTCCGTAAAAGTGACGTTGTGGTGGCGATAGGGGCTTGTACATATGCCCCATAGTTTTTGTCTATTTTGTGGGTTAGACAGCTAAATAAACACTGATAACTACTGATTTCAAAAGGTTTGGAAAGCATTGAAACAAACCCACAAAAATCCACAAAAAAACCCACTGAAAACAAGATAGCCTATTTATGCCTGATATAGAAAGCCTTTAACAACCAAGGCCATGACTAGTGAAGTAACAAAATCACTCATCATGTTCCCTCATGCCTTCTGAGGTTGTCTTCCAAACACCCACTAACTATTCCTCGAAGTAATCTTGTTAGACAGGGAGGAAGATCTTTCTCTTTTCTGTCTCCTAAACTGTGGAACTCCCTCTCGATGCATCTAAGGATAACACAAGACCGTCTGTCATTTCAGAAAAAAACATAAACATGGTTCTTTCAAAGTCTCTAAATTGGAGAGCCTTTCTCAGCTGTAAGGCCAACATTCCTAGGGCCTGCCCTAGGATCCTGCATCCTGCCCTAGAGTAACAACAGTGCTCTATAAAACAATTTTCATTTATTCATTCATTAATTTCAGACTGATTTAGAGTCCTGCAGTAAATAGTGTTCGGGGGAACATGTGGCATCCTCATTATTGGTACTTTTTTGTCCTTCTTTCCCATGCAGATTCATGCGCTAATACCACATAAGTGAAGCAGAATTCCTCATATCAAAGAACTACCATCATAGTTTTCTCCCAGAAACCATGTTGCAAATACATGTTAAACAAATTGTGGCAACATTGTCAATGCAGAATACTCACCAAATGTGCCTTTGACGTAAGAAAAGTAAAGATAAGATAATATAAGACCTGCTTACTTGGCAGGGAATATACACTGAAAGTTCTTCCACGGACACAGTGGAAGTAATTTTGACAAAATTGCAATGCCAGTCTAGCCGACACGTCATGGCAGCCCAGTTGGCACTTTTTATTTTTATCACCAACAAGCCCACAAAGCTTGGGCTTCTGGAAGATCAACAAGATTTATCTCAGTGCATGGGGACCATTGCTCTTTTTTCCTACTGGGACCAGCAACTTTTGCATGCTGATCGGGACAGGACAAACAGCCCTCAAAAGTGCAGGTTTTAGCATGCTATAAAGTTGGAATTTCTCTGGCAACTTGCCAACTTGGAGACTGTTTCTAGCAAGAGAGAGAGCTCCTTCATTGGAAACTAAACAGTTTTCCTACCTCTAAGTGAGCGGTGTTCACGAACACTGAATATTTAAGTCAGATTTCTGATTACTCTAAATGAGACCTTAGATCTGGAAATACTACTGAACAGGAATGCTTTTACTACTTTACATTTTTACTCCAGATCATGCCCAACATGAAAATGTACAGAGAATCTAAACACTACATGCCAAATTTATATTTTGGCAGATGGCCCATCCTCCACCAGGTCAACAGAGTAAATTACTCTGTCGCTCTGACGGAGGGACCGCCCGCCAAATTGTGAAATATCCGCCAGACATTTCATGCATTGACAGGAACCACCGTCAAGGCAAAGGAAACACAACTTTCCTTCACTGAACTCCAGGAATTTTTACTTATCTGAGTCTATTTTTACTTGTTACATGTTTTTAGAATTTTTTTTTTATTATGCATATTTATTTTTAGAGAAAAGGGTCTTTACCATTTGTTGCAATCAAAAAGTGGATCTGCCAACATTGCTCATTTATTTAGTGTGGCTGCGAATGTGCTCATTATAGCTATTGGTGTTTACATGTATTGCCTACTGCATTTGAATGCTTTCATTAGTTGCTCCCAGTGGCTGTTACACTGAATGATGGCTTTGTGCCTGTGCACTTCAACGAACAGGGAAATGTACGCGCAGGGACATCTTAAGGATTTTGAAGGCCCTGGGCCGCACGTGTTTTGGGGGCACCAGTTTGGAACAGCTTTGAATTTATGGTCCAATTTCAGCTCTTTCTTGCCCTCGTTGGCCAGGTCAATAACAGTGCACAGGCACACTGGTCCAAATTCTAAAGTTGTTACATTTAATATTCAGGGATAGTGATGTGTGGTTTAAATATTTTAATACAGCAGCAGCTCACTAATATTTCTACAAATAATCTCTGTGACACCCTCTCATTTCCTGTTTTGATCTAAAACATACTTTTTTATGGATGTTACATGAAACATAAACACAATATTTCTCTGCAAAATGTCTAATGACTCTCACACATCACTCACATTAAAAATAAATCAAAGGGAAACAGAATTTAAAACAATCTGTTTAAGATTCACTCAAGGTAATCAGGGTAAGACTCTCTGCAGAACAGAGCTGGCTCTATCAAGGGCCCTCCCTGAAAGGCTGGGGCCCTGGGCCAGAGCCCACTTTGCCCATGCCTTAAAACTTCTCTGTGTATGCGTTCTTGCCTCTACTGCTTGGGACTAGCTTTTCTTCCTTACATATGTATATTGTTTTTACATTGCATGCCACATTGAATGTGGTCTAATACACTGCCCCCTAAAAAGTGCACATCACATTTAAGTTGGTTTAGTTACCATCTGATAAGCACACTTTTGCATGTTTTCTGTTAAAAACGTCTCCAAAATCCCTAAAGCCATTTCTTTAATATTTCTCTGTGCCTTTTCCTGAATACTTCTGGTCACAGATTTCCCATTCACACATCATTTTGAACATTTGTCTGACAGTGTTTGTGTTTGGGAGGGCGTTAATTACCGTTTCATGTACCCATCTATTAAGGAAGAAATGGTTTCTTTCTCAGCTGCTTCTACTGCGTATATATATTGACACTTTGAAGGAGCATATACTATTTTAAACCATTTGTTGAACGTGCTTTATATTTTTGCCTTTAACCATTGTCAACAAATCTGAAAACCCTACGCTTTAAATATATGACATAATTATACTGTCCTTTTCAACAGGATTTAATATTGTAATCACTTTACTATTGCATATGTCATATTTAAATTTACTAACGCATATTTCAATATTTATTTTTATTATCCCTTCACACAGTGTCAGAAATGTGCCATGTGTTATGCGTTTAATTCACGTTCTGTTGCGGTTGCATGCGTGCATTTCTACACCTTGTGCCGGATTTATTGTATTCATTTAATTTTCCAAAGCTGAAACGCTTACATGTATAACTGTGAAGATTTCTGGATACATTGCTGATTTTCTGCAGGTCGTCTGTATTATGTGTACAGCAAAGTATGTGCTAAGGCAGAAACATGTTTTTAACAATATTTGCCATTTATTTGTTTTCATCTGAAAAGCCCATGTTTTTACCACTCAAGTCGCTTCTTATTTATAGCTTTCCTTGTTTATGTGGATAAAGATAGCACTAGGCTTTCCACACTACATAACATTTTTCATTGCTTGGCTGAAAAATCATGTACAATTACTATTTATATCTCCGCGTCTCCAAGCACTATAATCAGTATATCTTTGCTTCTTCTCATACATTTAAATAGCGTCACCCTACCAGCACACATCACATTTCAGTTGCCTTAGTAATCACGTTACAAGCACACTTTTATATTTCATATTCATGTCTTAAAATAGCTCCAAAGGCCTGAAAGAGTCTATGGCATTTCCCCTGATTATTATATTGACATATTCAATGCACAGATTTCTGTTTAAATGCTTTATTCAGCGTGTTTAGAAAAGTCTTAATTACCATGATTTTCTAATCTGCTAATTCTGCATGCACATAAGGTAGAAAGCGGTATGTTCTGTTCCACTATTTATCTGCAGCTTTTCCTGAACTACTATATATACATTCCTAATTCACACATAACATATGCTGTTGTCTCTCTGTGGAATAATGCATCCATTCCATCAAACTATGTTTCAAGTCATGATCTAAGAGAGTACACTGGCCTTCATCCTCTCTAAGCCAATAAATTGAGCACCATCGAGTCGGGTGGCAATTCTACCTAAAATTCACCTCCCACGTGTCCCAAAGGGTTTTGTTATATCAATGCACCCATAATATTTTAATCAATTTTGCGACTCTTTCTATCTATTGGACCCAGTATCGGCCGGTGCAGGTAAACGTGTGGGGGGGGAGGGGGAGGGGGTGGAGGGTGAGTCGACAGACGCCGAAGAGGGAAAATAAAATTAAAAAAAGAAAACCACTTACCTTGCTTCTCGCCCCCCACCGCGCTTACCTGCACCGGCCGCTCCTGATTGGACCCCCTACACCATCATCTCTTGAGCACTGATAATGTGCTTGTCTGAAAACCACATACAATTACCATTTATGTCCACGATCTATAAGCTGCACAATTTATATTTGTTTGTACTTCTCGTACATTAAATATTGTCATGTAAAATACACAAGTCCAATTTCAGTTGCTTAGTTACTATGAGAAGCTCACTATTACATTCTATGGTCATGTCAATTAAATGTCTCCAAAAGATAAAATCAGTATGCTTCAACATTTCTATTTTGCTTTTCCTGCCTGATTATATTGACATCTTCAACGTAGAAATAATAAAGCATGTGTTATGGCAGCACCCACTTTGTGAATCTGTGTTTCACTTCATGGTCACAGGATAGGTTTCACTCAACCTTTCATCCAGGTAGAAAAACTCAGTGCCAAGGGAGTTGGGAAAAAATTATGATTTGTTATTCAACCCCCATGGGACAAGCGTACGCTGTAAAAATACACGTTATGTCATGTGACAGCTCATCTATAGTTTAATCACATTACTGACTGTGGGGCTTAATTATGAGAGGCTTGCGCCCCTGGAGCATCACTTATTTTGACGCTCTGGTGGCGCAGGCCTCTCAATCATAACTATGAGGCGACGCAAAACCACTCTGCATGGCTTTGCATGGCCTCATAGATATGGAGTAAGACAAAGCAGAGCAAGTCGCTGCCTTGCCTTCCTCTGTGTCAAGGAGGCATTCCGATAGCGTTGAGGTGGGTTTTCCCATGCAGCACCCATGGATTTTGGCACTGCCCCCGATTTACTTATTTATGTATACCTGGGGCAGCACCAAAACCTTACGCTTCCCCAGAGCAGTCGTAACGAGGAGAAATGTTTTTATTTCTCCTTGTTTTTCCTCTTTCCATCTGTGCTGCAGTCTGTGTAAAAAGAGGAAAACACCTCTTGGGATTGTTTTTGTGCAGGAAGCTACCCCTTCCTGCACAAAACAATCCTGCCTGCAACAGAGGCACCCTTTCACCATGGTGCAAGGGTGCCTACTTTGGCGCTAGGCAGGAAATTGTGAGCCAGCACAGGAGGAAAGGACAGGAATGCACTGTATTTTCATAAATACAGTGCATTCCTGCCCTTTCACATCGTCGTATGGCAGGGGAGCAAGAAGACTTGCGGTGCTGCCCTACGCCAATTCCTCATATATGAGGCTGTGTATTTGGAAGAGCACTCATTTCCGTTTTATTTAGTCGGTGATATGGCGTGCGCAAGATAAGTGTTTTTTTAATTTTTTTTTATTTACCCTCATCATCGTCTGTCGACTCCCCCCAACCCCGCCCCATCGCTCTTACCTGCACCAGCCGCGACTGGTCCATAGGTCTAAAAGTGGGCTGCTTTAATATTTATCAGAGGCTTTTCCTTTATGTTTCAATTGACACCTTCCATTAACATATATATTTTAAATGGGAACTGTAGGAAAGTAGTATCTGCTTCTATGGGTACCCCCACTTTTTGCTTGATGTGATGCTGTTTTTGGCTAGTCTGACTGGGATCCTGCTAATCAGGACTCCAGTCTATCTGCTTGTCCCTAAATTGTTGTGTTGAGTACTTAGGTACATTCCAGATTGGATACTGGGATACCCTTATCAGTCCCTAGTATATGGTACTAAGGTACCCAGGGCATAGGTACCCCAGAGGTCTCCCATGGGCTGAAGCATGCATTATGCCACCCATGAGAGACCATGCAAAATGGAAATACAGGCCTGACTTTGCAACCAGTGTAAGTTGGTGCTAGCACCACTTACTAAAGATATAGGTTTCCTATATCTAGGGTCACTGCACTTAAAACCTATAAGTCACCCCTATAGCAGGCCTTTGCAATCCTGAAGGCAGGGTGCTTGGTTCTTAGTGAGAGGGTGCCACTGCATGAGCAGGACACCCCTGCAGCCTACAGAGTCCATTCTCCCCGGTTGTCAGTGAAACAGCCATATACTATATAGAGGGGTACCGCGTAATTATGCGATGACCATCTCGAAAACGGCTGCAACGAATCCTATCATGTTTGGTATCAAACATGTTGGAATCATACCCCCACACCATAAAAGGTGTCATGTCGGAATCATACCCCCACACCGTAAACGGTGTGGGAGGTATGATTCCAAGCACTGGAAGAGCCCTCCGTTAGGCTCTTGTTGTTCCCAGTGCCAACCTTCTAGACCCAGACAGCACAAAATGGTTGCTGCCAACCAGAGACACATTTCAGCCCTCCTGCTGCTGAGCCAAGCTCGAGCAGAGGAATGTAGAACAATAGGTTTCCTGTCACAGGGAGGTGTGACCACCTCCCAGACAGGATTTAGTGCATTGGGACCGGGTGGGTGCGCTTGCCAGCTCCAGAAAGTCTGCATGAGGGGCACACTTGATGTCCCTGTGCATAGTTCAGTTCAAACCAGTTCTGGGAGCCGTTGGCTCCCGCTCTGGCGCGAACCTGTACAAAGGACATGGGAGTAACCTCCCCCCTGTCCAGACCCTCCCCTGGGAGGGTCCCCTGAATCTTCACAACCATTTCCCTAGGGTACTTAAGGGCTTACCTGGGTGTAGGTTCCTAGATTCCTCGTCGGATAAGATTCTGATCAGACACCACTTCTACTTCTACCTTCTGGGCCCCCTGGACTTTGTTTGGGCCTGACTTCGTCTCCCTTCCAGTCTGCTGCATCGTCTGCGCCTGTGCATCATACAGGAACCTTCCAAGGCCTGTGAGGCATCAACGACACTTGAAGGAATCTCCCTTGGAGTGAAGGAGTCACTCCCCTGCATTTGCAGGCCCCACAACTAAGTCTACCGGTGTGCTGATCCTGAGCTCCTCCGGACTCCAAAGGCTCTAAAACACACGTGGTGGTTTTCCACAGCTCCCAAGGCCTGCCCTGCCCTCTCACCAAGATTGAGGCCAGTATCCCTTGTGGGGGTTGCAATAACCAAACCCCTGTGCACCGTGTCAACTTGTAGTTGCAAAGGCTTGTTGACTTCTTTCCATGGAGATCTTCAGGCTCCAAGTAGCACCAACCTCGAGCACCTCCAGTGACCAGAATCTTCAGCCACACCGCATCGTGTGCATCGTGGCCTACATCTTTTGGAGAGTTGCTTGAGGTCCTCTCGTGACTCCAGTGCCTCCGGCCTGTGGGTCCACTTGAGGGTCACACTTGTTTATTTTGGGCTCGCCTGATTGCTCGGGGCCTGCCCTGACTCCTCTGCTTTTGGTGAGTCCCCTGGACCTTGCTGGTCCCGACGTTGCTCCTTCTTTGATTTCTGCATTGGTTACATTTGACAAGTCTTGTTGGTGCTCCCGCCGGACACCGACCCCTCAGCACTCGACATCCTTCGTGAGACAGCTCGTGCATGGCTCCTGGTCCTCCTCAGCATCACCTGGTCCTCACAGCTGCAGAGTCAAGGTCATTGTCATCCATCCTGCAACACCCGACATCGGAGAGCATTCGTCTTCCAAGTCTCCTGGTCACCACTTAGTGACATAGACTCTGTCCCCTCTGCTTGCAGGTACCTCTCATCAAGAATCCATCCTCGGATTCCACCAGACATTTCTTCCTTCCTCCACAGCAGCCCTTTCCTGAAGTCCTCCAGTGGGTTCGACGGCGGTTTCTGACACCACTTCACACGTATGCACCTGGCTTCCCTGGTGTAGGTAACGTGGGTACTAGGGTATCCACGGGTGGGTGGCTCTCCAACCTTCTGTCTTCCACAGGGTTTCTTCAGGGTCCACTGGGAAGGGTCATTATTCTTTAAAAATCCAACCGCGACTTGCACATAGAGTTGTATGGTGCACACATCTGTGTTTCCACACTGCACACGCTCTACGTGGGGTCCCTATCTACTCACCTTGGGTGGTTCCTTGGGGTCCCACCACTTCTACGTCCTCTCGACCCTATCTTGATCCGAGTTGTGGTTCTTATACCACTTTCTTAGTATATGGTTTGGTCCCCCCCTGGGGTCAACTGTATATCCCATCCTATTTACTGTGTTTCTTTGCTAAAGTATTGTGTGCATGTGTTGGAGATATTGGAACGTACTGGAGAGTATTATAAAATAAATACATATTTTTATAAATACTTGGTGTGGTTCTTTTCACTTAATCTATGCTATAAGATTGAATTCTGGTAAAATAAGCTGCTTTACACTCCTTCTGGACTAAGCCTGAAGGCTGCTCTCCACAGCTACCACTTAGAGAGCTTTCTAAGGTTGTCTAAGACCTCTTAAATCACCATAAGGGTTGTCTGGACTTGTGCAAGGTGCCCACTTACATTAGTGGACATCATATACCAGGCCAGCTCCTCACAGGAACGGGTTTAGAAGAGATTATATTTACATTTTTTGGTCCATCACTTCAACTTTTTTCACAACCCTGAAAGCAGTATGCCTTAATATTTTTCAGTGGCTTATTTATTAATACACTTGAGAGATCAATCTTACAGCTTTGTTGCCTTATTACAAACTTGTGCATTTTTAGGTCTGGCCCAGAGCTTTCTCCTAAGCCTATTTTTTCCAAAAGAAATCAGACGGGGCTTTAGGTCAGCCCTCTATATTTATTGGTTTGTAAGTGCCATTCACATTTTGCATTCTTTTCAAATTCACCACAGCCTAGAGCATGGGCAAATAGATCATCCCACTTCAGCAACTGGCTTTCTTGACCTTGAGTGACAGTATTTGCTCTTGCATATGTGCACATCCACGTAAGAGGTAGTGCACTATAGTGCCTGGGATGCCAATTTCTTTTCATGATTTTTTATTTATTCCTCAACAGCTTCATTTTTTAATAACTTTTTCTTTTTTTGCAAATGTACACCACTTTTAGGCAGCAATATTTGTTTAACTTTTTTTTACATTTCCACTTTTAATATCTTTTGCATGTTAATAATAATAATAATAATAATAATAATAATAATAACACAAAACATAGTAGCCTTGGCAAGAGCACACATATTGGTTTTGCAAATTTTACATGGGTTCCATAGTTTTGCTCAGTACATTTTCTTCCAAAACACCAAGGGGCAGATTTATCATCATTTGATGTAGCGCAACATAGCAAGACAACTAGCTGTCCTGCGCTGGTCACACGGAGAGGTAAGGAATTCTCCATATCTATTAAGATATGCTGCTTAGAAAGAGGAAAAAAATGAGACAAGATAAAGATATTTCTCCGTGTTGCACCTCTATCAGGAAGGTGTACAATTTTGATGCATTCCCATGTTTATTTGTTTTGGAAATCCTGGGAATGCGCCAAACCACATCGGTGGATTCATGGGAACACCCACCCATGGAATGCCTTCCCATCGCTGAGTAACGCAATGCAGCGACTTCCACTGCCTTGCGTTAATCCAGATTTACAGAGCCAAGCAGGGCCATGCAAGGTGGCTGTGCCTTGCAGGAAAATCTAATTTAGGTAGTCCGTTACCCTTCCTTGTGACACCACGAGTGACGCAAGGCCAACACAATACCATGATAAATCAAGAAAGTGTTTTCTGCTGTAAAGGACAACTCCCGTTCCTTTTATTTATTTATTTTTAAGAAGTGTCCATTAGAGCGACGCTAACCCAGCTGCAGTAAGACTTTAAAGTATTTAATTTAAAACACTTAGGGCCTGATTCACAAAGAGCCTCCTCACTTGTGGCAGAGGCCCCACAGTCGTGGGGGAGTTTCTGCATTCGGGGCAGAATCTTCACAATGATTGCCCGAGGCCCTTTGTGAATCAGGCCCTTAGCTACTTAGTTGATCAAATAATCTCTGTGCTGCTTTTCAGTTGTACCTACTGACCATGCTATGAACTTATACCGTGTTTAATTTAAAACAAGCAGATATGTGTCAAAGTGATGACAACCTCCACCCAGCTTTGTCATTTTGAAGCATGTTTGTTTTGCTTGACTTTTTGAGTTTTCCTTAAACCAAATTCCTAATAACAATTTTGATCAAGTTAAAAAATACCACTTCTTTCCAATCTCGCAGTAAAGATAGTGTTTCAGTTCGAGACCCAGGGAAGCAGGCGGGTCACCTGATAATTCAAGCAAGACAATCCATAAGCAGCTCATGAGCGGATGGGGCACAGCCTCTTTGAAAATGGAAACTTGCTCGACCTATGTTTTTTTGCCGATCAGACACAGTCTGATGCCTTTCATGAGGACTCTTTGACTTGTTTTGAGCTCTGATCTTGGTTTCAACTCCCAGAAGAGTTTTGCAGTTGCCTATCTGGCTCAGACAGCTTTAGATATCTATTGTACGGCGTTCTGTTTCCTATCGCAATATACTTGCAGGAGGGGTTTCAGATCCTGACATAGGAAGGTTACTCTAACTGCTATTGGCTGTATCGTTCTGTCTCCTGTAGAGTGCTTCCTTTCAGATGCAAAAGGGACACATTTAAATCTGAAAATTACACATTCCATTTTATATTTTACACATGCATTTATAAGAAAATATTTTTGTACGATTTTGCAGTGCATTAGGCATTTTTAATGTCCGTGTCAAGACTGCGGTGCTAATCTGACCTTAATATGGCCTCTAACTGCATATTTCGTGTCTATCACTTGAGCTCAAGTGGCTGTCCTGTCTCGGCTTCTGATTACGTCTCTTTCTTGTTGCTATGGGTTGATGGTATAACTTTTCACTGCACTTTACCAACGCCACTGCCTCTGCTGCCTGTGAACACTGCCCCATTCCCTTCCTTCCCCATCTCTCCCACAGCTAATGCACATTATTCCCCGTCCATCCTTTCGCCTTCTGTCTAAGTGCCACTACACACTGACCCTGCCCCTCCATCCCTCTCAAGACCCCCGCCCCCACCCCCCCCTTGCCCATATTTGAGAGCCCAAAAAAGGCTTTGCGGGAATGTGCTTCTGCCTCCAGAGATCAGCGACTGAGGGGGTAAGCAGTTTCTCATGCCTGGCCCAGGTGCGTGGCATTGTCAGGCTTGTTGCGGGACTACTGCAGCAGATGTTAACTCTACTTGTGCTCACTTGTCATGGGCAGCCCGTGTTCATGCTTAGGATTCGCTGGAACTCTGGTCCAGATGATCTGTGTTGCTAGGCAATCCCTACCTTGCTTCATCAGTGATCTTCATGTTTATATTGGCATAAAGATGGTCAAATAACTCTGCCAAGGATACCTGATATTGCCAAACAGTGTGCAGCTTGAACCAGCAGGTGGATGAACTCACCTGCATTGGCAGTCGACCCGATGAATTGTGGCAAGTATGTCATTCTACAACATCTGTTTAAACATGTGGTAGAAATCAAAATCATTATGCTTTATGCCCGTCGGGCAAACATTTCTTGCAGAACTTCTCCATCACTACATTAAGACTTACGCCTTGGCTGTGTGGTTTTTCTCTTCTTGTCAGTTTGTCTTTATAGTTCATTAACACATTAGTGTTATAATCACAAAGGCAAGTCAATACTTACAGCATGGGTTGAACTTTTTTGTATCATGAGTTAATTACTCCGTAGCTTGTAGTGAAAGCTACACTTTCTTCCCAATGAGAAATATGTTTGAAGCTGTGTTAAAAGCCCATTAAAAGCTTGGAAGTCATTGAAAGAAAAGCATATGGAAGGCTTTCTTGCTATCCAACCTTCTTGAGAAAGGTAAAAGGACTGGATTTTGTGATCTAATGCATTCAAAAGCATGCGCTTTCCCTGCATTAGAAAAGCAAAACCAGACCTATTGGCTTTACCAATAATTGTTAAATTAAGTTTTGTTGTGTGCTATCTTTCATTCCCAAGAGCCAAAACAGATTATGGTATGATTGATACCAACTTAAAGAGGAGTATGGGAGTGCTAAATCATGACTACTACAGCAACACCAATGGGTCTTGAATGCCACTCTTTGGCATTTTTTTGGCTTCTAGTAAATAGATTCTGTTTCATTTCTTGGATATTCCATGAAGTGAAGAATCTATTTTTAAAATTATTTGATCAATGATTAATTGCTTCCATTATCTTTTCCTCACTAGCTGGATGCAAAGATATCAGGTCTTATATGTGTCCACTCATGCTGTTCTATTGGCTCATTAATGTTTGTTGCTAATACACTCTGCCATAGTTCAGCCATAGAGTAGACTGAAGGTTCTTGTTTTCTGGCACTTGTGGACTCACTCCTTTAGGGTATTTAGTATATTCATTGTCGCATAAAAGTTTGCAAAGCTATCAAAAACGTATCATTAACTATGGGCTCCTTTACAAATGTCGCTGATACTTTTACCTAGGTACAATTTAGTGGCCAGTGAGTTATTTTTAGGTAAATAAAATAAAAAATAGAAATGATAAACTACAGCTGGAGTTACTTATGCCCACTTTATTGTAAAGGTCAGAGGTTTGATTTCTTTTAATTTTAAGCAGTCATACCTCCTCCCTCTCAGGAAGGCTAGTGAAGTGGCACATCAAGGCGGTGAGCTTCAAGGAGATGCGCACTCCCAGAAGGCTTTGCCACACCTCCAGAGTGGGCAGCCCGGTCTATACACTGAAAGAAGGGTTCTGCAATTTTTATAAGTGGCAGAATAGAGGGTTTTGGGTAGAAAGATGACCTACACTCCCATATGTGGTCACCTCAGGCCGGATTAGACACTGGGGTAAGCAGCCCATTGGTCACTTGTGCCCACATGCCTAACTCCCCATACTCTAGGATTAAAGGGCTACCCCTGACAACAGAACCTCAGTTTTGAAAACCTGCATCAAAGAGGACAGAAGAAGAGACCCGTGTCTGCGATAACAGGACTTGCACAAAGCAAAAGAGGGATATTCTGCACCTGTGTCAACGCTCCTGGAACTGCCTGATCGAAACTCGTCCTAGGCTATCTCTCAGTTCCCTCAGACAGAGTGTTCCCTGTGGAAGCCTGAAGCACCCTCAGACTCTCCTGTCTAGTGGCACTAGTCCCCTGCAAAGTGCAGGTAAAACAACTATCTGGATCTGAAGAATCGCTGGCCATCGGGCCCTCTGCGGGATTGCCCAAATCCAGATGGTCTAGTGCATTTATAGGAACTAAAGTCCTGCCTTCCACAAAGTTACAGGCAGCTACCTTGCTCCCCGGGACCACCAGACGTCGAAGTTCCTTTTTCCAAATATTACATCTGACAAGGCCTGTTAGTCGCCAGTCCATTAACCGACCTCTTCACTTGACACTGCATCTAGAGGGAACTCCATCCGACCTTCGATTGATGTCAGCAACCACACCGTTGTTGTGTCTTTGCATCTTGTTCCCCTGCAGCACCATGTAAGTGGTAAAAGCAGCTCTCCCATCGCTCCTGTTCCGCACCAGGGACAGACATGACAACTCTGAACCTGGGCTCCACAGGACATGTAACTTTGAAATGACTGTAGTGGCCAGGTCCTGGGACCCGTATCACCTTTGCCCTGCAAGGGTACCACGCAACTCGACCTGCAAGTGACCGATTGTTATTAGCGGTTTTCCCCATTGACCGCTAGGTTAAATTTTCACTGAATTATTTTGTAATGCTTTTATATTGCTTCTAAAATCTATAACTTTGGTTATATGTGTGCTATTCCATCAATTTTTGTGTCTAAATTAAGTTAAAAATACACTCTATTTTTATAAATTGGTTTTGGAGTTTTCTTGGGTAGTGCCAATTACTTATCATACATGCTGATATTCTGAAATACTCAACACATATTCCTCTAGTAGAGCCTGACTGCTCTTTGCCACACTACCAGGACTGAGCTAAGGATTTATTAGTGTAATTACAAGGATCATCTTTGGGGTTAGTGATAGTGTTGCATGGTGAAGCCTAACCAGCATCACCACATAATACTCCACCATCCTACATGGATGGCGGGAACCTGAACTTGTGTTTCGCAGTACCATGTGGTCATAAGTGATTATACATGAGAAATCCTTTTAATTGACTTTAGCATCAACTATAATTTTTCAGAATTTTATTAAAAAAAATTAAATTGGGCCCTGCATAGACCACTATTCAAATAGTACATTTAAAAAGTTTTAGGTGAGTTAGGAGAAGGTTTAAAAGTTTAAAAAATGTTTTTTTTTAAAAGGTCCCAACCTTCAAGTAAAAGGTAAGGCACAATGGAGGCTGGTAAGGATCTCGACTTGTCAGCCATCACAGCCCTGAAAATCAGTGATCTGAGGGTTTTATGCAAACCAAGGGGTATTGGCTATAGGGTTACAGCTAAAAAAGAGGAACTTGAAAAAGCCCTCAGTTCATATGAGAAAGAAAGATTAGAGAGGGAGGGCCATTCCTCAGAAGAATACCCTGAAGAGGGTAAGGATGATGCTCTAGCCCAAAGTGATAATGATGGGAAAGAAGGTGAAGACCTCAACTCTCCACCCTTCCTTAGACCCCCCTTCACCAGTGGGAAGTGACAGGAGCCACTCTAGTAGACTCCCCAATGGTAAGTTGGTAGGAACCCTTCAGGAAGAGCTTGACCTACTCTCCCTGGAGGAGAAAAAGCTTGAACTTGAGAAGAGAAGACTAGCCCTTGCAGAAAGAATGGTTAAGACAGGCTTGAGGCCCAAAATGGTGGCAGCAATACTAACAATACCAGAGAGAAGGAGGAATCCATTGATCCTAAAATTCTCAAAGGGATCGTCCCCAAATTTAGTGCTGCTGATGACATTGATAAGTACTTTGCAGCCTTTGAGAGGGCCTGCAAAATGACATGGGTAGGTAGCCAACACTCGGCACTCTACTTTGGGAGGTATTCTCAGCAAAGGGTAGAGACAGACTGTTGACCCTTAATGAGGAGGTAGCTGAGTCTTATCAGCATATGAAGGAGACCTTGATAGAAGGATTTGGACTGACTACCAAGGAATACAGATTGAAGTCTAGGGACACCCATAAAGGTCAAAACCAGACATAGGTGAACATTGTGGACTCTTCAGTCAGTGCACTAGAAGGCTAGATAAAAGGCAATGAGGTGGACACTTGTGATGGTCTGTCTAAATTATGAAAGAGCGCATTTTAACTAATTGTACCGTAGAGAAACTGCATCAGCATTTGGTTGATTCCAATTTGTCTTCTCCCAGAGAGCTGGGGAGGATAGGTGACAAATGGGTCAGAATCAGGGTGTCCAGGAAGACCAATGGTGGGAGTGGCCACAAGAAGGGTTCTTAAACTTCCCAGCAGGGGAAAGAGGTGAGCAACAAACAGGATAAAAAGAAGGATATCTCAAAAGGCCCCTAAAGTTCTTCTCAGGGGGCTAGGCTCGAGACTTCTCCCAGTCCAAAGGCAAATGGTCTTAGGGTAAAAACTAGGATTCGGCAAAGGCTTTTGCGTTGTGTCATGACTGCCATCAGGCAGGTCATAAGAAAGGAGATGCAGCATGCTCCAAAATGTCCCCCAGTAGTGGACAATCCAAGGGATTGGCTAGTATAGGATTGGTGTTGGAAGTGCATGCTGGAGAGGCCAGAGGATACACAGAGGCTACTTTAGGTTCCCTGAGTGGGGTGGATATTGAAGCCCTGGCTGTCTTGCTTCCAATACGGGAGAAGTACAGACAAATGCCTAAAATCAATGGGACTGAGGTAGAGGCTCTGAGGGATACAGGTGCCAGTGTCTCTGTGGTGGCTGCTAGACTGGCTTCCCCAGACCAAGTGATACACAGTGTTAGTCACCAGGTAACCAGTGTTGACAATAAGTCTAACAGCCTTGCTAAGTTTAGAGAGGTGAGGGGTTAATGGCCCAAAGAAGGTGGTAGTATCTCCTGCCATCCCAGTGGAGTGTCTGTTGGGAAATCTGGATACGTCTGCATGGGCAGAAGTTGAAAGGAAGGCTCATGTTGAAATGCTGGGTCTCCCTGAGTGGGTGTGTTACCACAAGAGCAAAGTCAGCACGTCAGGGAAATCAGGAAAGCTTGGATCCTGAAATAGTGGACCAAGTCCCCAAAGGCAAGAGGAAGGGCAAGACTTCTGCTAGGGCAACTTCTAAGAGGTCACTGGACCAGGGGGTTCTCTTGAGGGAGATGCCCTTGTTATGATCCCCAATGTACCCCAATATAGGCCTAGGTAGATATACGACCTTTTACCTACATTTTGTCCTACCGTGTTCTACATAATGGTTTGGTGCTGACCTTTTACCTAGTTATGTGCCGAGTAGATGTTGTGTGGTTTTCTTCAAAAAACCATCCTCATCTAATATGCATGAGGTTTCTTAGTATCACAGCAGGATTACCATCTCCTGTATAATAACTCTGTATAAGGGTCATCATTTCTGTCATCCTTTTACAACAGGCCCACAGTACCATTTTAAGTAGATTCCCTGAGGGTACCGTTCGGGTATATAAACTCCACATCTTTGCGGGATAAACAAGAGGAGAAGCTTCCATGCTGACATGAAACGCTGAGGTCCTGCATGCAGTTCCAGCATGAAGTGGTCTGACATCCCTCGTGGAGTGTCCAATCGAGACCAAAGACGAGGTCCTTCATTCTCTCCCACCAGGTAATGGGGCTGGCTCTTTCCTAGGGGGATACTTGGCTTTACACCCATATACATACTAAGTACACTTAGATAGGGTTAGCATCACAGGAGTATGCCTAATTACTGACATGTATCGATATGCATGCATATATTCATTGTTTTAGCACCATGTTAGGATTCTACCTTTTATTCGCTTTATTGGTGCTTGTAATCCTATACATACGTGTCTGTCTAATGATTGTTGCAGCAAATACATTTTACACTAGAATGACGCTGGTTCAATAAAGACTTATTGAAAACATCCCCATCGTTTGTTCTGTGTGACTGTCTGAGAATAAGTAAGCACGAGTGACTGAGCGAAAAGTACTGCACTGGTTCCACGATCCCTGAGGGGTCCGAGAGTTTTCATGTTCAGTGGTTGCCGGAAAACTATTCGCTCCTTGGTAAGGCTCGTGGGCTTATAGTGGCATTGTGTGCTAGCTGGTCTATAGGCTAACATATCCTGCGGGGGTGTCCGGAATCAGTCTAGACACCAAGCCCCTAGTTCATGTGATCCAAACAAACAGCAGATCCTGTAGATTTGTAGGAACAACATGACACCCTGGAGCTTGAGGAGGGAACTGCAGCTGATGGAGTCTGGCCTGGCAGAACTCTTAAGTGCAGGGGGACCCTCCAAAGAGGACCTATGCCAAAGGCAAAGGCAGTGCCCTACTCTTGAAGGCCTCAGGCAACAAGCTGCAAGGCAAGAGGAGGGTCTACTGTGAAGATGGGCTTCTGTACCCTGATGCCAGGGCCCCCAAACCAGAGGCAGCCAGGAGAGCAGTGGTCCCCCAAATGTACAGAGAGTTCATTCTGACCTTGGCTCATGACATCTCTGGTGCTGGATATCTGGGACAAACCAAAACCTGGGACAGGTTGGTTGCCTATTTTTATTGGCCCCAGATGTCTGAAAAAGTGAAGGAGTTTTGTCGCTCCTGTGTGATTTGTCAAGCCAGTGGCAAAACAGGCACACAGCCAAAGGCTTCCTTTATTCAACTGGAGTGGGAGAATCCCAAAACCCAGACTCAAGTCAGGGCCTTCCTTGGCTTGACTGAGTACTCTATGAGGTTTGTGAAGGTTTATTTGACCATTGTGGTCCCACTCACTGAACGTACCTCCAAGACACAGCCTAAGAAGGTCATCTGGACCACAGGATGCCAAAAAGGTTTTGACACCTTAAAAGAGTGTTCAGTACCTGCCCTGAAGGCATCTGACTATGGAAAGGAGTTCATTGTCCAAACAAACGCTTTTGAACATGGGAGTGGGGCAGTGTTGTCACAAACAAATGATGAGGGCCAGGATAAGCCAGCTGCCGATATTAGCCGGCGAGCAGGGTTGGGGTGCCACTGAGATGGAAGCCTCTGTTGTGGTTTGGTCCCTGAGGAAGCTGAGACCCTACTTGTTTAGGACTCACTTCAAGGCTCAAACCAACCACAGGCCTCTCAGATGGCTGATGCAGATGAGAGGGGAAAACCTCAAACTGTTGGGGATGGACTTTACAGTGGAACCCATACCAAGGATTGACATGCCAATGCAGATGGCCTTTCCAGGTTGTTCCACTTAGACGATGAGGACTACCAAGGGATAGGTTAGTTGCTCATCACTTTTCGTCTGGGGGGTGGGGGTCATGTAGGAAAGTGCCTTTTTGTATGGTCATACCCCCCAACCTTTGCTCCAATGCTTATGGTTATGACTTTGATAGTGCACTGGAGTCTGCTGCCCAGACCCCAGTGCCAGTGCTCTCTCCCTAAAACTGTTATGTGTGAATTGGCATACCCAATTGACAAGGAATTTGCCCCCTTACAAGTCCCTAGTAAATGGTACTAGGGGTACCCAGGGCATGGGTGATAAAGGGGTCCCTAGGGCCTGCAGCACTGTTTGTGTCATCCTGAATCACCCAAGTAACCTACTGATAGCAGGCCTGCCATTGCAGACTGCAGGAGCAGTTCAAACTGCTCAAACTTGACTGTACCATCACCATGTGTGGCAGAGTCAATGCACTGCCTGTAATATATATATCAGTCACCCCTAAGGAAGACCTCCTAAATCCCAGGAGGCAGGGTGCAATATATCAGAGGTGTGGGCACATAAGAGCAAGCTTATATGTCCCTAGAGTACCCTTTACCATTATGATAACATGGGCTGGCACATGGGCTGGCACCCGGGCTATCCCAAGGTTGGCAGCTTCCTTATGGTGCTGCCTAAAAATGCCTTGTTTGGTATCAAACAACGTGCCTTCTCACCCCTGACATGAATCTCGTGTAGAGGGTGATGTGGCATGCTCCCAGGTGGCTACCTTAGATGTTGCCCACCTGGTTTCCCCAGCTTCTCTGTGCTCTGGGTGGCAGCCTGCGCTTGCTGCCACCAAGACAAGATTCTGACCTCCTGCCAGGCAGTGTGATTGCTCCCAGGATTCAGGAACCAAGGCCTGGGTAGGAAGGAGGTCACACCTCATTTTTCCCAGGAAGACTAGTGAAGTGGCACATCAAGGCGGTGTGCTTCCAAGGCTGCACCGCCTCTGATATTCATCAGGGCTGACTCCCAAAGGAGGAAACAGCCCACCCCCTTCCCCAGGCAAATTTTCACTGGGCAGGAGGGAAATTAGATATTCAAGGAGGTGTACATCCCAATATGGCTAGCCACACCTCCAGGTGGGCAGCCCAGTTTGTACACTGAAAGAAGAGTTTGGGCATTTTTACAGGTGGCAGAAAAGAGGTTTCTGGGCAGAAAAGGTGACCTACACCCCCTGTTCTGGTCACCTCAGGTGCAGATTAGCTGCTGGGGCAAGCACCCATTGGCCATTTGCACCCACACCCCTAAATCTAGGATTTAACAGCTACCTCGACACCAGAACCTCAGTTCTGAACAACCTGCATCAAAGAAGACAGAAGAAGAGACCAGTGTCTGTGACAACAGGACTTGCACAAAGCTAAAGAGGGATACTCCGTACCTGTGGCAAGGCTCTTGGAACTGCTTAATCGAGTATCGTCTTAGGCTATCTTTCGGTTCTCCCAGACAGAGTGTCCCCTGTGGAAGCCTGAAGCACCCTCAGACTCCCCTGGACTAGTGGCACTAGTCACCTGCAAACTGCAGGTAAAACAATGCCCCTGAATCTGAAGAACCGCTGGCCATTGGGCCCTCCGTGGAATTGCCCAAATCCAGATGGTTTAGTGCATTGCGGGAACTGTAATCCTACCTTCCACAAAGGTATAGGCGTCTACTGTGCTCCCCGGGACCATCAGACTTCGAAGTCCAATTTTCCAAGTATTACAGCTGCCAAGGCTTGTTGGTCAACAGCTCGGTAACCGACCCCTTCACTCGATGCAGCATCTAGAGGAAACTCCATCTGACCTTCGACTGACATCAGCAACCACCCTGTTGTTGTGTTTTTGCATCTTGTTCCCTCGCAGCACCATGTAAGCGGTAAAAGCAGTGGTCCTGCAGCATCATTCAGCATCAGGGACAGCCAGGACAACTCTGCACCCGGTCTCCATGGGTCAGGTAAAATTGAACTAACTGTCATGGTCTGGTCCGGTGCGCAGACAAAATATTGAGTTGGAAATTCTGAACTACAGAAATATCGACTCCTAAATATCGTCAGTGAGAAACATCGACAGCAAGAATATCGTGGTCAAGGTTATCGACTTGAAGGTAAAAAATACAGTTTAAAAAAATATAGGTCAATAATATCGTTTGCAAAAATATAGTTGTTTAAAATATCGATTTTGTAATTAGTGTTATGTATTTTAGTATATATTTTAAATGTATGTGATGTATTTTTTTGTATAAGTATTGTTTATGGTTTTTAATATATGTGTTGAATTTTTAGTAGTCATCAATTTATTTTAATTAAATTTCACGTTTTTTAGTTCCGTAGCGGGTTGTGGGTTTATAAGGGAATAGCGTGGGAAGTAATGTAATTATAATAAAATAATTATATTTTTGTATTTATTTAATTGAGATTTTATAGTGTTAATTGTGGGAAGTAATTTATTTTTAATTAATTATTAAGTTGTTGTTAAATGATATTAATTAATTAATTAAAAATTAAATATGGAAACTGTGTAATTAATTTTAGGTGCGGGTTGTTGGGTTTATAGGGGTAAAGGGTGTGAAGTAATTTATTTTAATCAATTAATAATTAGTTGTTAATTATTATTAATTAATTAATTGAAAATTAAATATGGAAATTGTGTAAATAATTTTAGGTGCGGGTAGTGGGGTTTATAGGGGTAAAGGGAGGGAAATAATTTATTTTTATGTGTTTTAATTTGTTTTTTAATTAATAATATTTATTTAATTGATAATTAATTATGTTAATTATGGAAGTACATTTTACTTTTAATTTAGATGTGGGTTGTGAATTGTGTGGTGTTATAGGATAGGATGTAAATAAAATAAATGAATGTAATAATGTTTTTGTTTATAAATAATTTCTAACTAAAAATACTTGTTTGTAAAATATTTTTATATTTTATTTAATAAAATATTTGTAGGTATTTGTGATATGTATTTAACATTATAATATGTTTTTATTGTTTTAAATTTATAATATTAAATATATTTGTATTTTAATGTTTAACATATTTATATATATTTTTTAATTTATTTTATTTTCAAATATTTTTTGTTGTTGATATTTTGTTTGTTTTTAATTTTGAATTGACTGTAGTGGGAATAGTAATTTTTATCCCTCCGCAATCCAACACTTTCCCTACTGTTACACTCACTGGATTGGGAATAGTAATTTTTACCCCTCCGCTATCCAACACTTTCCCTACTGTTGCAATCATTGGAGTGGGAATAGTAATTTTTACCCCTCCACTATCCAACACTTTTCCTACTGGTACACTCACTAGAGTGGGAATAGTAATTTTTACCTCTCCGCTATCCAACACTTTCCCTACTGTTACACTGACTGGAGTGGGAATAGTAATTTTTACCCCTCCGCTATCCAAAACTTTCCCTACTGTTGCACTCATTGGAGTGGGAATAGTAATTTTTACCTCTCCGCTATCCAACACTTTCCCTACTGTTGCACTCACTGGAGTAGGATAATAATTTTAATCCCTCCGCTATCCAACACTTTCACTACTGTTACACTCACTGGAGTGGGAATAGTAATTTTTACCTCTCCGCTATCCAACACTTTCCCTACTGTTACACTGACTGGAGTGGGAATAGTAATTTTTACCCCTCCGCTATCCAACACTTTCCCTACTGTTGCACTCACTGGAGTGGGAATAGTTATTTTTACCCCTCCGCTACCCAACACTTTCCCTACTGTTGCACTGACTGGAGTGGCAATAGTAAATTTTACCCCTCCGCTATCCAAAACTTTCCCTACTGTTGCACTCATTGGAGTGGGAATAGTAATTTTTACCCCTTCGCTATCCAACACTTTCCCTACTGTTGCACTGACTGGAGTGGGAATAGTAATTTTTACCTCTCCGCTATCCAACACTTTCCCTACTGTTGCACTGACTGGAGTGGGAATATTAATTTTTACCCCTCTGCTATCCAACACTTTCATTACTGTTGCGCTCACTGGAGTGGGAATAGTAATTTTTACCCCTCCGCTATCCAACACTTTCCCTTCTGTTGCACTCACTGGAGTGGGAATAGTAATGTTTACCCCTACGCTATCCATCACTTTCCCTACTGTTGCACTGACTGGAGTGGGAATAGTAAATGTTATCCCTCCACTATCCAACACCTTCCCTACTGCTTCATTTACTGGAGTGGGAAATGTAAGTTTAAATATTTTTAAATAGTTTAATGATTTAATTAATAATAGAATGTTTTTTTAACATAAATTTTATGTTATTGGTATATGTATATATATATATTTATTTGTTAAATTTTTAAATATTTTTTAAATTATAAAATAAATTTAAATTAATAGTTTATTAATTGTTTTACAGTAAATATATCTAATAATTATTATATATGTGTGTTTAAATTTTTATGTTAAGTTTATTAGTTATTTTTGTTAAAATGTATATTAAATCTATTTATTTATTTTTAATTAAGTGTATTATTTAATATATTTAATATTTATTATTTTGTTTTATATATATATATAAAAAACGATACTTTTTACATCTATATTTATGTCAATGATATTTTTTTTCCGATATAACATGTCGATATTTTTGACATCTATATTTATGACTCGATATTGTGGTATGGGGATGTTTTGGGTGTCGATGTTTTGTCAGTGAACCATCTAGTCCAGGGACCTGCATCACCTTTGCCCTGCAAGGGTACCAATCAACTCGACCTCCAAGTGACCGATTATCACTAGCGTTTTTTTCCATTGACCCCAAAGTTACATTTTCACTGTATTGTTTTGCACTGATTTTATATTGCTTCTGAAAATCTATAACTCTGGTTATATGTATGCTATTCCATTCATTTTGGTGTCTGAATTAAGATAAAAATACACTCTATGTTAACAAATTGGTGTCGGATTTGTCTCGTGTTCTGTCTATTACTTATCTTTGTGCTAAACACATGTTCCTCTAGTAAAGCCTGACTGCTCTCTGCCACACTACCAAGACTGAGCTAGGGATTTATTAGTGGGAATCCAAGGACCATCTTTGGGGTTTGTGACAGTATTGCATGGTGAAGCCTAACCACCATCACCACGTAATACTCTACCATCCTGCAGGAACCTTCTCCATCTACTTGGGAGTCATAAGACAGGCTTACTGTGGGAGCTCTAGTCTGTAAAAGCTGGAAGAAGAGGGCTTGACATCTGTTTTCCAGTGCCCCCCCATCTCCCAGTTGAAGTAAAGGAAGAAGTCTCTAGCTCAACCAAAGAGGCCTTCTTTTCAGACCAGCATAAGAGTTCCATTGTCTGTAGGCACTGTGTACTTGTGTAATGTACACATTTTGAGCTGAAATGTTAGCATGTTGGCCTCAAGGCAGTTACTGTGCGGGAAATTTCCTGCAAAGTTTTCCAAAATTCTCAAGTGAATGTAACCATGATTTTTCTGTTAAGTCCAGCCTAGGACGTCAGTTTCCTATCAGAATTAACAAAATAATATACCTCAACTGATTCTAGCCAGAGACCACACTTCCTACTCCTACCTCCAACAGTACCTTCCCATATTTACAGCTCGTTCTACAATTTAAGGGGCCGATTCCGATCTCGGCCGGTAGGGCACCGAATCGGATTCGGCTTTACCGGATCCGATTCGGAGGCCTCTTTTCCGACCGATTCGTGCATGCGTCCGGGCGAGCGAGTACGATGCGAGCGTACGCGAAATCGCCGACCGATTCGTTTGCGGGTCCGAACCGCTCCGACCGACTCGCACGGACACGACTCGCACCGCGCAATGGAGACGTTCCCCGACCGAGCCAGTACGATGCGCACCTCGAGCAGTCCGACCGACTCGCGCCGTCCGGCTCCAAAGAGCAGTCGGAGCCAGACTTCGGGGGTCCGTGTCAGACCCCCCTGCACGCGTGGCCGCGCGAGTCGCACACATGCATGTACGGCGCGACCCGTATCGACGCGAACCCGCTGTAGGGGGCGCCCTTGTTCGCGTCGTACCCATTGAGTCAATGGGAGCCCGTGTACGCGTTGTACGACCGGCTCCCTTTGACTTCAATGGGAGTCCGGCCGAATCGAGTCCGATAGCATACGTACGCATCGTACTCGTTCGGTCGGGCTGCTAGAGTCCGATGCGGTGGAAATCTCTCCGGGTCCGGCTCGGTCGGAGAGATTTCCTGCCCGAATCGGAATCGGCCCCTTAAAGTTTAAAGTCCAGATCTGAAGTTGGAAGGTCCATATTGAAAAACTTAATCAAACCCATATTAGCTGGAGAAAATGTTACTTCTGACAGAAAATTGCAAAATAACTGGTTGCACTCCACCACTGGAATCCATTATTTTGGTATACTTGTTTGGCCTCAACAGGCACATTCTTCCCACCTGATATATTTTCAGCGCTTCGAGTATGTTTTAGTGAAAGGGCTATCTCTGAGTTGACTCAAGGGTATTATTGGTTTTTATATAATTTGTGCTAATCCAAAGGATAACAGAGGGCCTTACTGAGAGCCACGGTTACATAAACAAGAACAAACATACATATATTAAAGAAAAATATACATTAAATGACAGAATTAAATTATATTATACTCTTTTCAATTAAAGGTGTTAATGATTGGAAAATGGTAAGTTGTGATAACGGGTCAGTGAATAATAGCAGCATTTACGTATGGGTTTTCAGGAGAAGTGCAGTCATAATAGCAAACATTTCAGCTCTATTTTGAAGTTTTCATGGGATACATTTGTTCTGATAGTCAGTAAAATAGAGACTATTAGAGTTGCGAGGAGGACTCTCTGAGAAAGAATGCCTTAGTGTAATTCTTTAACAGAAGGAGTTACAAGCAGAGGGGTATCAGAGTTGCGAAGGTAAGGCTGACACCCTGAGGTTTTTGGGGACAAGTTGATTAGTGTGCCAGAAAAGACTATTTGTTGTGATAATGCAAGCCAGTTTGAATAAACTTCTGGTATCAAGTAGAAGCCAATTTAGGGGGCCATTACGATACCCGGCGTAAAAAAATCCGCCAGGCATGAAAGCGGCAAAAATCCGCCCGCACACACCGTCTGAACACCGACCACGCCATTACGATGACACAAACCGAAAACCGCCATCGGCGGAAAAATCACACAAGATACCGCCCGCCATCGTCCGAGTCGGAGTCAAACCGCCCGCCACGGACGGAAACACGCACGACAACACAAAACCGCCCGCCCTCACGGCCGACACACCGCACGTGAGATTACGATCGCACCGCCATGAGCGCGGGAAAACTACAAATATACCGCCCGCCAGCGCAAACAACGCCGATGAGAATCGACACGGCAGAAGCCATGGCGCCCACGTCCCTGCACAGAAACCATCCGCTGACAAAAACAATCGCACACAACATGGCCAACAAGTCCACACAGCAAGGCACGCACAAATACACAAGCACAGTACACATCCCGAAAACACCCCCCTGGACAAACAAAAACTACAAAGGCCAGAACCCCAGACACAACACACCTGAAAACAACAGACCATGAGGACACACCCACATAGGTAAGTACAAAAGCAGCACTCCCACAGACCACAACCCCTTGCAACATTGCAAACTAGAGAGGAGAGAAGAGGACACAGTGACACAGCAAGGACAGCAGCACACCACAGAAACGCACACATCACAACCACCACCACCACCACCACCACCAAACACCGGCACCACAAACCCCCTGCACATTACACAACACACACCGCACCAGCACCACAAACACCATGGCACCACAAAGAATGCCCAAGTTCACGCCCATGGAGCTGACGGTCATGGTCGACGAGATTATCAAGGTGCACCCACAAATCTATGGGAACCTGGTCCAGCACACACCACTAGCCACCAGAAACAGAATGTGGAACCGGATCGTAGACCAGGTCAATGCAGTCGGGACCCTGCCCAGGAACAGAGTTGAAATCAACAAACGGTGGAATGACGTCAAGAGCCTGGTCAAGAAGAAGGAGAGCAAGAACAGAGAGCTGGCTGCCGTCACTGGTGGAGGGAATCCCGCGCTCTTCAAGACCTTCAAAGCGTGGGAGGAGAAGGTGCGAGTCATTATACATCCGGAGATCCTCGCCGGATTAGCAGGGGGAGTGGAGGCTGGTAAGTACAAACTAATGTATACCAGCACACCGCTATGTACTCACATGCACTACCACCATGCCACAGCTCCCAGGGACAAACACCCCCATGTCCAGCACACAATACACAACACATCACACACACATGCAACAGACACCACCACACACAGCCCAAACCGAACAACTGTAAGATACGTGGGGACATGTGTACACTCAGCCAGCCACGTAACCACCAACAGGTCCCCAAGTATGCCAGAAGCGCCACAACGAGCACCCACCACACCCATGTGTCCGCCATAGCTGCACTAACCAACAAGTAACAGGTAAGTGGCAGGAACACAAAGTGCAGTGGGTGGGAGGGTGGACAGCCCAAGTACAACACACACCAGGCCCCTAGTCCCACAGCACAGCAAGGAGGAGCATCCCCCACACCCCACAGCCACGTGTCAGCCACCGCAGTGCACACCGACAGCCGAAAGGTAGACATCACGGTCCACAACAATCGGTGTCAGTGGGTGTCCAGCCACCACCACGACCCACAACACCCCCCACCCCCACAGACCTGCAACATGGAGCACCCCCGCTTAGAACCATGTGGCATCCAGTACAGTGCACGCCCGAACAACCTGCAGGTGGGAAACTGGACAGGGCTGGATTACTGGAGGCATGAGGACCGTAACACGACCAACACATGGGACATGTCACGTAGCAGACGAACACGCAGCACCGCCCACCGTCACGAACAAGTGAACAATGTGCACACGGACATGAACCACAGACTCACACCTCACATGACCCATCACAGACACAGCAACACCCAAGGAGCCACGTCTGCATGCACAAGCCACACTGAATATAGTACCACACGGCAGCCACTGTGCAACCCATCACACACAACCGAAACACCATTGAAGTCCTGTCCATGTAGCCCCTACTGCCTGTCAACCACACACCCCACAACTACGCCTATGTAAGACAAACAACACTAGACGCAACAGAGCGGAACAACATAAATGCACACGAACACCACTGAACCCATCAAACACACAGACACACCATGCACATACAACATACCATCCATCCCATCCGTCAGCCCCAGTCTCATGAAAGGCATGTCATCCGCACAGCTGCCACACATACAGCAGTCACACTAAGGTACATGCCCATGACCAACCATGTGCCAGAAGTCAATGAAGCGCACGCCACACTGTGAGCAACAACACACAACATGGGCCACACCCCCCGAGCACTGCAGTGATGCACATGGCACAGGGCAGCACGCACACCAAGGAGATGGGACAACTGCAATACGTTGGCTGGCACACAACCATCACTCACTCATAACGATGCGTCCAATGCCATGTCCAGTAATCACAACAGACAGCAAATATGCAGGCCATGTCAGGCATGCACACACCTCAGACCATGCACTGTCATGCTGCCACAACACATGTCACGTTCGGCACCCATGGCTCACAGCATGTACCCCAAAAGCATATTCCATCCCAAATGCGAATCTGGGGCATGGCCCCCATGTTGCCATATGCGTTCCTAAGCGTCCCATTTGAACACCAAAAGCAAAGTACAAACCAGACCCAGGATGGGCCAGGAGCCCGCATACACCAGAGTCACAATAAGTAGGGGCACAGCAACACACCCATCGGCATGGCCAATCCGTCCCATGCCACATGTGCACAGCACACAGTCCCATTGCCAAGCACACACAACTACAAATGGTACAGCCACACACACGCCTCCGGGAAACCCATGTACGAGATTGCACGAACTGTTAATGTCAGACGACAAATACATACTTCGCCAGGTGCAACACAATAACAAATCTCATTCTCTCCACAGGTGACGAACTGCTGGATGCTGGGGATGGAGACAGCAGCCAGCACAGCCAGCCTACAAGCCCCCAACGAGGACACACGGATGTGGAGGATCTGTCCTCCTCTTCGGACACGGACCACCAAGCAGGCCCATCTGGTGTGGCAGGGCACAGCCGCTCCCCAGGACCCCTCCTACCCACCAACCCATCATCCAGGGCTGCTGAACATTCCCAGCCCCCTGCTGCCACTGTCGTTGCGGCCACACCCACGGTCATTGCGGCCACACCCACGGTCATTGCGGCCACACCCACGGTCATTGCGGCCACTACCACTGCCGCAACCGCCACCATCGCCGCACCGACCACCACCGCCGCCACCACCACCACGTCTTCGCTGGCACCAGCCCCAGCGCAGGTGGTGGCCCGGCCGACTGGATCCACCCTGGGAGCCAGGGCGAGGACCGTGGTGGGCAATGTGGCTAGTGGGCAGGCCGGTGGCAGCAGTACTGGTAGGAGGAGCAGGGTCAGGGAAACGCCAGTCTCCCCTGGGAGCCATGCCCTGCCTCAAATGGCCAGAGTCCTTGGGGCCTATGAAGAGGCCCAAGGACAATGGGCCAGGTCTGCTTCAGACACGCGGGAGGTGCTGGGGGTGCTGAGGTCCATGGACGCCCGTATGGGCCAACTCGTGGACCTCATGGGCCAGCTGGTGGTGAGGTCACAGCCAGGGACAGCAGCTCCACCACCGCCACCACCTGCCGGGGCGCAGGGTCGAGCAGCAGTGTCCAGTTCCCCTGCGTCCACAGCCAGTGAGCACACCTCACCCCCCACCAGCAGGTCGCCACCACACACCCCCTCCCAAACGTGGAAGGGGCCGTCCGAAGTACAAACAGATCTCCCGGGAGGACTACGCACGCTCCAGACGCAAGTGAGGCAGCCAGCCAGCCTTCCTTGACCACCCACTGCATTGACTTGGACTACGATCCCACTCCACACAGCCATCTGGATGGCATGTGTCTGTTGGACCATGGACATGGAACAAGTGGGTACACCCTGAGCATCACGCAGCCGTGACCGACAGCTCATTGTCACTGCACGCACCACTTTTGTCATCACCTCGCACACAATCACATGTCACAGTTTGAAATAAATGCACCTCTTACACAAACTGCTGTTTGTGCCCTGTGTTTTATTTGTACGGAATACAACGGCCACCTTGGGCGGAAAGGCACCTGATGCGTGGCATGGCAATGGAACCGGAGGGCCTGTAGGGACCTAGGGGTGGGAGACAGAACAGGAGCACATTCAATGAGTGTGTCACACACCCATCACACAGTACATGTCAACAACTACAAGCAATGTACACACATCGCACAGAGCAATAGGGCACAATGCCACAGCCACCAACAGTGGCATACTACCCTGGCCATGGAGCGTTGACACACAGCACGCAGTGAACAAACGGCCACCCTGACACAGCACACACACACCTGCACAGATACAGCCACATCAGCCGTCGTACATGGACACTCACCGTCAAGTGAAGTAGCGGGCGATGAGCTGCTGCCGCACATTACCAGCTTCCTCCTCTCCGCTGTCCTCCTCACTCGAGCTGTCCTGGTCTGCGGGCTGGGGCCCTGGTTGATCTCCGTCATCCACGATGAGGGGGATCTGCTTCCGAATGGCCAGATTGTGCAGCATGCAGCACGCCACCACTATCTGGCACACCTTCTGTGGGGAGTACGCCAGCGCACCCCCGGTGCGGTCCAGGCACCTGAACCTGGACTTGAGGAGGCCAAAGGTACGCTCGACCACACGTCTGGTCCTCCCATGTGCCTCATTGTAGCGATCGTCTGCTGGGGTGCGAGGATTCCTCAATGGACTGAGCAGCCATGCCCCATTCGGGTACGCAGAGTCACCTGGGTGTGAGGGACACAGAGAACCGTTGCTAATCCAACTGGACAGGGGACAGCATCGCACAGCCAGCACGCTACACCACTCCACATACTCACCGACAATACAGCCACGATCCTGTTGCAGATTGGACATCAGTCGTGGCAAGATGCTGTTGCGCATGACGTGTGCGTCATGGGCCGAGCCTGGGAACTTTGCACACATGTGGGTTATCACCATGTCCGCAAGGCACACCACTTGCACATTCAGGGAGTGCGTGTGCTTCCTGTTGCGGTACAGGTGCTCAGTGGCCTGTGGTGGAACAAGGTCAACATGTGTGCAGTCAATGGCTCCAACGACGTGTGGGATCCTGCCAAGGGCATAGAATGCACCCTTCACTGCCGCCAATTCACGAGCCCTGGGGAAGCGGATGTACCTGTTTCGGTACAGCATCATGGCTGCCAGTACATCCCTCAGCACCTTGCTGAACATGGGCTGGGACATCCCTCCTCCACTGCCCACTGTGTGCTGGAATGACCCAGTGGCGAAGAAATGCATGGCGGCCATCACCTTAGCCGTGGGGGTGACTGCTGTCGGATACACCCTGCGGGGACGGAGATGGGGTTCCAACATGGCACACAGTCGATGCAGGGTTGGCCTGTCCAGCCGAAACTTCCTAATGACCTCAGTATCGTCCATGTCCGCCAGCAATTGGTATGGGCGGTCAATGTTCGGTCTCCGCCTAGGGAAAATGGCAGTGGACACATGTCAAAGCAACACGACACATAGCAATTCCGCATACACATCACTGACATGACTGAGCAAGCACATGAGTCACAGCCCAGCTGTCAAGCAGGGACGGCACGGCCACAATACACTTACACAGGTCTCCCACCAATGGCAATGGCTAGTGATACAAACCACTGCCCTGTGCATGCACATGGGGATCTAGGCCCCAATGACTTGCGGGGCGTGCTGATGGGGACTGACTGCATATTCGTCAAGCGGCAACGCCACGGCAACATGAATGTCTGCTGAGCATGGCACTGCTTCCGAGGCTGGATGAGTATGGCACACGACGACGACGATGTGGGCACAGGCTGAGCGGCCAAAACAAGTGGGACCTGTGGCACGAGGGGATATGAGACAGTAGTAGGTGTCAGCACTGCACCCTATGTACAGCACTGTACGGATCACACCTCCCGAAACATTGACAGGTGTCCACATTGACAGCCCCATGCCAAGACGGCTGTGTGCTTGCAGTCACACGTCACAGGTGAGAGGTTACATTGCACGTGCCAGGTGGCAGACGTACATAGTGGGAACTGGCATGTGTGTGCATGTGTCTCCTGTTCAGGATCCACCAGATGGGCGCTGACTCTGTACTGACCATTGGACACAGCATGTTCCGTGGAAGGCTTGTGTGTGTGGGATGGTGGCACTGGATGTGCCTCCGTTGGGTGGGGGGCCATGCACAGGGCGGGTACGTCGATGATTGCGCATTGTTGGTCACGGTGGGTGCACCAACTAAGATGTGTTGCCCTGTGTTCAATTCCTATGTCCGCATGATGATGGACTGTAGATGTGGGCAGACTACACATTGGTCGATGTGCTGTCTATATGCATGTGCCTTCACACCAGGCACAGCTGCCCCTGCACATGTGACCCCTGCTGGACTCGCTGCTGGGTCTGTGGAGCTGATGCACCTTCTGTGCGTGGGGCGGACAGCTCTCCTCACTTCCCTCATTGCGCATGTCATGACTTTGCCGCAGGTGACATGGATCATGGAGGGCCCACATGTACGCGTGGGTAGGCTACACATGATTGTTCACTGGTCGCCACCCCCAGTCAGTGTTTCGAATGGGAAGGTTGTCGTGCTGGTGGCATATTCGATGTGGCGGATGGGCGGGCCTAGGTGCGGGCTTACATTCCGGACATGGGGGGTAGTTGGATTGGCGACTAGTTGCAGTACACACGGGACACGTCTCTTCCTTTCCACATCTGGGTCATCCCTTGTACTAACTGACAGTGATACAGTCATCTTCGCCCCAGCCCTCATGTCCTCCCCTCGCTCCCCCAATATGCATGTGCACCTGCGAGGCTAGCGCTTGCACAGGCAGCCCCAAGCTCGCACCAGAGAGGGCAAGGAGTGTATGTGTGGGTCCAGTTGCACAAGTGGGCTGTCTCAGGGTATGATGTGTGGCGGGACGCCATCCACCTGCGTGGTGCCCCAAATGGAGACCCGGCCTGCATGGACTATGCATCACAGTCTTCGCCTTCCGGATCCGCCACCTGCGACACCCAGTGGCTGTGGCTGCCCTTGCGGCCATGCCGCGTCCGTCTGTGGCTGATGGCCCACACATTCACTCTTTGGCCTCTCTGGGGAGGGCTCGGGGGTGGTGGCGCACGCGCTTGCACTTAGTCGCAATGGCATGTGGCGTGGTTGGTATGATGGGCAATGGATGGGATGGTGCGAGCCACCTCCCGTGACGTCAGTGCTGCTCGTGCTGTGGTGCGTCCCCCTACACTTCCATTTGACTTGTGCCATGCTACACGTTGAGGTTCTATTGCCTGCGTGATATGACCAGGAGGAGCGCGAGGAGACCTCTCACACACCATGCTCCACTGCCATCCCGTGCCCTGTATCGCCTGTGCGGATTGACTATGTTGGGGTTACACCTGGTCGACTGGGGCTGTGTGTGCCTTGTCAAGGGGCATGGCGTGCGCACAACAGGATCCAGCTTGTCCACGGAGGGTGGGCTGACGTGTGCGCCTGGTACCGCATTGTTCGTGTGCCCGGCTGCTGTGCACACACGTGTTCACTCCCCCCCGACAGGTGTCCTCTCACAATGCCCAGGGAAGCGGTGGTGTACTGTTCATGACCCCTCCCAACACGGCGTGCTCCAACTTGGCATGTGCGCATCTACCCGTCACACCCACCCACCTGAGCACTGCGTCCATACGACTTCACACGACACATGTGTGTCTTCCACAGTTGTGCTACTCATTTGCGTTGACATCCAATACCAGTGGACTACATGGTCATGTCACGACTGCCGTGTACTTCACATACTCTCATCCTCTCTCATTCGTACTTGTGAAA
The DNA here is from genome assembly GCA_963921515.1 of Calotriton arnoldi. Lineage (NCBI taxonomy): Eukaryota > Metazoa > Chordata > Amphibia > Caudata > Salamandridae > Calotriton > Calotriton arnoldi. Next base: position 47,038 of record CAWUFW010016020.1, read on the forward strand.
TGAGTCAGCGGAGACAGTTTTGGTTTCAAACATTATATTGAGTCTTCTGTCCTCTGTGATGCAGTATAGTGGACACTACTGGCAGCGGAATTCATGTTGAGGATATACTGAGCATGATTACAAATGGGATAGGGTGTGGGGTTACATGTGATTGGCTGTTGCATGTGGGATGTGGGCTTCAGAGTTACATCTGCTTGGCCAAGGCTGTGCTAATGTACATTTACGTATAGCTGCGGAGCTGCGGACTTTGACACAGACGGTATACATGTAGCCTACCAGACCGCTTGGCATCATGGGCACAGTCCATCTCAGTTCCATGTGACAGGTTTGCTGCGGTTGTTCCTCATGCACGCGTGCATGTGAGATGACATCAGGGCATGTGCTTGCGTGCATGCAGCGGCGTGCCACTTGTTGTTGCAATGTGGTGGTTACTGGACATGTCACAGTCACTGGGGTCGTGTTGTTGTTGTATGCACTTGTCGTCCATGCAAAGGTCCTGGTATGGGATTCCCGGGGCGGGGGTGGGAGGGGTGCAGCACCCACAGACTCCAGGCGACCTATTCATGTCCACTGAGCGGTGTGTGTGTCCATGGGCGCTGGATCCATGTCGTGTCCTGGTTGTTCGTGCAGTTCCGTCCATGTGGGTGCGATACACAGACCCCATGCCACTGCCTCCCACGATGCATGCGGTGTTCCTGGATGTGATGGGGAACAGTGTGCATGTCCCGGTCATATCCGATGTCATGGCGATGTCGTTGATGGTGTGGTAACAGTTGCCGGTCGTTTGGTATGGCTGTTGTGGTGGTGACTGGCCAGTCCGTGCGGAAGCTAAGCATGGGTGCGGGGTTGGACATCATAGGTCAATCGGGGAACCTGCGTTGTGGTCCGACGAATTTACAGGTTGTCAGGTATGCGATGCCGTCCAGCAGGGCTTCCATGTCATTGGTGGTGTACATGTTTGCCAGCCAATGTAGCGGATGGTGGCTGTCAAGGTGTTGTTCGTAAGTTGTCCCTTGGAGGACCATGATGGGGCATGCTGGGTGACATTCGATGTAGCTGTTCTCGATGATCCGTCGTGTGGAGGCACAGTGGTCCCATTTCAGTGCGGGTGCGATGTTGGCCACATACGCCATGCCCCCATAGGCAGAGCAGGCCCTGTCATGTGCGTCCAGAGGGAGGAGTAGTGGTAGCAGGTCCGCCTTTAGACATGCCGGGTTGGAGAGGCACATCTCCATGGGAGGCTGGTAGGGACACCTCCGACAGTAGAAGACGGGCATGACGCAGCTGAACAATGTGATGCGGTAAGTCAGTCGGTAACTTACGTTCAGCAGGGACAGGAGATCGCATCCCAATATATGTATCAGGTTGGTTTTGTACAGCTTGACCTGTCCGGCGTAGTTGGGTAGGTGTGTTGCGGTTGCCATTTTGCAGCGGTGCGCTGTGGTGGCGTGCTCCGGCTGTGTGTGCAGTCTGCAATGTGCACGCTCCGAGGTTGCTGTGAGCTCTGTGTAGTCGTAGGGAGACAGGACTTGTGTTCTGTTGGCTTGTGCGGAGGACACGGGCCCTCATCCCACATGCTTCTCAGACAGTTCAAGGTCAGTGATGTGTGACTCCTTCCAATTAACTTGCATGTGGCCGACATGGGGGAGTGTTTTCTTTTTTCTTTCCCGTCCGTTGTGTTCTTCTGTGATATGCGCTATCTGCCCTGTGGTCGGTCTCCTCGGCATGCCTGTGTTGGTCTTTTCTTGGACAATGGCTGTATTCACCGGCTTCTTTCGTAGGGCTGTGGTTTCGGAGTTGGAATGGAAGGTCATTCAGTGCTGTCTGCTCTCCCTTGTGTGGGCGGCAGGCTGCCTTTCCGCTCTGCGTTGGGCCTTGTGTGTGAATGTTATTCTTGGGCCACCTGTTGTCGGTCCCCGGGCTCTTTGGTGTTCCGTTTTATATGTCTTGTTCATATGTGCAGGGTGGTATGGGTGTTTCAGTGTGGTACTGGCGTTCCTCTTCCCGAAGGGGCCCTGCTTCTCCTAGTTGGTGTTGCCGCCGCTGTGTGCTACGCCATGTTTGTTACACTGGGGTGTGTCCTGCTGTTGCGTGACTTCACTGACATGTGTGCGTCGGTTGTGTGGCGTTGGGTGTTGTCCGTGAATTGGGCGTTGGGGACATGTCTGTGGCAGGCCTGTCACGTGTCATGTGCGTTCGGGGTGGGGCTGATGTGTGTGCTGCTTGGTTGTGTCCCTGTGTCTGTGTGCGACGCATGCATGGCGCTGCGGTTGGCCTCTGCGTTGTGCGCATGTGTGGCGGCGTCATCGCCGCTTTGGGGCCGTGACGGGGTCGTTGGTTCCTAGTCCCAGGTGGTGTGTACACATGTGTTACGAGATGTTACGATTTGGCCTGTGTGTCATATGTGGATGCAATGGTGGATGTGTAGTGTACACGCGGGGGTGGGGGTTGTCCGCTTTTTCCGCCCTTGCACTGTGTGCGCTGTTTGCGTGCACTTGTTGTGTGTGTGCCTACCTGCGTCTCCGCGGTACGTTGCGTCCTTGGTGGTGCATCAGCAAGAGCATGGGGAGGGCCTGCAGTGCTGGATTCATGCTCGGGGGAGCCGCTTCTTCGGTGTCCGTGCTCGGCGTCCGTGTTACCGCTTCGGTTTGTCGTACGGTGTCTCTTAGCCGTGGGAGCCGTTTGTTTGCGGCATCGTAATTTGTACGCCGGGCGGGACGTGATTTCGTCGGACGGTGTGTGTCAATTGTGCTACGCCGCTACGTGTACGGACGCACTTTGATGGCGGACGGTGTCGCTGGCTTGCCGGCGGTGTTTGGCCGACTTTTCGCATCGTAATAGGGCGGGCGTGTGGACTGCTGCGTGCCGGCGGTAACTGGTGGTTTTTGCATCCGCCAGCACGGCGGTTGTGCTTCCGCCCGCCATCGTAATGACCCCCTTAGTGTGATCAGTGTTTGAGTTTAGCGTTTTTACAACATTGTGCTTTTCTTGTTTAGGCACACATCTATTTGTCTTAGAACCCCCTTCCCCAGAAATGTTGCACGTGCATTGGTGGTAGCATTGTAAAGGGATAGCTGGGTCCATGCATCGTAGAATACATTGGCACACCTTAGATCAACTTTTGATCATTATAAATAAGATAGCGTCCATTGTTAAGATCTAAACTTGACGTGGTTTAGGACTTAAACCTTCAGAGTCCATCTTCAAAAACATTTTGAAACTATTTTGAACCTGTTTTTTCTTTTTTAGACTTTCATTATATCCGTTAAAGCACTTATTACAGACACCCCCTGGCCAGGATATAGTGGTGCTTAGGGAAGGATGGGACAGTTCCATAAATTGGTTGTGTTCCCACACTGCCAAACATGCAGTTCCTCCACCTTATTTAGAGTTAGCGGAACCACAAGATTTCTTACGGCAGAGCCTCAGCTGGGTGACAGAATCCCCTTACCATGTGGTCCAACCAACACTGGATGAACCAGGACACTGTGCCGTCACCCTGCCTTATTTAGGGTGGTGCTATCACACACTGATGTTTCCTTCTCAGCATGGCTGTCATAGTAAGAGAAATTGGAAGATGTCCATGACACACGGGGAAAAAACGTAAAAATATTTGTCTTTCACTTTTCAGCAATAAACCTTTGCTTTGGGGTTTTGTTGCTGAAAAGCCAAAGAGAATGCACAGTGGAATTATAGTCATAGAGCTCCCCTAGGAATACTGTCTAATATGGTGGATGGTCATCTGCTAACCTGGCTGGCTGACAGGCCACACACCACAAAATAAATGATCCACTTAGTCTTTATCAAACCAATCCTTCATAGCTAATACATATTTATATCACTATTTATGGGATCCTTACCTTATATTCATGACAAACAATAAGGTCCTATAGATTGAAATGCTCCATTTAAATTTTGGGTTTCCTAGGGCAGCATAAGAACTTCGGTTTGCAGACTTCCAGAATTGTAACTGTTTTTCTTTCAGTCTAATTACATTGTAGGCCATGTGGGTGGAATCAGTTTTTTGTCAGTATATTTGAAAGTAACATACTTAGTGAGTTTTATTGCAATGTCAAATTCACTAAAATAGAGAAAGTCTGATTAATAAGGGTCTATACTTTACCATGCACATTGGGTAATGCTATTTTAATCCACATATCTGCTATTTTCACAGCAATCATTATTGTGACAATATTTTCTTTCTACATAATATTTGAATTGGTATTTTTAGAAAAGAAAGACCATAGCAAACATCTGCTTTTTTGTACTATTGATATCAGCGACACCCATCAGGAGTATCAAAATATGCAAGTAAATCACAACTTGTCCCAAATCCTAAGTGTGGGGACAGTCCCTCACTTTATATTTTTATGGTTTAAGGAGAGAACATATGTACTATAATGGTTCTCTTCATTCCTCCAAAACAGATCTCTAAGAGTCAAAATTAATCAATCTCTCTCTAAGTCACACGCAATCACTCTTGGCGTTCCTCAAGGATCTTCTCTCTCACCTATTCTCTTTAACCTATTGATAAAGCGCAACTATTGCCGAGGCGTCTTGGCGCTGAACTGTAATGAGAGTGGTAACTGGTATGTAGAGAGCAGGATTAGGTAGATTAAGGGGCCGATTCCGGCCGGAAATCTCTCCGACCGAGCCGGACCCGGAGAGATTTCCGACCGAATCGGACTCTGGCAGTCCGACCGAACGAGTACGATGCCATCGGACTCAAGTCGGTCGGACTTCCATTGAAGTCAATGGGAGCCTGTCGTACAACGCGTACGCGGGCTCCCATTGACTCAATGGGTGCGAGGCGGACAAGGGCGCCCCCTACAGCGTGTACGCATCCATGCGCATCGCGGCGTACATGCACAGGTAGGGGGGACCCATGGGTCCCCCCTGTGTGCGACTCGCGCACCTACGCGTACAGGGGGGTCCGACGCGGACCCCCAAAGTCCGGCTCCGACAGCTTTTTCGAGCCGGACGGCGCGAGTCGGTTAGACTGCTCGCGGCGCGCATCGTACTTACCCGGCCGGGATACGTCTCCATAGCGCGGTGCGAGTCGTGTCCATGCGAGTCGGTCGGAGCGTGTTGAAGCCGCGTTCGAGTCGGTCGGAGATTTCGCGGGTGCCTGACCCGCGTACGATTCGGTCGGGAAACAGGGCTCCGAATCGGATCCGGTAAATCCGAATCCGATTCGGAGCACTACCGGCCGAGATCGGAATCGGCCCCTAAGTTGGAAACAGCCAGGTTTTGATCATTCTCCTAAATAGAACTCTGTTAGGTTGTAGCCTGATTGAGTTCGGCATTGTGTTCCAAAGCTTGGCTGCCCCGTAGGAGAGGGTTCTTCCCCACCATCTAGCTCTATGGATTTTTGGGACCTGGACTAGTCCTTTATTGGCCGACTTAAGTTCACGACGCGGGATATGCCAGCGAAAAAGTTGCTGAAGGTCCAGTGACCCTCCTCCATACAGTGCCTTATGCACAAAGCAAAGCGCTTTGAATTGGATGCGCTTCTGGACCAGGAGCCAGTGGAGCTCCCTGAGACTGTTAGAGATGGGGTGGTATTTTGGGATGTCTAGAAGCAGCCGAGCCACAACATTTTGCAAGGCTTGAAGTTTCAACATTCCTGGAACCACCGGCAAACCTCCTAAAATCTTCTAACATCCACTACCATATGTACGCAGATGACACTCAGCTGTATCTCAAAATCGCAACCCCAGAGGACATTATATCCCTCAATTCCATCTTACAAAATACGCACCTCTGGCTCACGGTTAACCATCTCAAACTCAACGCTGCTAAAAACGAGTTTCTTCTCAACTCTCCGCCGAATAACAACCCCAAGATTGATCTGTGGTTGAAACATCTTACAGCCCTCAAATGCTCACCCCACATCATAGACTCTGCCAGATCCTTAGGTATTACATTAGACAAACACCTAAATATTCAGGATCATATTAGTCCAGCCACCAAAGGAGCAAACTACCAACTGAGCATTCTGCGGAAACCTAAACCCTACCTACCACACGAAGACCTAAAACAAGCGATCCAAGCTCTAGTATTGCCCCAGACTGGATTATGGTAGTGCCACACTATGTGGCTTACCTAGATACAAACTGGCCCCTCTAAGAGCCTCCCTCAACGCAGCAGCAAGACTTGTCCTCGGAACTAAAAGAAACGCGCACATCTCACCAGCCCTAAAATCCTTATGCTGGCTACCATACGAAGCAAGAATCACACTGAAAATTGCTTGCATGATGCATAAAGCATTACACTTCAATACCTCCAGTTACCTGGCTCAAAAGGTAGAAAAATCAGGGGGCAGTAGATCCTCATGAAGTGCGCTCACCTTACTTCTGAAACTCCAACGAACCCACAAAAAGAAAACGAGTGCCATAGCATTCTCGGTTATTGCACCCAAGATATGGAACTCTATACCACCGGACGTTCGCCTAATTTCCTCTACCTCCTCCTTCAAAAAAGAAGCCAAATCTTTTCTACTGACTAAGGGGCTCATTACGATGACGGACGGAAAATCCCTCCGACCGCCGTGCCTGTGGGAAAAAACCGTCCGATTGTATCGCGGCATTTCCGCCGGTCATATTACGATGGAAAGCATGTAAAGTCCGTCCGCGGTGGACGGAATCCACAAAAGTCCGTCCGCCACGGTCAGAAAAGCTGCAAATCCAACTGCTGCGGTCGGGAAAAGCTGATCAATGGACCAAATAGGCTGCACCTCCCGCGGAATGACTGCCCAGCTAATTACGATGAGAAAGCAGAGCTGGTGTAACGATCATGGCTGTTCCGACCATCGCGGTTGCGCTCAGGCCAAATGAATGGCGGACGGTACAAACTTCACTACAATGCTCAAAGTGTGCCTCTATTATCCGCAGCCCTCAATAACATCAGTCACGCACCAATGACACACCACAAATGCATTCCTGAAATGAAAGCCATAGTCAGCATGGAAGATACACCTGGTGGTCATCACTCATGTGGACACACCCACATACCACAGTTTTCAACCAACCCCTTCCTGGACCAGCACCCTTTGCAAAATAGGCACAGAGAGAGGCAGAGACACAGAGAGAGACAGGACACCATTTTGGCACACAGCACACCATCACACCCACACAACTCCACACACCACCACTTCACATCCACACACCTGACACACCTCACACATCCTCATCACCACCTTGCACCCTGCACCTTTCATTCATTTGCACCATGGCCAATCCCAAAATGCCAAAATTCTCAGACACAGAGTTGAAAGTGCTGGTAGATGAGATAATCAGGGTAGAACCCCCTTTGTATGGGAACCTGGTCCAACAGACACCCATTGTGCGCAAAAATCAGATGTGGGCTAAGATGTACAACAAAGTCAATGCAGTAGGGACCACCCTACGCACACTGCGTGACATCAAAAGGCGGTGGACCGACCTCAAGGCCCGAGTCAAGGCTCGGGCACAGAGGAACCACCAGGCGGCCCAAAGAACTGGTGGCGGCCCTCCCATTCCACCACTAACATTCACCAAATGGGAGGAGAAGGTGCTTGCCATACTGCATCCCGAGAGTCTCACCGGAATCGAGGGGGGAGTGGAGGCTGGTAAGTACAAACAAAATGATCACATTCCACTGTAATGTACTGTTGTGCACAACAAGTGAGCCTTAATTGCCAGACCAAATCAAACTCATGTAGAATGCACGCTTTCAATATGAATGTCTCACAAGGCTAGCATTTCCTCACACTGACTCGCCTAACAGGTAGGTAGTCAGCTCATGCACCCTGCCCTCCCTCCCAAACAGCATGGAGCACCCTCCCCACCCCACAGCCATGTGTCAGCCATCACTGTCGACAGTGCCTCCTAACAGGTAGGTAGCCATCTCACTGGGGAGGGGGTTGTTGAGACCTGACTGCAAGACCACAACTCCCACAAGGCCCTCTGTACTCCCTCCCAAACAGCATGGAGCACCCTCCCCACCCCGCAGCCATGTGGCAGCCACCACCCTCCCCTGCTTCACTTAACAGGTAGGTAGTCAGCTCATGCACCCTGTACTCCCTCCCAAACAGCATGGAGCTACATGACCACCACATCCTGCACTTGTCAACCAACCCTGTAAAGCTCCATAAGTTGTAGCCAGTGCACACACAGATAATGCCATTGAGAGGTCACATGAATCACAGTGTCATTGATAAAGTCACATGTAACTGCAAAGCAAATCCCTGAATCGAAATGGCCAAAATCCAATGTACAAGTCACATTGTCTCAAAGCATAAAGGCTCACATCAAAACAACACATGCATGGAGACTCAGTCACACATGACTAAACACAGGAGGTCAGTACAAAAAGCACAACAGAAATCTAGGATTTGCGGCATACTAGATAGATACTCATAGAAAAGTCACAAATATCCTAGCATAAACTGAAGCGGATGAGCAACAAGTTGCTACCAGAGGACATGTCCTTGGAACCACAATATGTTTACAATTGAAATTGTTGCTTACGCCATGTCACATCGCAAACGAGCAATGTATGTACCTCTACATCATGTCCGACTGCTGACAAACTGTTACGAATGCCAAGTAATCGCAATTTCATTAGTCAGGTCATTTCAAATGAAAAGTGCAAAACATGTTCATTCAATTGGGGCCAATGCCGGTCCCCGCAGTGGCGGAGCACGCCTACGGCGAATTTAAAAAATGTAAGCCGCTGGCGGTTCCCATTGGCTGATGGCTATTCCTCATAGGCGGTGATGCACCGCGGAGGTCAGGAAGCAGTGAACGCAATCCTGCATCATTCAATTGGGGCCAATGCTGGTCCCCGCAGTGGCGGAGCACGCCTACCGTGAGTTTCAAAAATGTAAGCAGCTGGGGGTTCCCATTGGCTGATGGCTATTCCTCATAGGCGGTGATGCACCGCAGAGGTCAGGAAGCAGTGAACGCAATCCTGCATCATTCAATTGGGGCCAATGCCAGTCCACGCAGTGGCGGAGCACGCCTACCGCTAGAGTGAGTAAAAAACCGAACAACAGAAATCATGAAGTGGCGGCATAGTAGACAGATACTCATAGAAAAGTCACAAATATCCTTGCATAAACTGAAGTGGATGAGCAACAAGTTGCTACCAGAGGACATGTCCTTGTAAATACAATATCTCTACATATGAAATTGTTGCTTATGCCATGTCACATTGCTAACGAACAATGTATGTACCTCTACATCATGTTCAACTGCTGACAAACTGTTATGAATGCCTAGTAATGTCAATGTCAAAAGTCATGTAATCTCAAATGAAATGTGCAAAACATGAACATCAAAGTTGTGCTGTGTACTAAATATGCTGACAATATAACCTCAGTTCAACAGGTGATTCACTATCAACACCAGGCGAAACTGTGACCAACGAGCCGAGCCAATCCCCCCCCAGGAGGGTGACCTCTCGGATGCTGATTCTCTCCGTTTCTCGGATGAGGAGGACCAACCTGGCCCCTCAGGCGTGGCAATGCAAGATCAGTCTCAGGGCCTCACTGTCAATCAATCAATCAATCAGGGAATTGTAAGCGCGCTACTCACCCATGAGGGTCTCAAGGCGCTGAGGGGGGGGTCTTGAGGGTCTTCCTGAAGGTGTTCAGGGAGTGGGCGCATCTGATGTCTGCCGGTAGCTCGTTCCTGGTCTTGGCTGCAATGTGAGAGAAGGATCTTCCGCCTGCTCTGGCTCTGTAGATGCGCGGGGTTTCGGCCAGTGCGAGGTTGGAAGAGGTACCCAAAGTACATGGAAGTTGATTCTGTCGTTGAGGTATTTGGGTCCGTTGTTGTGTAGGCATTTGTAGGCGTGAGTGAGGATTTTGAAAGTGACTCTTTTCTCCACGGGGAGCCAGTGGAGACTTCGTAGGTGTTGGCTGATGTGTTCGTGTCGGGGGATGCCGAGGACGAGTCTGGCGGCGGTGTTCTGTATTGTCTGGAGTTTGCGGAGTAGGGACTTGTTGATGCCGGCGTAGAGTGCGTTTCCATAGTCCAGTCTGCTGGTGATGAGTGCGTGGGTGACTTTCTTCCTTGACTCAGGGGGGATCAACTTGAAGGTCTTGCGGAGGATGCGGAGGGTGTTGAAGCAGCTGGAGGTGACGGCGTTGACCTGTCGGTTCATGGTGAGTGATGAGTCGAGTACGATGCCGAGGTTCTTGGCATGGTCTGAGGGGGTAGGTGGGCTTCCGAGGGTGGTCGGCCACCAGGTGCTGTCCCATGCAGAAGGGGAGGTACCGAGGACGAGGACTTCTGTCTTCTCGGCATTGAGCTTCAGGCAGCTGTTGGTCATCCAGACTTTGACGTCTTGCATTCCTTTCTGGAAGTTGAGTTTGGCAGTGGTGGGGTCTTTGGTGAGGGAGAGGATGAGCTGGGTGTCGTCAGCGTAGGATACGATGTTGAGGACGTGTTGTCGGACGATGGCTGCGAGGGGGGCCATGTAGATTTTGAAGAGGGTGGGGCTCAGTGATGAACCCTGTGGGACTCCGCAGGTGATTTTCGTGGGGTCGGAGAGGAAGGGTGGGAGTCTGATCCTTTGGCTTCTTCCGGTGAGGAATGATCAGATCCAGTCCAGGGCTGTTCCTTGTATGCCTGCGTCGTGTAGTCTGGCGACTAGTGTGCGGTAGGAAGGCTGCTGATAGGTCGAGTAGGATGAGGGCTGCGGAGTGGCCTTGGTCCTGGAGGGTGCGGATGTCGTCTGTGGTGGCGAGTAGGGCGGTCTCTGTGCTGTGGTTGCTTCGGAATCCGGATTGGGACGGGTCGAGGACGGCGTTCTCTTCAATGAATCGTGTCAGTTTCCTGTTGACTGTTTTCTCTGCAACTTTGGCTGCGAAGGGGAGGAGCGAGATGGGCCGATAGTTCTTGAGGTCGGTGGGGTCAGCTGTGGGCTTCTTGAGCAGGGGTCTGACTTCTGAGCGCTTCCAGTCGTGCCTGTTTTGAAGGTGGTGTTGATGGTGCATTGTAGTTCGGGTGCGATGGCGGCTGCGGCTCTGTGATAGATGTGAGGGGGCAGGGGTCGGTGGGGGCCCCCGAGTGGATGCTTTTCATGGTCGAGGCGGTGTCTTCGGCCGTGATCGGTGTCCAGTTGGAGATGGTGGGCTGGCTGGTGTTTCTGGGGGGCGGGGGGCCGTCTGTGGCACCTGGTGGATGGTCGATGAAGTTGTCGTAGAGGTTTTTGATCTTGAGGTGGAAATAGGTTCCAAGCTTGTTGCAGAGGTCTTGGGATGTGGTGATGTCTGTGGCTTCACTGCGTGGGTTGGTGAATTCCTGAATGACACTGAAAAGTTCCTTTGAGTTGGTGGAGTTGGCCAGGATTTTGTTGTGGATGTAGTTCTTCTTGGTGGCTCTGATCTGGTTGTGGTAGTCCATCATGGCGTCCTTGTAGGTGGTGTGGTTTTCGGTTGTCTTGGTGTATCTCCAGTTCTTCTCCAGGCGTCTGCAGGTGCGTCTGGCTTCTTGGAGAGCGGTGGTGAACCAGGCGGCTTTCCTGAGGCGTTGTCTGTCGGGGTTATGTAGCGGGGCGAGCTCGTCTGCGCAGTTGAAGAGCCAGGTGTGGAGTTCTCTGGCTGCGCCGTTTGCGTCGTTTGCGTCGGGTGCCCAGGTGTGGTTGTCTCGGGTGAGGGTGGAGTTAAGTTGCTCGTCAGTAACCTTGCTCCAGTTCCTTCGAGGTGGGCGTGGGGCTGGTTTGGGTGCCTTGGGTTTGTTGATGGCGAAGTGTACGCAGTGGTGGTCGGTCCATGGCGGCTGCGTTGTGTGGCTGAATTAGACGCTGTTTCCTGCCGCGAAGATGGGGTCGAGGGTGTGTCCTGCTCTGTGGGTCGGTGTGTTGACGAGTTGTTTAAGTCCGATGCTGGTGAGGTTGTCACGAAAGATAGTGGAGTTGGGGTCGCTGGGGTTGTCGAGGTGGAAGTTCAGGTCTCCAATGAGTATGTAGTTTGCTGAGGCGATGGCGTGGGGTGCGATGAAGTCGGTGATGGTGGTGGCGAAGGGTGTTCGGGAGCCGGGGGTCTGTAGATGAGGGTTCCTCGGAGTATGGCTTTGGGGGTGGTCTGGATCTGGAAGTGCAGGTGTTTGGTGGAGGGGAAGGTTTCGCTGGAGGTGGTGAGGCGGAGGGTGCTCTTGTGGGCGATGGCGAGGCCCCCCTCCTTGGTGGTTGGGGCGGTCTTTCCTCTGGATCTTGTATCCATCTGGGATGGCGGTGCTGATGTCGGGGGCGGAGGATGCGTTGGTCCAGGTCTCTGTGAAGAAGGCAATGTTGGGCGAGAGAGAGTCGAGTAGGTTCCAGATTTCCATGGCGTGTTTGTGTACAGAGAGTACGTTGAGGAGGATGCATTTTAGGGTGTCGCCGGTGCTGGCGTCGGCGGTGTTGGAGGCCGGGGTGGCGGTGAGGTTCTGGCGGCAGTGGAGGCAGGAGAACTGGCCGTGGGGCGTGCTCGGCAAGGCCTGTTGGCATTCTCTAAGTCTTCCAGGGTTGAGTGCGAGGAGGGTGGTGGTGTCGTAGCGATGGGTAGTGGGAGGTCCAGGGTTCCTGGCGCTGGCCGCGGTCGGGTCGCGGACAGGCGCAGACGGGCTTGCATGTGGCACGCCCGCTGCGTGCGTCCGCTGTGCAACCGCGCAGCGGCCGCCATTAAGTAGGGGAGGTGGGAGGGAGGAGAGGCTGGGAGGCGGGAGCGGGGGAATTCCGGAGAGGAATTCCGGGGGGGAATTCTGGGGGGGAATTCCGGGGGGGAGGGGCCGCAGGGGCAGCAGCGGCGAAAGGTGAAAGGAACAGGCAGGCACGAGAAAATAAAAACAGAGTTGGAATTAGAGCAAGACACAGATGGGCACAATAATAGTGGCACAACAGGGAAAAATTAAGAAGAAAAAACGGCTGAGAAAGGTTACGGTGGTTGCAGGCAGTCTGGTCCCAGTTGGAGCGGGCAGCAGGCGCAGGAGCGGGCAACAGCCTCGAACCTCCCAAGGAGGAGGTCGGGGTCTGGAGGCAAGAGACGGCACAGCAGAGCTGCGGGGAGAGAGTGGACCTAGACCGAGGGTCGGAGGTCTTACTGTCCCCACCACCACCACGACTCCCACAACAGCAGCAACAACGCTGACCCCTGCAACAACGACCTGCGCGGCAGCCACTTCCAACATCACTACCGTTGCCTCCAACACTGTCCCCGTGGCAGTTGGCAACAATACCACCAGCCAGCCTGTAAACGCTGGGGAAAGTGTGCGGGGGTGTCGACAGGCAACGCCACAGGTCCATGTCTGCAGGGCAGGTGGGAGGGCAACTGGGGGACAGTCACAGGAGGACACTGAGACTGAGGCCCGTGCCACCATCAACACAGTCCTTAGTGCATACCAACAAAACCAGGGACAGATGGGCCAGGTTGTGGAAGAACTGCGGGAACTCCGCCTGCTGCAAAGGTCCAATGACACACGCTTGGGACAACTTGTGGAGTACATGGGCCAGCTTGTGGGTGTTCTGAGGGACATCCATGCTGCTCAAATAGCGACACCCCCTCCCAGTGGCCAGCCTGATGATACTCACAACACCTCAACAGCGGCCACAGGGAGGGGTGAGGCAGAAGGCACAGACTCCTCAGACACCTCTGAGCATGCAGCAGGTTCCCCCCCTGCCAAACGGCAGAGGGGACGTCCGAGAAAGACCACCGGAAAATCACGTGGTAAAGCACCTTCCAAAACAAGTTCTATGAGCCACCGTTGATGTCACAAGTGTTGCACAGAGCATTGACTTTGTTGAGATCCGATCCCACATTTCCACAATGTGTTCTGTTGGATTGTGGAATTCCACCATTGTGTGTTCTACCCTGAGTATCCATGTACCAGCACTTTCAACTTCATCCCTCACCTGTCACTCATGTCTAAATAAACACTATTCACACCACTATGCCTTTTTTGTCAGTACCATGTTTGTCATAGTAATTTGCATGTTAACTCACATTGCAATGTATCACAAGATTAGAATGCGACAATCCATTGAGAGAGCGGAAGAACCTAGAACGACACAAGAAAATAACATTGAGTTGACATATGATGGCATGACAGCTAAGGCACAGCACTAGGCAACACTGTACAATAAGCATTCCAGATCACACTGGACAACACCATCACCATGGACAGAAGGGGGATGGGAGCACAGTACTTCACCTCCCAGCACAGTTCAACACTTAGCAGCATGGTAAATGCACTTCATTTAAAATGCTTACTTGACTTTCCGGCGAAGTGTTTCACCAAGGTTGTTGCAGATTAGTGCTGTGAATCTCTAGTCACATGTGTTCCTGGATATTATCCTTCATCAGTAGAGATAAGGAACTGAAAATCGTTGTCAGCTGAGAAAGCTGCCACAATACTCTGAGGTCTCTGTACCACTCCCTGTCCAACTTTGGTGAAACACTTCAGCTACATTTCAAGTAAGCAATTTTAACTTCAGTGCATTTACCCGGATGCCAAGGGGTGAACTGTGCTGGGAGGTGAAGCAGTGTCCTACCATCCCCCTACTACCATCAACATGGACATGACGTAACTGGTAAAAACTCACACAGCACTGCAGAATGTAACCCTTAGCAGTGTGCCAACAAGAGCCAGCATCCAAACACATCCTGTTAAATGTCCTTTGGGGACATTGTTGTGGTCAGTAAGTCAAGTACAGTCACACGGGGCTTGTAAGGTATCATTGTTGTTTTTTGCCTGTTTTCATAGATGGACACCAGTCCCAGCCAGCAGTTCCACGCTAAACCTCCTTTTTTTACGTAAGTCATCTAATCCTTAATAACACAAACAGCTGCGGTTTACGGGCAGGCCTCCCGTATACAGTAACAGTTTCACAACGTGTCACTTGCTGTAGCAATGCACTGTTCACTCCCCCATATGTGAATGTTGATAGTTAGTTGTGGCCTCACATTCCCACTATGAAAGCATACTTCAAAGAGTTAAGCAGGCTGAAAGCGCCTTTGTTTCCACAAAGGCGCTCTCACATCAGCCCGTGAGACCTTCAAATTGCAGGTGGCTCGAACGTCCTGCGAGATCCAGTCACTGCTAAACAAGACTCTCCCACTTCATTTTGGGGAACTGATACACCAAATATCAAAAACTTCTGATACTGAAGGCCTTGCACATATCATTTTTTTTTAAACTGTTTTTATTGATTTTATGACAGTATTTAACATGGATACACAAAGTGTGAGGAGCAGTGCTTAACATTACAAAATTACATTTGTTACAGTTTAAAGCAGCTTTAACACCAGATATCACCACAATCTGCTTGAATATTATGAACTTTCCACCCAAGAGGATAGGAACCTTGATGTAGCAGCCGGTCAGGAGGGGTCTGAGCAAAGGGGGTGGGGAGAAGTCTAAAGTCTGCTTGTTCTTGGGCCCCACCTTACTGACTCTGATTCGTCTTCGTCCTCTCCCGTTTCCAGCCCATAATAGGTTATCCATGGGGACCAAATCTTTTTGAACTTTTGAGGGCAACCTCTTGCTTTGTAGGTCACTTTTTCTGCCACCATATACATATCCATGCTAGCTTTCCACTCTGTAAGAAAGGGGAGAGTGGGGACTCCCCAGTAGCGAGCTACATCTCTTTTAGCCACAACTAATCCCAGGTTGCATAGCAGGAGTTTGCTACGTGGCAGATCTATTTCCGTAGGGATGCCCAGTAGAACATATCGGGGGTCTAATTTGAGTTGCGCTGTGAGTATCGTGTTTAATTCTCCTAATATCTGTAGCCAGTATCTTCTAATGTGGCCAAATTCCCAAAGTGTATGTATGTATGAGCCCTGGGGAGCTTTACATCTCAGGCAATTAGGTGAGTCTGCGCTTCCCATAGTGTGTAGCCGTAGTCTATCACAGTAGATCCTATGAAGGATCTTAAACTGTATGAGTCGGAGTCTTTGTTTTATAGCCACCTCTCTTGGGTGCATCAAGGCCGCCTCCCAATCGATATCCTCCAGTGGCCCTGTAGTGTCCTCCCATTTGGCTCGGAGAGGCCCTAGGTTATCAGGGATATTATTCAGTAGAGTTTTATAAGTCCAGGAGATGGGTTTGTTTGAAATCTCTTCCTGTAGGAGCCTGCCTTCCAAGGGGGCGAAATCCGGAATGCTTGCCACTTCAATTCCCTCTGCCCTCCAAGCATGTTTCAGCCTGAGATACGCATAGCGCTGATTGTTGTGCAGTTTATATGTAGCCTGAAGCTTGTCAAAGGAGGCAAGGGTGCCTCCCTCTAAGAGGTCTCCCAATTTGGAAATTCCAATGGTATCCCATTGTCTGAAGCCCTGTAGTTTACTAATTTCCTGTAGCCGTGACCCTTCCCACAGGGGAGTCTCCCTCGAAATTTTGGCTGCACATATCATTTTTAACTTGTGGGCTATGGCCTTGTTACTTTGTTTCAGACTATTTTAGGAGTACTTCCGGGGGTCATTCATACAATATTTCTAGTGCATTTGGCGGTTTAGCATCATTCTCTTGGCTGTTCTGCAGAGTGCTGGTTCTCCTACAGCTCTTACGCAATGGCTGCCCGTCCTGTGGTCCAGCCCAACCCCGGTCAGTTGCAACTGTACCATGAACGAATACTGCATATTTTCAGATCTTTGCCATTAGCTGTGCTCCGCATCAGTTATAGGCTAACCTTCCGCTATGCCTATTTCACCTGCGGGCAACCTGTGTTCTACTGTCACAGATGCCCCTTTCAATGGGCCATGGATGTCTGTCTTTTCAACACATCTCTTGCTGATCTGGATTATGACCTGTGGGTGGGTCCTTTGTTGGCCCACGACCAGGACTGTTCCGGGGATAGTCGTTTATGGGTTGCCTTACAACGTGGTAGACGGGCTGCCAGCTGCGCATGTGCGTTTGCGCAACGTCTCCTGTGCCATGCCTACATCGAACCTCTTCCCGCTTGCCCTGAAATGCTCCTTTTGTCCACGGGGTTCGAGGCGCACATCTGTTCCTTCATACTACTGAATTGGATGGCGGTCCTGTTTGCTGAAGCTGATTCTGATCGTCTATTGGAACTGATTGCCTACGAAGCTGCAAGTGCTTTCTTGGATTAGGAACCACTTACCAGCATCCGCAAATGTTTGGAATTAAATCAATATTGTTTGACCTTTCCTCGCCTCCTTCTTAAATTCAATCAGATTTATCACAAACTGTGGCCCTGTCTGCATTCCCTTTGACTCTGCTTACCTTTGCGGTCTGTTTTGCTTGGTACCACAGACCTGAGCAAGGGGAGTCTGTTATATACCCGTTGTGGACATTGTCACCTAGTACGAGCACGGCTTCCATTATGCAGCTGTAGCGCACGTTAATACATGGCTTTGTTGTTTTGCAAGTTGCTTCATTTATGTCTTTCACATGAGAACTGTCCGCAGAGCTTGTTCTCTGCGCTGTCCTGGAGTACAGTACATTTCACCATCTATGGGCTGAGAAATGGGCTCTGCTGACAAAGCCCAGAGGGCTTTTGGGATACATTACATGACTTCTTCTAGCAAGGGGAGGGGGGATAGGCTCATAGGTCTTCCTCATTAGGGCTTATTAATATGACTTCTCCCTTCATGACATCTGGACATGTTTCTATGCTGACTGTTTTTGTATGATGCATTAATCTGCTTGTTGTGGCACGTATACTGCATTTTAGGACACGTTATTTGAAATAAACATTTAGAGACGTTTCTTGAATTTAACTGATATTATTGTGGAGAAGTATAAGAGTGAGGGCGACAGGGTGTGTCTTGTTACCGCGATTCCAGTGGAATGTGACAGTGTTGTGTTATGTGTTGTATAAGCGCTTGTTTCACTCTCAGTGAGTAGGAGAGCTACTGAGGCACGATAGCTATTTGGTCCTGTGCTAATGGGTACACAGGTGGTCGGATGACTCAGTCCCTGCCTGCCCAAGTCCTATAATCCTGTGCATAGTTCTGTATGTGGGCAGAATCCCTGCAACAACCCACAATATTTGGGAGACAACAGCAAAGCGCACAGACACAGTCACAGTTGATCAATGCTAACTTACACTCAATGGAAGTAGTTGGCGATGAGCTGTTCAAGCAGGTCAAGACCTTTCTTCCTCACCACTATCATCGTCACTGGGCATGTGTGGGTTTGCAGCGGGGGGCTGCTGCTGCTCATCATCCTCCTGAATCAGGGGGATCTTTTTGCGCAAGGCCAGGTTGTGGAGCATGCAGCAGGCAACTACTATCTGACACACCTTCTGGGGTGAGTATAGAAGTGCACCACCACTCTTGTCCTGACACCTAAATCTAGACTTTAGAAGTCCAAAAGTGCGCTCCACCACATGACGTGTCCTCCCATGGGCATAATTGAAGTGGACTTCCCCGGGCGTAGTTGGATTCCGCAGTGGGGTCAGCAGCCACGGATGATTGGGATACCCTGAGTTACCTAGTTGTGAGAAACACAGACAAACAATGTAACAGTAATATGTGAGGAGAGCAGCATGTCACACATACATCACACTCATTGACACAGCCCACTCACCAACAAGCTAGGCAGGCTCTGGGTGAAGATTTGACATCAATTGTGGTATGCTGCTGTTCTGCAGAATGTAAGAGTCATGTGCTGAACCGGGATACTTTGCACACACATGTGAAGTGATCTGATCAGCTTCGCATACCACTTGCACATTAATGGAGTGGTAATGCTTGCTATTTCGATATATGTGTTCATGTGCCTGTGGTGGAACTAGGCCAATGTGGGTTCCGTCAATGGCTCCCACAACATGTGGGATGCGTCCAAGTTCATAAAAATCCCCCTTCACAGATGCCAATTCATTGCACCTTGGGAAGTGTATATAGTTGTTTTTGTATGTCATCAATGCAGACAGGACATCACGCAACACCATGCTGAGCATAGGATGTGACTTCCCACCGGCGCTGGACACGGTATACTGGAAAGACCCAGTGGCAAAGTAATGCAGTGCAGCCATCACTTTGACTGTAGCAGACAATGCAGCAGGATATGTTCTGTTGGGCTTCAAATGGGGCTCCAACTGAGCACATAGCTCTCGCAGTGTGAGGCGATCCAGACGGAATTTCTTAATGATTTCAATGTCCTCCATCATTGCCAGGACTGGTACAGGGCAATAGATAGGTGGTCTCCTCCTACGTACTCTGGCAGGGGACACATGCAAAAGATGACAAAAAGATGATATGTGTGAAATAGCTTAACCAAAGACTCACACAAACACAACATTGACATGACTCTTGAAGACGTTAAATGCACAAGTGACCTGCATACAGACCTTCATTTCCTCCACTCATTCGACATACTAACTACTACAACATCAAAATAAGTCAATGTGTATGATATGTGGTACACTGCTACATCAAAGTGTGATAAGCCCTGTGGGTGTATGGCACAGCACATGTGGTTAACAGCATCAATGCTGAGTTGCATTATCTGCTGTCACTGCATGACCTCAAGCTTCAGTCCCACAATACACATCAACTTTACGAAATGAAACCACTGAGTGTCACCTGGAGCAACAATACTTGAATAGGCAGCACAGTGGACAGACAAATATGAACATTATGTGATCAGTACAACGTGACTGTGTGAGGATTTTGTGTGACAGACATTGCCATGATCACCAAAATGGTAAACAAATACACATGGATTGTGTATACATGCACACATGGCTGAAAATGAGCAATTAGGTCAGACAAAGCGATGTTTGTTTGCAACACATGTGCTCTCCTCTGACATGTGTGAAAACATATGCAGGCAATGGCAGGTAGGCACACAGCATGCCACAGCAGTACGTGTGTAGAAAGTGTAGAGCTTACAAGTATGTCTGATTTTCGTCCAATGGACAACACAAAATATCAGTCAACATCACTGGCCCTTCATGAGGCAACCCATGGGCAAAAATTAGACAGTCAATTAGCAAGTGATATGCAAACAGTGTTCACAGGTTCAATGTTTCAATACACAACATTAGTACCGTGCGAGAGGCCTTTGTCCTTTTCGACTCGTTAACTCATTTCATACCATGCTGGCCACAAGACATAACGAAGATTGTCATTTCACTCTCCTTTTCTTGGATATACCATGTGTGTGAAGACTTAACTCAAAGGTCGCACTCTATGATACCTTAACAGGGTGCACATTTCCCTTTATGCTAATGTGTATGGATGAGTGATGCAATTAGCAAAGCGAGAATGGTAATGCAAAATGTGTTTACAGGCGCAGTAGCTGGCATCCACAGCGGTAACATGCATTGGCCCCAATTGAATGATGCAGGATTGCGTGCTCCGCTTCCTGACCTCCGCGGTGCGTCACCGCCTATGAGGAATAGCCATCAGCCAATGGGAACCGCCAGGAGCTTGATTTTTTGAAACTCGCGGTTGGCGTGCTCCGCCACTGCGGGGCCCGGCATTGGCCCCAATTGTATGATGCAGGATTGCGTGCTCCGCTTCCTGACCAGTCAACGCCTATGAGGAATAGCCATCAGCCAATGGGAACCGCCAGCGGCTTGATTCTTTGAAACTCGCGGTAGGCGTGCTCCGCCACTGCGGGGCCCGGCATTGGCCCAATTGAATGATGAGAACCAGGCTGGCCAATGGTATCAGCAGAGCCACATTGGAACGAGCCTAGGGCACTATATATATGCCTGTGAAATGTCCACACCTGTCACTTGCCTAGAGAAACTGCTGCCTGCCATTCCTCACCACGAACTGCTGCTGTACCTCATCTCTGGACCAGTCATGGCTCGTACTGAGAACCTGAGGGCCCGTCCCTTCACCACAGAGGTGCTGGAGGTCCTGGTGGACAAGGTCCTTGGACAGTACGGCCGGCTCTATGGGGCTCCCGAGGTACTGGTAAGTGAATGCCAAACTTACTTAGGGTGGTCCGAAGGCTCACAACATGTCACTGTACAGTGCTCTGTGCCTCAGACTGCAAGCTTATATTTGTGCTTTCTGATTTAGTCGTCTGCATTTCACATACATGACGTACTACTTGATGCACTTCAGTTTATGGGGCGGATGGCACACTCGTCAATGTTGCAGCTCCATAGTTGGGAAACATCACACATGTGAATCTCAGAAAGGATGATGCATACGTGTTGGAGTTTGTGTAGCCAAACGAGTTCAAGTGCATGGTGTTGAACCTTGTTCCCCCTGAGCCCTGAGTGCATGCAATGACGATTTAGCCAGAACCTGGTTTATCTGTAGTAAAGTTACAATGATGAGTCCATGGAATCTCTTTTAGGACACACATTCCCTGTGCCATGTCCTCTATGAGTTCATTACGTGTACATATGTACATTAGTGAGATGGTAAGTTTCGATTGGGCAGGGGTTAGTGATTATGGGGTGTGCTCATTCTACAGGGATACTATGGAGGTAAGCCCAGTATGCACGAGAGTACAGGGCCTGTTACTGTCTAGATTAGTGTGAAATAACCTCTCGCATCTGATACATGTACAGTGGACATGCCATCCTTCTTTTGGTGTCATTATGTGTAGACTCGCTCATGTGTATGCACTGTGTACTGACACACAATGCACCACTACAAAGTGTTAGAAATGTCTCCTCTTGTCTCCCATACCTACAGCTCAAGGTCCATCAGCGGATGGCAATATGGAGGGCCATCGCCCGGAAGGTGCGGGCCCTAGGGGTCTCTAACCGTCGACACAACCACTGCCACAAGAGGTGGGATGACATCTGCCGCCTTAGCAAAAACGTTGCCGAAATGATGCTGGGCCTGGTTCCTCGGACTGGTCGTTTGGCGTGCCAGAGCATGACCCCACTATTGACCCGCATCCTGGCAGTGACACAGCCAGAGCTGGACGGGCGCCTAAGGGCCCAGCAGCAGCATGTTGGGGGTGAGTATTGTACAAAGTGTGATGTTGCGCATGAAAGACTGCACAAATCCCAGCCCAGAGCAAGGCAGTAACCTATGAGTTGTCTCTAGTGTGGTGTAATAGCCTCTGAGTTGACTCAGTGGTTAGTGCAGATATTCTGCGCCTCTACAATGTCTGCATTGTCATGTAGCCAGGTAACATCAGCATAAGTGTCAGTCTCTGTGGCATCATCTGGAAGTGAACATCAGTGAGCATCATGTCAGGGTGATTTTCGAGATTGATGTGCATTTCCATGTAATTGATACATCTACAGATTGCTTACCAATGTTCAACAGTAGTTGTGTTGCAGTACCTACATTAGTGGATGTAAGGATGTCATGTCACTTAACAATAGTTTCCTTTAACTTACTATGAGTGTGGTTCTATCACCTCAAAATTCCAGTGTGACACACACAGTTCATTCAGATGTGTAGCTCTCTTAGCTGAAGGCATGTCGATGTGCCTTCAGACAATAGGATGTGATGTTGAAATGCCTACACATGCCTAGCAATTTGGCAGTATGAAGGCAACATGGATCAGGACTGTCCAATAAGCATGCTAACATGCATCAGCAGATCATAGCAATATTTAGACTTATGCAGACAGTACATGGAGAGTCAAATGTGTGCCTTGAGTTCAAGCTTTTCACTTGGTATTGCCCAACATGTTTGTGGTCTGGCCACTTCACTGAACAGTGTCTCTGTCTCCTACAGAATCTACCGAGGTCAGAGAAGAAGAGGGGCACGAAACCGTTGGTGAAGCTATTGGCATCACTGCTGCCCGGGAGTACAGCGACACTGAGGGGACCAGCGCATCGGAGGGGGACAGGAGTGCCCTGGAGGAGTCCGCTCCAGAAACGCCTACCTCCACTTCATCACACTCCAGCCGTGACTCCTCGGTGTTGTCGGGCAAAGGAGGATCGACCTCTGCCTCATCGTCCGCCACACCCCGTCCTGTGTCCACCCTCCCTGATGCTCCCCCAAATGTTATCCGTGCCCGCTGCCCTAAGAAGGGTAGGGTATCTTTTCCCCCAGGCACCGCTGCCCCAGCCCCTGTGTCCCCTGCTGCCCTCAGTGTGGAGGCCATAGACATCTTGTGTCAGGTGTCTGTGGGGCAGACTTTGCTCCTGAATGCCCTCCAGGATCATGGCAACAAGTTGTCACAGGTTGTTGAGTTCATGGAGGGCATCCATTCTGATCTCAGTGGCCTGCACAGGACTGTCCAGTCTTTGGCCTCCACACTGACTGCAGCCATTCTGCAGTCACAGGCTCACGGTCCGGCTCCGTCCCTTCCGCAACCACCCTTCCTGGGACCCCATCTGACCAGAGAACACACACACCAGACCACTCAGGCCCCAGGTCATCACCACACAGCACACGACAACAGGAGTCCAAGCGACAAAGACACGAGACATCATCCCCAAGGCACACCAGGAGCACACTTGCCAGCCCCACCACAAAGACATAACAGGACACAGAGAAGCCGAAACACAAAAAACATGCATCCACATTGCAGACCTCACATTCCTCACCCTCCAAGAGCCCTCCAAGATCTACAGATGATCCTGAATCAGAACAGGAAGTTGCCCTGGCTGCCGTGGGCCTGTTGCGTGCCACAACTGCATTCTCCCCAGTTCAGAGGGCTGTTGTGCCCAGGATTTCCACTCCCACCAAGCCACCCCTGGGAAGCATGGACAAAGAAGCAGTGAGGTAGTGGTAGCTCCAAAACAGGGGAGGCAGGGTAGAAGCCCACCCCCCCAAGCGTTCAACCAGATCCGAAGGTTTTGCCCGGAAGGATCCATGAGCACCTGCTCCTCTTTCTGGGAAGAAGGAAGCTGTTGTGGCCACCTCACCTATCCCTTAGCCTAAAACACTTGGGGGCTATCGTATCCCCAAGCAAGTGAGGCCCAGCCTTCCACATGCAACATCAGCCACTGATCCTCACCAGTGCATTTCACCACCTCCCCGTGCGACGACTCCACCAGGTCCAGCCAGCCCTCAGGCTCCCACATCCAGAGATCCCTCTACCTCAACCAGTTCTCCCCTTCCCAGGTCCAGTCCTCCGACTACCCCAGACAGTCATGCCCCACCCAGTTCCAGTTCTCTACAAATTTGAAGCAGAGTCCCCCTTCCCACCTCATTCCTCCCTGAGCGGTGCCTGAGCTGCCCATTTGCTGGCCCTAGCCTGGTGATATTCCCATGGCTGTGGACTGTGTTTAAATCATCTGTGTAGAATTTCAAAGCACACATGTGCGGACTTGAGTATGGACTGGCCTTTGCCCTTAATGTTTTGCACTTTACATGCTGATACTGAGTTTATGTAATAAAAATCTATATTTATGTTCTGAGCGTTGTCGCTGGCCTTACTAATGATGCTGTACAATGTATGTGTATATGTTCATCGGTTCCATGCTCTGAATTCACACTTTCCAATTGGCATGTACTTCGGTTGATATTGCATGTGTTACCAGAGGTTACGGCAACTAATGTCCACTTTTGACTCTGAGGATTGATGGGGGCGAGCTGCTTGTCTGTGATGGTCCACTCTGGTCCTGTTCATTATGTGAGATGAGCTCTACTTATTCACACATGTCAGATTTGTTTGATCTCCATCATGAAAATCTATTCCAATTTACATGTTGACTTGAGGGGTGGACAGGGTACAACATATCTGCGTGATCTATCTTGATGTGTGCACACCAGTGTAGGTGTGTTGTCATCTTGGATAGGTATGGCCTCATAGTCAAATGGATGGATGCACATGTGCTTACTGGAGTCATCAGACAGTTTTAGTGTCCTGTCATTAGCAGAGGTGTTGATGTGTATGTGCCCTTGAGCATTGCCCTTTCACACATGTATGATCCAGTTGATGAGTGCCTGTTTGTTTCCATGATCAAAAACCTTGTGGAGTGTTTGTGGACATGTTGGGGTTGTTGCCGTAGCAGTGTGCAGTGTGTCATTGAAACCTCACAGGCCTAGAGTACACCTACATCTTATCCACATCATTTGTGAGTATGCGGAGTGTGTCACTGCAATGTCTGTATTGTGTGTCTTGGGATCCGGCCTGGCTCTTGCTTACCTTTGTTCTCACTGTGCTACATGTCTCTGGGATACAAACATGATATGTGAGTTTTAACATGCATTGCTGTCACATTCCACTTTATGGTCTCCAATAGGTGTCAGTCTGATTCCTAGCAGTCACAGTCATACCATTGAGGCCTACACAATGGGAGATACTCCACTATGGCTTTTTGCTATGTACACTCCTCACCTGTGCAATTCTCTTGTATACACCACTTCAGTCAATCCATGTGCCACTGCATGCCATGCACATGTTTAACCCTCCCCACCACTCCATGTTGTGACACTGTACTGTGTGCAAATTATTTGTATCCAGAAGCATTGTGGCCATCAGCACTGTTTCAGTAGGTGATATGTGCTATTTGAACCTACTTGATTTCAGTCATGGTTGCTGAGGTACAGTACAGATGTATTTCCAGCACAGTCCTCTTGTCTTGTTCCAGCATGGATGTTTGCCTGGGTTGTGTAGCAGTAGGTGATAGCAAAAGTGTGTAGCTGTTTGCAACAACACTGCTACCCATCCTTGGCACGCATCTTCATCACTTTGCAGTCTGCATTATATACACTCCCAGCCCCAAGCAAATCTGCCACCTTGAGCCCGATCGGAGCTGTGTGAGTGGTACTTGTAGGTGGGGAGAGGGGAGCAGCGTGCCAGGTAGAGTCAGCACAGGGCAGCCTTCGGGGCCCTGAAGGTGTCACTAATGTAAATTGAGGGAGCCTCACACATTACATTTCACATGTTTCTCCAAACATCGTAGAGCCTGCCCTGCCTGCACGCTTGCTGGGAGTTGTTGTTGTACCGGGGTTGCATGCGTGGATATGTTTTGGACGTACCTCTGCTGTAGAGCTCAGCGGCGTCTTATCAGCTGGTGATGCATCAGGTAGAGCAGCAGAAATGCCTGTAGAGCAGGATCCATGGCGGCACGGGTCGTGTGCGGATGTTCTGCTTCAACTTTTCCTCTCCGTTGTTGTGGTTCCGCCATCCGCGATGAGGTAGTATTTCCGCCGCGGTGAGATTGGCTGTTTGATACATTGTAATCTGGTTGGTGGACGGGACGTGATTCCGCATGCAGTTCTTGCTCTATTGGCTCCGTCCGCCACCCTTGCGTAAGGAAAAAACGTGCGGAGCCTGAAACACTGCGGCGGTCGGGAAATGGCCTATGTTAGCCCATCGTAATATGGCGGTCGCAATCACCGCATCAGGAGCGGAAAAATCTACGGTTTTCAGCCACCACTACGGATGCACTTCCGTCTGCCATCGTAATCGACCCCTATGTTTTTACCCTAAGTCAATATATTGGTGACATTGAAAAGGTATAGATACCAAACTCTTATGGTGATTGACCGTCCTAGTACTGACTTTAATCAAGACCAATCCCTGTTATCCTATTTTACTTTCTGATATATTCGGCTCTCACGCATATGTTTCCTGTTTACCAGACCAATTGTTACTCTTCTTCTCGTCATGTAAAGCGCTCTGATACCCACTAGGGTCATGTTCGCGCTATACAAAACATTATAAATAAATAGAGAAAATAAAAATAAGAACAACTGTCGATACTTCATAGCTATTCCTCCACTCTAGGCGCTTCTCCTCACCTCCAGTACCTGGCAGTGCCTCTTTTGGGTAAGAAACAATTACATTTTGTAACAGCCCAGTTCACCATGATTAATCAAGAACCTACTCAAGGTCTAAAAGTTGCATTTTAGGAAGAGTTTGCCCCTCCAGCCCAGCACAACAGACAGGCAGCCTTGCATTGAATAATTGAAGCCCTAAATCACATTTAAAAATCATCAATATGCATATGGCACCAAGCACAGTCTAGAGAGCTACATCTTTGCATCTTCCACGGGTGATTTGGCATTAAAGAAATCCTGTGGAGATATTTTAACTGAATCAGGTGAAGCCTGGCTGAAAATGCATCATTTATACATTGCTCCCTTTGGCTACAAAAAAGATCTGGGGGATTATTTATGTGAATAATAAATACCAGAGATACCCCTTTTGTCTCAAGTCTTTCAACAGTAAAGTTTGCGTCAAGCTTGCTAAAGTCAGGCAGGACATGGAAGGCAGTCCTATAAGTCCCCAAGGCTTGCCTCAGCTGCAGATATTTATCGAACTGAGATTTCTAGAAGTCAAATTCCTCTCCAAAGTTAGCCAAGGAGCTTATTTGGTCTCTTACCAAGACATCACCTTGCTTGGATATGCCAACATGATCCCATGTCCAAACGTTCAGCAACACCAAGACTTAGGTCAACCATTTTCCACAACAAAGGGGGGCTTTATGGGTCAACCTGCCCTCCAACCATTTCTACTACGTTCCTTGTGCTAGTAACCAATCACCACTTTAGTGGGCCCTGGCCATCATAAAGCATGTCAAAGAGGGGCACATCAAAGAGGATGATCCTTTGCTTGAAATCCTTGTCATTTTTGTCTCTGAACAACTAATCATTCATCATTATGAGGTGGGCAGCCAGAAGTATGTTTGGATATCCACCACTCCCAGCTCACCACCATAGACAGATCAGTAGCATTTATTTAGAGCCACCTTAGGAAGGAGCTGCTCAATCCTGTGATTGGCTGGCAAACCTGCTCTGGAATCTGTAGGCTTAATTAGTTTTGAAATGTTACAGCATCCTGGTGAGAACCACCATCTTAATGAGAGGAGTCATTCCCATAATTCACATCAGTAGTGTCCAACCCTCAGATCTCTATGGAGCATCTCCAGAAAGGGGACCACATAACACTTCCAGCTAGCATCTAGATGACATGCTACCTGCATCCCAAGATATTTCAAACAGACCCTTCCACATTGAAGGCTGTACTTCCAATCGTTGAAATTGCTACCAACTTGAAAAACTACATGCAGGCAGTGTCTATATGGATAGGTAAAAACTGCCTTAGACTTAATGGAGACAAGACAGAGGCCTTGATCTTTGGTAGTCAACCATCCATATGGACCCATTTTTGGAGACCAAATATGTTGGGTACACTACCCTCTCCAACAGACTCCACAAAGAACCTTGGAGTACTGGTTGACAAAAATGTATCTTTCGACCTTCAAGTTACCTGGAAGATTTCGACCTGTTTCTGGGTGATCAAGACTCTCAGGAAAGTGTTTCCTTACATCTCCTTTCCGGCATGTAAGCAAGTGGCTTTGGAATTGATCACATCCAGGTTGGATTATTGCAATGCACTCTATCTGGATATCAATAAGACTGTACTAGCCAAACTGCAGTTGTTCCAAAATGCGGCAGCAAGACTTATTCTTGATGTTCCTAAACTCCAATTAGCCTCGGCAGGGATTCGGAAGCTTCATTGGCTGCCTGTGAACAAACTTATAATTTTTAAGGCTCTATGTATCATTCACAAGGCACTGCATAACATTGGGCCTGGAGGAATTAAAAACATGTTCCAACGGTATACTCTATACAGACAGCTGCAATCTTCAGGTAAAAATCTTTTAACTGTTCCTAAGTATCGGAAGGTGAGGTGGGGAATCACAGCCTTTTCGGGTGCCGCATCTAAGCTTTGGAATTTGCTTCCTCATTCCATCTCCAGTCTTCAAGCTCATACTCCTAATCACAAGGCCCTAAAAACTAGGCTTTTTACTCTTTAATGAATGTTCCCGGGCACTGAGATTGTGGAATTTGTCCATTATCTCCTCTTTCCTAGAACTAACCGCTATCAGAACCTTGATGCCTTTAGGCATTTGTTTGCGCTCTGTAAGTTTTTTTTCATTCCATTTCATTTCAACTTCCTTAGTTCCTGCCCTCCACCTGGAAACTGGGGAATCACTGATTTGTCCAACTTCATGTCCTCTGCATAAAAGGATATCCAATCCGCCAAGAGAACCACCCAATTAATCAAATGCATCAAGACATTCCTCCTAAGCCATTCCACCAGCTGCTGTCTAACAAGGACAGACAATAAAGATTAGAGAGGATAACCCGGACGCATCCTTCTCCTAATTGGGAAACGGGTGGTTAATGCCTAGTTCAACTGCACCCCTGCCAGTGGGTCTACATAAAATATCTTGACCATACTCTACGAATAAGGCCCAAAATCCATCTTATGAAGGACATGAAAAATTAACTCCAAATCCTTCATGCCAAAGGACTTTTCTAGGTCTACCAAAAGAGGTGTACAGGGCCAAAAAACTCTCTGAACAAGCTAGAGCATTGTGAATGTTCCTCAGGTTGTGTACAGTGGCTCGGTCTGGTATGAAGCCATATGAGTCAAAGAATATCATGCAACCAACAACCATCACTAATCTATTGGTGAGTACCTTGACAGAATCGTGCCCTTCATGTTAATAGGAAATATCAGGTCACAGGGCATACACCTATCAGACAAATGTCCCATTTTGGGATCACAATAACCAGTGCTGCTACCAGATCATACGGGAGGGACCCTGCCTTCATTGAATCAGAGAGCATGGTCAAAAAGTGACAGGATATCACTTTACTGAGCCTTTTGAAGAACCCAAAGGAGATTCTCCATAGCCAGGGAGCTTTCCCAGCTGTCTAGCCAACATGTCCTGCAGCAGTTACTCTAGTACGAGATGTGAATCCAGCTCATCCCTTTCCTAATTTCTAAAGCAATGCATTAGGCGATTGCCTACAAAATGTAGTATGTCCCCTGATGTATCCCAGGATGCCTATTGTAGAACTGCTGATACTATTCAACAAAAAAGGGCAGCATCTTGCAATCACTCAGAAGCCAATTCATCTTGTGTGTTCCTGCACCCTTTCACTAGCTTCTCCACTGTTTCAACAAGCAGCAAACCAATACAACAAGTTTCCTGACTTGTCATCCGACCCATAGTCTGCGTTGATTTTCTAGAAAAGTCGACCTGCTCTGAGAGTCCTCTTTACATTGTTCAATCATCATTAGTCACAGGTTTTCCTCCATTCTTTCCTCTTTTCCTAGGGTGGAGGTCATAGGTATAGTGCCTCTCATCACAAGCATGGGTATCATCATCTCCATCTACTCGGACTGAACCATTTGGTTCTCCATGTGCTTCAACTGCTAAGGTTGGGATACTAGAGGATCTTAGCACTTGTGAATTTCCATTTTCAGGCTTTGTTTAACAACAGTCACAGTGGACTATTTTCAGTTAGTGTGAACCCAACAATTGTGTCCTTTGCACTTTACAGAAGACCTGGGGGTAATTTTAATTACAGCAGAGTAATTGGGGCATTTTCAGTAATTCCATGTTACTCTTTGACTCAAAATTACTGATATTAGCATGATTACGCCCGCTCTCGTATTAGGAGTTATATGCAAACCAAAATTGTACAGTGAGAGCACTTTTAGAGAGCATGAGCAGCTAGCTGCTTGCACCGCTGTTTATGTTCTGTTGCATTAGCATTATTTTTTTAGCTCAAAATACATCCTCGCTTTTATTTTGGATGCAAGGGTGCATTATGCGCTAAGAAACTACCTCTAAATGCTGGAAGTAAGTTGGTGGAAAAGCCTACCCCAATAGCACATTTAGTGAGCACGAGCGGCTGCTCACACTACTATTCATGTTCTGTTGCATTTACCTCTATTTCTTAGGGAACGTGCAGCATTTATGCGCTAAGAAAATAGCATTAAATGCAAAATTACTCTTCTTGGATAATTCTACATAATCTCACTGAATATTTAGGTAATACCGCATGATTACACTACATAGAATTACTCGAGTTATGCTGCCCACCTCCACTACTTTCCAGCTCTGGTAGTCTCCAGCAGCACCTGGTGTAGGCCCTTCCAACATTGTTGCAGGTCTGATTTTCTCTTGAGCACTTTAATACGTACCCTTTCACAATACTGCAGATCATAGCAGGGTTCTGTTGATGATTGCGGAAATGCTGCAGAAACCTATGAATGGAATGTTTTGAAACTTTTGATGAATGCTTGGCAATAATCCAGAATCAACAGTCATCAGTCAGATGTAAAATCGATAAATGGGGTTGCAGGTCTGTCATATATTTCTTTCATCTAAACATAAAAACTCCATTGGGTTTGGTGATTGTTTCCCTCAAATAAAGGTAAACTCCATCTTTATTTTAGCCAATGCCAAGGGTGCTGAGCACCGATGAATTCTTTCAAAAAGCATTTTTCAACTGTTTCCACCCCAAGGGGAAAAACAGTACCTTTGGCATTTGAATAAAATGAACCTGGGTGGGGTTTTACTCCCTGTTCTGCCCTGTCTTCCCTACAGTGTATGCTTGACAGATGATGCAGAAACAACATCAACATGGGTGAAACATAGGACCATCCCATCTTTCTCATATGGACCTCCCATGGTACACACACCCAAACATAAGGAACAGAACTACTAACTTTCGTGACATTGTCCACAACCTCTTGATAAGCAGCGGACTTGACCACATCTAACCTGGATGGCAAAAGAATAGTGGTGAGTGAGTGGGATACCCATGTTCCATTCCTAATAGGAGTGCCAAATGATGTAATGTAACCTCTGTAAGCCCAGAGTTGGCCACAATTGGGAACAGCTTCAAAGGAGCACCTTGAATCTGTGTGCATAGGTTTACTTCTTCTGTACTCAGCACACATACACTTATTAAGGCAATTAATCAAAAAATGTATGCAGAGTAAATTTTTTTTAAACATTTTCTTCCACATAGAACAAGCAATGCAAACAACATAAGATGCAGTCAGATAGCTTTGTTCATTTCACAGACAAGAACCATCTGTAAAGAATAAACACAATCACTTTTAGAAATTAGTTAAATGAGCTGGTGCAATCACTTGGAACGTCTTGTGAACAAGTAGAGTCATTTCAGTTTGTAAATTATAGCATTAAGAAAATTATAAGTGAACAAAAATACTCTGAATTAGAAAACAGAAGTGGCACATTTAAACATATTAACATCGACAAATGTTTGTGACACCATCAGAAAAATCTTCAATCTTGAAAAGAATGGTAAAGGCACAGCTGCAATTTGTCACCTGCAAAATACACAAATTAACATTTTTTAAATAATATGTAACGTAAAGTCTGTCTTACACAAGATCCAAATGTGCACGGACACTGTAATTAATAATTTGGGCCTTATTATGAGTTTGATGGTGTCGGTCCGACCGCAGTGAGCTCGGCGGTCTGACCGCTGTATTACGAGTTGGTGGAATTGCATTTCCGAACACCGCAGCTGAACCTCCGAGACCGCCAGCAGACCACCGACTGCTGCGGGTCGCTGTCAGGGAAAGGCAGCCGCCATAGGACTGTTCAGGGGAGCTGCACCACCATCCGTATTACAAGTTGCCTTTTCCACGAGCTGACTGCGGCGGTCCAACTACCTGCTTCAAGGTGGCAGGCACGAAGGATTTGGGGTGCATACTCACCCCTTTCTTGTTCTTTCGGTCAGAGTTTGACTTGGATAACTTTCTTCAGGTCCTTTCTTTACAGCAGGATCTTTACCCGAGGATTACGACCCTGTTTGCGATGATCTATAGGTGAGTCCCTTTTGTACCAAATACCCATTGCTAGGACTGCACACATATGAGCCGGCAAAGGGTAGATGGTATTTATACAAATGTATCATGCATATGTGTGCATACAACACATATGCAGTCTTGATACACACACAGGCATCGATATATTAGAAAAAAGTACTGACCATCGCAGCAAGATTACCGCAACCACCCTGCCAACAATGTGGTCAACTCGTAATACGGCAGTTCATAGACTGCCAGCGATGTGGTCTACTGGCGGGCAGGGATGCGGTTCTCGGGCGGTTGGACCACCAAACTTGTAATCAGGCCCTTAGTATATATTATACTATCTAGTATGATAGGAAGCAGAGAAAGTATTTTCTTGTAAACATTACACACTTTAATGAACTAACAAATCACTGCACAAATTAAATTTACATTTCCTGTAGCAGTGACTTAGAACTCCCACTTTCATACATCATCCGTGAATTTTCATTACAACAGAAGAATATACATTCTTTAGTATTCATGCTATGCTAAACTAAACCATGATCCTGCATATCATTTAGAAATGCACCACCTAAAACATTTTAAAATGTTTAAAGACAACGACAACCAATATAGACATATGTTTTACACACACACATATGCACACACACACAGATATATATATATATATATATATATATATATATATATATATATATATATATATATACATATATATATATATACAAAAAAAGAGTTGCCTCTAGGTGGGATGCACTCCCAGGTGGAAATTACGCCAAAGCAAGGGCACACGCCATGAACAAAGTCCTTTTCTGGTTAACCTGCCAGACGCGTTTCGGGCCAATGCCCTCTTCAGTGGCAGACCATGTGACGTGCCGGCATGCGGCAACCACCAGTAAATCCCCATAATAATAACGCTCAGGTGAACCACCTGAAGCAATGCTTCCTGGGACTGGTGGTTCAGTAAAACCCAAGTGGGTCACCGCCGGCACTCACAAAAAATGTGCCGGCACGTCACATGGTCTGCCACTGAAGAGGGCATTGACCCGAAACGCGTCTGGCAGGTTAACCAGAAAAGGACTTTGTTCATGGCGTGTGCCCTTGCTTTGGCGTAATTTCCACCTGGGAGTGCATCCCACCTAGAGGCAACTCTTTTTTGTATTTTGTACAGCGGCCTGCCTGGTCGCGGGATTGCACCACCGCGAAACACTTGTGGGTCCGCGGCTGCTTTATTGGGGCAGCTAACTGTGGAACAGGAGGTGCCTGTTATATGCAGGGGTGCCGGCGCGAACATCGGCAATCCTTTTTAAGACATTTTTTGTGAGTGCCGGCGGTGACCCACTTGGGTTTTACTGAACCACCAGTCCCAGGAAGCATTGCTTCAGGTGGTTCACCTGAGCGTTATTATTATGGGGATTTACTGGTGGTTGCCGCATGCTGGCACGTCACATGGTCTGCCACTGAAGAGGGCATTGGCCCGAAACGCGTCTGGCAGGTTAACCAGAAAAGGACTTTGTTCATGGCGTGTGCCCTTGCTTTGGCATAATTTCCACCTGGGAGTGCATCCCACCTAGAGGCAACTCTTTTTTTGTATTTTGTACAGCGGCCTGCCTGGTCGCGGGATTGCACCACCGCGAAACACTTGCGGGTCCGTGGCTGCTTTATTGGGGCAGCTAACTGTGGAACAGGAGGTGCCTGTTATATGCAGGGGTGCCGGCGCGAACATCGGCAATCCTTTTTAAGACATTTTTTGTGAGTGCCGGCGGTGACCCACTTGGGTTTTACTGAACCACCAGTCCCAGGAAGCATTGCTTCAGGTGGTTCACCTGAGTGTTATTATTATGGGGATTTACTGGTGGTTGCCGCATGCCGGCACGTCACATGGTCTGCCACTGAAGAGGGCATTGGCCCGAAACGCGTCTGGCAGGTTAACCAGAAAAGGACTTTGTTCATGGCGTGTGCCCTTGCTTTGGCATAATTTCCACCTGGGAGTGCATCCCACCTAGAGGCAACTCTTTTTTTGTATTTTCTACAGCGGCCTGCCTGGTCGCGGGATTGCACCACCGCGAAACACTTGTGGGTCCGCGGCTGCTTTATTGGGGCAGCTAACTGTGGAACAGGAGGTGCCTGTTATATGCAGGGGTGCCGGCGCGAACATCGGCAATCCTTTTTAAGACATTTTTTGTGAGTGCCGGCGGTGACCCACTTGGGTTTTACTGAACCACCAGTCCCAGGAAGCATTGCTTCAGGTGGTTCACCTGAGTGTTATTATTATGGGGATTTACTGGTGGTTGCCGCATGCCGGCACGTCACATGGTCTGCCACTGAAGAGGGCATTGGCCCGAAACGCGTCTGGCAGGTTAACCAGAAAAGGACGTTGTTCATGGCGTGTGCCCTTGCTTTGGCGTAATTTCCACCTGGGAGTGCATCCCACCTAGAGGCAACTCTGTTTTTGTATTTTGTACAGCGGCCTGCCTGGTCGCGGGATTGCACCACCGCGAAACACTTGCGGGTCCGCGGCTGCTTTATTGGGGCAGCTAAGTGTGGAACAGGAGGTGCCTGTTATATGCAGGGGTGCCGGCGCGAACATCGGCAATCCTTTTTAAGACATTTTTTGTGAGTGCCGGCGGTGACCCACTTGGGTTTTACTGAACCACCAGTCCCAGGAAGCATTGCTTCAGGTGGTTCACCTGAGCGTTATTATTATGGGGATTTACTGGTGGTTGCCGCATGCCAGCACGTCACATGGTCTGCCACTGAAGAGGGCATTGGCCCGAAACGCGTCTGGCAGGTTAACCAGAAAAGGACTTTGTTCATGGCGTGTGCCCTTGCTTTGGCGTAATTTCCACCTGGGAGTGCATCCCACCTAGAGGCAACTCTTTTTTGTATTTTGTACAGCGGCCTGCCTGGTCGCGGGATTGCACCACCGCGAAACACTTGCGAGTCCGCGGCTACTTTATTGGGGCAGCTAACTGTGGAACAGGTGGTGCCTGTTATATGCAGGGGTGCCGGCGCGAACATCGGCAATCCTTTTTAAGACATTTTTGTGAGTGCCGGCGGTGACCCACTTGGGTTTTACTGAACCACCAGTCCCAGGAAGCATTGCTTCAGGTGGTTCACCTGAGCGTTATTATTATGGGGATTTACTGGTGGTTGCCGCATGCCGGCACGTCACATGGTCTGCCACTGAAGAGGGCATTGGCCCGAAACGCGTCTGGCAGGTTAACCAGAAAAGGACTTTGTTCATGGCGTGTGCCCTTGCTTTGGCGTAATTTTCACCTGGGAGTGCATCCCACCTAGAGGCAACTCTTTTTTTGTATATATATATATATATCATTCCAAACCCCCTCCTCGGAGAGAAATGAGCCGCACTCTCAGCAGTGAAGGTAAATACATTTTATTTTATTCTTCCGTTGTCCTGACGCGTTTCGGTCGTCTTCAACCTTTGTCAAAGGATAAGTCTTGGCACCCTATTACCACATTTCCATTTACGTCCTTAATTTATCAAATTTTTGACCCCTGGTGGACAACCTCTAATAGGACTTCGCAATGGATCCTGGAACATGTGGTGCATGATTCTCCCCTCCGGTGGGTGATGCCGCAAATTGACTTGATTTGTTTAAAAAATAAAGTTTATTTTCACTCACTGTTGACTCACTAGCATGTCCATTTTCAAGAATGCAGAGAGACCATGCCGAAGTCAGTCTTCGGCGGCACACAACTAACCCTTGGCGTTTTCACGGTCAACAAAAAGGGTTCATTTTCGGGCAGTCATTGCGCTCTCACTGGCGGTGCGTTGCATATATATGGGTGTATGTGTGTATATATGTATATTATATATACACACAGATACACCCATATATATATATATATATATATATATTTTCCAAATCCCTCGAAGGTGCAGCTTTTGAAGAGCTGATGAAACGAAAATAAAGGATTGTTAAAACACCTAATCTGGAAGTGCGACCCTTTTTTCCTTCACTTCGAGGGATTTGGAAAATGTAATTTGGCGTGGTTCAGCCAAGGGTCACGCACCGAGAGAGAAGCGCCTCATGGAGTCAGCGACGTGAACTAAAGCTAAAGGATATATATATATATATATATATATATATATATATATTATCTACTGGCGGTCGCCAGTAGATAGTTATAGTTAGGACCTATTTTCCATAGGAAATTCACAACATTCTATTTCCAATAACTTTGGCGCCGGTTGACGAATCTTCGCGAAATTTTAAAAACTCGTGGGGCGCTCCGGTCTGCTCCTATCCTGAAAGTTTCGGGGTGATTCGGCAAGCGGGGCCGAGAAAAAGGGGGTCCCAAAACGTGTTTTCCCCATGCAATTTTCCATAGGAACCTTTAATCGCAGCTACAGCCCGAACTGCTGAACGGAATTACACCAAATTTGGCAAAAAGGTAGCCCTTGGTTCAGAGTCGTGCCTTTTGGTTAAATGGTGTAAATCCGTTCAGTAGTTCCTGAGAAAATCAAAAGTAAAATCACATATATATCTGGGCGGAGCCTAACCACACATGTCATTGTGAGATCTGATTGGCTGTCAGCACTTCATCCTGGAATTGCTGGCAGCCATCTTGGGACCAATATACATGATAGTACCCCATTGAAATGCATTGTAGTGAATCAAAGATTTTGAGGGTTACCAAAAGGAGAACTATAAAGGGTGATAACAGACTTTAGTTACATTAGAATTCATTTGTTGATGGTACCATACTAATTTCAGGAATTGTGGTGTGTTCTAAGGTGATTTTACCCTGTGAAAAACCTTCTGCGGGATATCATGAATCATGTTTGAGAGAAAACTATTTTCACATGCTTGTCCCATAGAGTTTTGGAAGGTGCTCCAGAAGCTAAAATGAGAGCATATTTTCTGTAAATTCACATTATCTTTCTCAGTCATGTGAGAATGAAGTCTGACATTCTCAGTAAAACATGTACATCCAACAAGGGCAGAGACTGTCAGTTGATTCCTTTGTGTTTTACTGCAGCTTCCCAGAGTGTTCTAAAGAACAACTAGAGTGCTAACAGCCTTACTTATGACAAAAGTATGGCACACCTGAAGCCATCTTGATTGGAATAAACTGGTAACACTTAAAACATTTAATTTAAAAAGGAACAAAATGATGGGGTTCATTTTGTCATAGAAATTATGGTTAGTGCTGTAGAAAGAAAAATTAGGACATGTTTCAAGTGTGATCTCAAATATCTTCCTGTTATATTTCAACAGGAGCAGCCTGCCAGTTGATTCCTTTGTGTTCTACTGCAGCTTCCCAGAGTGTTCCAAAGAACAACTAGAGAGCTAACAGTCTGACAAAATTATGGCACACCTGAAGACATCTTGTTTGGAATAAACCGGTAACACTTAAAACATTTAATTTAAAAAGGAACAAAATGAGGGGGTTCTTTTAAAATAGAAATTATGGTTAGTGCTGCAGAAAGAAAAATTAGGGCATGTTTTAAGTGAGATCTCAAATCCTCTTCTATTTCATTAGAAAATTCTGACATGCAGACTGAAACAATCACTTTCAATACCAGCAGCAGACTTCCAGTTAACTCCCTGGTGAGCAGTAGCTTCACTACAGTGATCTAATGAGCAACTAGAGTGCTAACATTCTGAATTTATGGCAAATGTGAGACACATCTGAATGCCTTCTTGATGGAATCAAAGTAAAAACTGAAAGCATTTCCTACTGAGGAGACTGCAGTAAATGAGGAAATTAGGAAACTTCATAACAAAGAAGTCTTCCAAGATGGCCACCAGAGAAAAAAAGAGCCCAAATGTAGCACAAATATTACCCAGATGTAGCCCACATATAGCGCAATGACAAAAGTGAGCAAAACACTTTTTATTTTTAGTTTTTTGCAGTTTTATGTAGTGCAGACTGGTCAGGTATTGGAGCGTTGCATCTTAAAACATGACCCCTACACTACAAAAACACCACTGCACTACCCTAAACCCTAAAACACTACCCCCAGCATGACCCCCTACACTACACAAGCACCACTGCACTATCCTAAACCCTAAAACACTACCCCCAGCATGACCCCCTACACTACACAAACACCACTGCACTACCCTAAACCCTAAAACACTACCCCCAGCACGACCCCCTACACTACCCAAACACCACTGCACTAACCTAAATCCTAAAACACTTCCCCCAGCACGACCCCCTACACTACCCAAACACCACTGCACTACCCTAAAACATGACCCCCTATAATACACAAGCACCACTGCACTACCCTAAACCCTAAAACACTACCCCCAGCACGACCCCCTACACTACACAAGCACCACTGCACTACCCTAAACCCTAAAACACTACCCCCAGCACGACCACCTACACTACACAAACACCACTGCACTAACCTAAATCCTAAAACACTACCCCCAGCTCGACCCCTACACTACCCAAACACCACTGCACTACCCTAAAACATGACCCCCTACACTACACAAACACCACTGCACTACCCTAAACCCAAAAACACTACCCCCAGCATGACCCCTACACTACACAAGCACCACTGCACTACCCTAAACCCTAAAACACTACCCCCAGCACGACCCCCTACACTGCCCGAACACCACTGCACTGCCCTAAACTCTGAAACACCAGCCCCTGCATGACCCCCTACACTGCCCGAACACCACTGCACTGCCCTAAACCCTGAAACACCACAACCAGAATGACCCCCTACACTGTCCGAACACCACTGCACTGCCCTAAACCCTGAAACACCACCCCCTTCACGACCCCTACACTGCCCAAACACCACTGCACTGCCCTAAACCCTGAAACACCACCCCCAGCACGACCCCCTACACTGCCCGAACACCACTGCACTGCCCTAAACCCTGAAACACTACCCCCAGCAAGACCCCCTACACTGCCCAAACACCACTGCACTGCCCTAAACCCTGAAACATCACCCCCAGCAAGACCCCCTACACTGCCCGAACACCACTGCCCTAAACCCTGAAACACCACCCCCAGCAAGACCCCCTCCACTGCCCGAACACCACTGCACTGCCCTAAACCCAGAAACACCACCCCCAGCACGACCCCCTACACTGCCCGAACACCACTGCTCTGCCCAAAACCCTGAAACACCAGCCCCAGCACGACCCCCTACACTGCCCGAACACCACTGCCCTGCCCTAAACCCTGAAACACCAGCCCCAGCACGACCCCCTACACTGCCCGAACACCACTGCACTACCCTAAACCCTGAAACACCACCCCCAGCACGACCCCCTACACTGCCCGAGCACCACTGCACTGCTCTAAACCCTGAAACACCAGCCCCAGCACGACCCCCTACACTGCCCGAACACCACTGCACTGCCCTAAACCCTGAAACACCAGCCCCAGCATGATCGCCTACACTGCCCGAACACCACTGCACTGTCCCAAACCCTGAAACACCAGCCCCAGCACGACCCCCTACACTGCCCGAACACCACTGCACTGCTCTAAACCGTGAAACACCAGCCCCAGCACAACCCCCTACACTGCCCGAACACCACTGCACTGCCCTAAACCCTGAAACACCAGCCCCAGCACGACCCCCTACACTGCCCGAACACCACTGCACTGCCCTAAACCCTGAAACCCTACCCCCTGCACGACCCCCTAGTCTGCCCGAACACCACTGCACTTCCCTAAACCCTGAACACCACCCCCAGCACCACCCCCTACACTGCCCGAACACCACTGCACTGCCCTAAACCCTGAAACACCACCCCCTGCATGACCCCCTACACTGCCCGAACACTACTGCACTGCCCTAAACCCTGAAACACCATCCCCAGCACGACCCCCTACACTGCACGAACACCAATGCACTGCCCTAAACCCTCAAACACTACCCCCAGCAAGACCCCCTACACTGCCCGAACACCACTGCACTGCCCTAAACCCTGAAACATCACCCCCAAGCAAGACCCCCTACACTGCCCGAACACCA
The DNA here is from genome assembly GCA_963921515.1 of Calotriton arnoldi. Lineage (NCBI taxonomy): Eukaryota > Metazoa > Chordata > Amphibia > Caudata > Salamandridae > Calotriton > Calotriton arnoldi. The sequence goes on from CAWUFW010016020.1 coordinate 87,454, forward strand.
CTGCCCTAAACCCTGAAACACCATCCCCAGCAAGACCCCCTACACTGCCCGAACACCACTGCACTGCCCTAAACCCTGAAACACCACCCCCTGCACGACCCCCTACACTGCCCGAACACCACTGCACTGCCCTAGACCCTGAAACACCACCCCCAGCACGACCCCTACACTGCCCGAACACCACTGCACTGCCCTAAACCCTGAAACACCACCCCCTGCACGACCCCCTCCACTGCCCGCACACTCCTAAACTGCCCTAAACCCTGAAACACCACCCCCAGCATGACCCCCTACACTGCACGAACACCACTGCACTGCCTTAAACCCTGAAACACTACCCCCAGCAAGACCCCCTACACTGCCCGAACACCACTGCACTGCCCTAAACCCTGAAACATCACCCCAAGCAAAACCCCCTACACTGCCCGAACACCACTGCCCTAAACCCTGAAACACCACCCCCAGCAAGACCCCCTACACTGCCCGAACACCACTGCACTGCCCTAAACCCTGAAACACCACCCCCAGCACGACCCCCTACACTGCCCGAACACCACTGCTCTGCCTAACACCCTGAAACACCAGCCCCAGCATGACCCCCTACACTGCCCGAACACCACTGCACTGCCCTAAACCCTGAGACACCACCCCAGCACGACCCCCTACACTGCCCGAACACCACTGCACTGCCCTAAACCCTGAAACACCAGCCCCAGCACAACCCCTTACACTGCCCGAACACCACTGCACTGCCCTAAACCCTGAAACACCACCCCAGCACGACCCCCTACACTGCCCGAACACCACTGCACTGCCCTAAACCCTGAAACACCAACCCCAGCACGACCCCTTACACTGCCCGAACACCACTGCACTGCCCTAAACCCTGAAACACCAGCCCCAGCACGACCGCCTACACTGCCCGAAAACCACTGCACTGCCCTAAACCCTGAAACACCAGCCCCAGCACGACCCCCTACACTGCCCGAACACCACTGCACTGCCGTAAACCCTCAAACACCAGCCCCAGCACGACCCCCTACACTGCCCGAACACCACTGCACTACCCTAAACCCTGAAACACCAGTCCCAGCAAGACCCCCTACACTGCCAGAACACCACTGCACTGGCCTAAACCCTGAAACACCACCCCAGCAAGACCCCCTACACTGCCCGAACACCACCTCACTAAACCCTGAAACACCACCCCCAGCAAGACCACCTACACTGGCCGACCACCACTGCACTGCCCTAAACCCTGAAACACCACCCCCTGCACGACCCCCTACACTGCCCAAACACCACTGCACTGCCCTAAACCCTGAAACACCACCCCCTGCACAACCCCCTACACTGCCCGAACACCACTGCACTGCCCTAAACCCTGAAACACCACCCCCCAGAACGACACCCTACACTGCCCAAACACCACTGCACTGCCCTAAACCCTGAAACACCACCCCCAGCACGACCCCCTACACTGCCCGAACACCACTGCACTGCCCTAAACCCTGAAACACCACCCCCCTGCACGACCCGCTACACTGCCGGAACACCACTGCACTGCCCTAAACCCTGAAACACCACCCCCAGCACGACCCCCTACACTGCCCAAACACCACTGCACTGCCCTAAACCCTGAAACACCACCCCCAGCACGACCCCCTACACTGCCTGAACACCACTGCACTGCCCTAAACCCTGAAACACTACCCCCAGCAAGACCCTCTACACTGCCCGAACACCACTGCACTGCCCTAAACCCTGAAACATCACCCCCAGCAAGACCCCCTACACTGCCTGAACACCACACCCCTAAACCCTGAAACACCACCCCCAGCAAGACCCCCTACACTGCCCGAACACCACTGCACTGTCCTAAACCCTGAAACACCACCTCCAGCACAACCCCCTACACTGCCTGAACACCATTGCTCTGCCCTAAACCCTGGAACACTAGCCCCAGCACGACCCCCTACACTGCCCGAACACCACTGCACTGCCCTAAACCCTGAAACACCAGCCCCAGCACGACCCCCTACACTGCCTGAACACCACTGCACTGCCCTAACCCCTGAAACACCACCCCCAGCACTACCCCCTACACTGCCCGAACACCACTGCACTGCCCTAAACCCTGAAACACCACCCCCAGCAAGACCCCTACACTGCCCGAACACCACTGCACTGCCCTAGACTCTGAAACACCAGCCCCAGCTAGACCCCCTACACTGCCCGAACACCACTGCACTGCCCTAAACCCTGAAACACCAGCTCCAGCACGACCCCCTACACTGCCCGAACACCACTGCACTGCCCTAAACTCTGAAACACCACCCCCAGCACTACCCCCTACACTTCCCGAACACCACTGCACTGCCCTAAACCCTCAAACACCAGCCCGAGCACGACCCCCTACACTGCCCGAACACCACTGCACTACCCTAAACCCTGAAACACCAGTCCCAGCAAGACCCCCTACACTGCCCGAACACCACTGCACTGCCCTAAACCCTGAAACACCAGCCCCAGCAAGACCCCCTACACTGCCCGAACACCACTGCACTGCCCTAAACCCTGAAACACCACCCCCAGCAAGACCCCCTACACTGCCCGAACACCACTGCACTAAACCCTGAAACACCACCCCCAGCCAGACCACCTACACTGGCCGACCACCACTGCACTGCCCTAAACCCTGAAACACCACCCCCTGCACGACCCCCTACACTGCCCAAACACCACTGCACTGCCCTAAACCCTGAAACACCACCCCCTGCACGACCCCCTACACTGCCGGAACACCACTGCACTGCCCTAAACCCTGAAACACCACCCCCAGCACGACCCCCTACACTGCCTGAACACCACTGCACTGCCCTAAACCCTGAAACACTACCCCCAGCAAGAACCTCTACACTGCCCGAACACCACTGCACTGCCCTAAACCCCGAAACAACACCCCCAGCAAGACCCCTCCACTGCCTGATCACCACTGCCCTAAACCCTGAAACACCACCCCCAGCAAGACCCCCTACACTGCCCGAACACCACTGCACTGCCCTAAACCCTGAAACACTACCTCCAGCACAACCCCCTACACTGCCTGAACACCATTGCTCTGCCCTAAACCCTGAAACACTAGCCCCAGCACGACCCCTACACTGCCCGAACACCACTGCACTGCCCTAAACCCTGAAACACCAGCCCCAGCACGATCCCCTACACTGCCCGAACACCACTGCACTGCCCTAAACCCTGAAACACCACCCCCAGCACTACCCCCTACACTGCCCGAACACCACTGCACTGCCCTAAACCCTAAAACACCAGCCCCAGCAAGACCCCCTACACTGCCCGAACACAACTGCACTGCCCTAGACTCTGAAACACCAGCCCCAGCTAGACCCCTACACTGCCCGAACACCACTGCACTGCCCTAAACCCTGAAACACCAGCCCCAGCATGACCCCCTACACTGCCCGAACACCACTGCACTGCCCTAAACCCTGAAACACCAGCCCCAGCACGACCCCCTACACTGCCCGAACACCACTGCACTGCCCTAAACTCTGAAACACCATCCCCAGCACTACCCCCTACACCGCCCGAACACCACTGCACTGCCCTAAACCCTGAAACACCAGCCCCAGCAAGACCCCCTACACTGCCCGAACACCACTGCACTGCCCTAGACTCTGAAACACCAGCCCAACTAGACCCCCTACACTGCCCGAACACCACTGCATTGCCCTAAACCCTGAAACACCAGCCCCAGCATGACCCCTACACTGCCCGAACACCACTGCATTGCCCTAAACCCTGAAACACCAGCCCCAGCATGACCCCCTACACTGCCCGAACACCACTGCACTGCCCTAAACCCTGAAACACCAGCCCCAGCACGACCCCTACACTGCCCGAACACCACTGCACTGCCCTAAACCCTGAAACACCAGCCCCAGCACGACCCCCTACACTGCCCGAACACCACTGCACTGCCCTAAACCCTGAAACACCAGCCCCAGCACGAACCCCTACACTGCCTGAACACCACTGCACTGCCCTAAACCCTGAAACACCACCCCTGCACGACCCCCTACAGTGCCCGAACACCACTGCACTGCCCTAAACACTGAATCACCACCCCTGCACCACCCCTACACTGCCCGAACACCACTGCACTGCCCTAAACCCTGAAACACCACCCCCTGCACCACCCCCTACACTGCCCGAACACCAGTGCACTGCCCTAAACCCTGAAACACCACAACCCTGCACGATCCCCTACACTGCCCGAACACCACTGCACTGCCCTAAACCCTGAAACACCACCCCCGCACGACCCCCTACACTGCCCGAACACCACTGCACTACCCAAAACCCTGAAACACCACCCCCAGCAAGACCCCCTTTACTGCCCGAACACCACTGCCCTAAACCCTGAAACACCACCCCCAGCACGACCCCCTACACTGCCCGAACACCACTGCCCTAAACCCTGAAACACCACCCCCTGCACGACCCCTACACTGCCCGAACACCACTGCACTGCCCTAAACCCTGAAACACCACCCCCTGCACGACCCCTACACTGCCCGAACACCACTGCACTGCCCTAAACCCTGAAACACCACCCCCAGCACGACCCCCTACACTGCCCGATCACCACTGCACTGCCCTAAACCCTAAAACACCACCCCCAGCACGACCCCTACACTGCCCGAACACCACTGCACTGCCCTAAACCCTAAAACACTACCCCCAGCACGACCCCCTACACTACCCGAACACCAGTGCACTGCCCTAAACCCTAAAATACTCCCCCAGCATGACCCCTACACTACCCGAACACGACTGCACTGCCCTAAACCCTCAAACACTCCCCCCAGCACGACCCCCTACACTACCCGAACACCACTGCACTGCCCTAAACCCTAAAACACTCCCTCCAGCACGACCCCCTACACTAACCGAACACCACTGCACTGCCCTAAACTCTAAAACACTCCCCCAGCACGACCCCCTACACTACCCGAACACCACTGCACTGCCCTAAACCCTAAAACACTACCCCCCGCATGACCCCTACACTACCCAAACACCAATGCACTACCCTAAACCCTAAAACACTACCCCTGCATGACCCCCTACACTACCCAAAGACCACTGCACTGCCCTAAACCCTAAAACACTACCCCCCGTACGACTCCCTACACTACCTAAAGACCACTGCACTACCCTAAACCCTAAAACACGACCTCCTACACTACACAAACACCACTGCACTACCCTAAACCCTAAAACACTACCCCAGCACGACCCCTACACTACACAAACACCACTGCACTACCCTAAACCCTAAAACACTACCCCCTACACTACACAAACACCACTGCACTACCCTAAACCCTAAAAACTACCCCAGCACGAACCCCTACACTACCCAAACACCACTGCACTACCCTAAACCCTAAAACACTACCCCCAGCAGTACCCCTATACTACCCAAACACCACTGCACTACCCTAAACCCTAAAACACTACCCCCAGCAGTACCCCTACACTACCCAAACACCATTGCACTACCCTAAACCCTAAAACACTACCCCCAGCAGTACCCCCTACACTACCCAAACCCCACTGCACTACCCTAAACCCTAAAACACTCCCCCCAGCACAACTCCCTACACTACCCAAACACCACTGGACTACCCTAAACCCTAAATCTACCCCCAGCATGTCCCCCTACACTACACAAACACCACTGCACTACCCTAAACCCTAAAACACTACCCCCAGCATGACCCCCTTCACTACCTAAACACAACTGCACAATTTGTTACAGGCGTTGCAATGCAGGCCTGTGGTGCTTACTGGTGGGCTAGTTGGGCCCCAGGGACCCTCAGGATTCAAGGTGACCGAATCCCCCAAATTAAAATGCGCCACGGGGCGCGTTTGCAGAGTGGTGAAGGGAGGGGGGCCTCAGGTGACATGTGCGCAAACACGCCCTGTGGAGCGTTTTAAGTTGGGGAATTAATTCCCTTGAATCCTGAGGGACCCTGGGGGCCAACTAGCCCACCAGGTACCTTCAGTAAGCACAACAGAGTTGCGTTGCAGAGAGGTGAAAAAGGTGTGTGGCCTCGGAACGCCTCTCTGCAACTCAGCTCTGTGGTCCTAACTGTAGGTACCTGGTGGGCTAGTTGGGCCCCAGGGACCCTCAGGATTCAAGGGGACTTAATCCCGCAACTTAAAACGCGCCACTGGGCGGGTTTGCACACATGTCACCTCAGGCCCCCTCCCTTCACCACTGTGCAAACGCGCCCTGTAGCTCGTTTTAAGAGGTAGTTTTAATCCCCTGCCCTATTATGTACTAGGGACTTACAGAGGAGGTCATGCTAATCACAGGGGTACCCCAACGCATAGTGTTCCCTAGTGTATGTAGGTGTTTTCACTGTATTCTAAGGGGCCGATTCCGATCTCGGCCGGTAGTGCTCCGAATCGGATTCGGTTTTACCGGATCCGATCCGGAGCCCTATTTTCCGACCGAGTCGTACGCGCGTCCGGGCGAGCGAGTACGATGCGTATTCGCCGACCGACTCGTCCGGGCGACCCGACTGCTCCGACCGACTGGTTCCCGGATCGTACTGCTCCGACCGACTCGCTCGGACCCGATTCGCACCGCGCAATGGAGACGTTTTCCGGCCGGGTAAGTACGATGCGCACCTCGACCGCTCCGACCGACTCGCGCCGTCCGACTCGAACTCGCTGTCGGAGCCGTACTTTGGGGGTCCGTGTCGGACCCCCCTGTACGCGTACCCGTGCGAGGCGCACACAGGGGGGACCCATGGGTCCCCCCTACCTGTGCGTGTACGCCGCGAAGCGCTTTGCGGCGTACTCGCTGTAGGGGCGCCCTTGTCCGCCTCGCACCCATTGAGGCAATGGGAGCCCGCGTACGCGTTGTACGACCGGCTCCCATTGAGTTCAATGGGAGTCCGACCGAATCGTGTCCGGTGGCATACGAAGGCATCGGACTCGTTCGGTCGGACTGCACGGGTCCGATTCGGTCGGAAATCTCTCCGAGGCCGGCTCGGTCGGAGAAATTACCGACACGAATCGGAATCGGCCCCTAAGTGTCTTTTAGCATAGCACTGGCTCTGGTTAGTCAGAGTCAGTTACCACCAGTATCCGTCTGAAAAAGTTGTGGGCACAGGATGATTTTGCAACAAGGCCTCTTTCTGCTCCTCTGTTGGTTCTTTCTGCACATCTTTTGCTTCTTCCTGCACTTTTCTTCGTCTTTGTGGACTTCTGTTGCTTCTTTCTGCATTTCTTTTGCTTCTTTCTGTGCGTTTTTTCTTCTTTCTTCACATGTCCTACCTCTGTAGGCATAGTTAGAAACTAGCATTTAAAAAACCTTTGAAATTCACTTAAAAAATCATAGGTTTCAGGCACGTTATAGTTAGAAATTAGCATTTAAAAAACCTTTGAAATTCACTGAAAAAACCATAGGTTTTAGACACGTTATAGTTAGAAATTAGCATTTAAAAAACCTTTGAAATTCACTGAAAAAACCATAGGTTTTAGGGACAGTTATAGTTAGTTGGACATTTCACTCGTACAAAACCATAGAAATTCCCCCGTTATAGTTAGTTCAGCTAACTATAACTCGCGCCCGCAATGCACTGCTGATGACGTCACATATTACATCACTCATGACATGGTCAGTGACATCACTGATGACATCACTGATGACATCTCAAATGACATCACTGATGACATCATCCATGTGATCATTTCATGCATCTTCTCACACCCTAATATAACTTTTGATACACCCACTCTAAATTACAGACTGCCATTCTCAAAACCATACACACTCCAATACCAATAACTACATACCCACTCACTGATTCTTAGATCTACACACACACATCTACTCACTCACCCGTACAGTCACTCATACTTACAGTCACTCAGTACAGGACTATCATATGCACTCATACACCTATATAAAAACTCACACACCGCCACTCATCCATAGAGGTACTCACACACCTAGTCAGTCATGCAAAAAATGTATCACACACCCATTTACTCACCTACACAGTTATACACACACCAGCTCACTTACTCATACAAATACTAGCACATTCTTAAGCTCTTATACAATAACTGATACAAGCACACACGCATCCATACAGCCACTCTCACAATCACACACTCTCACTTACAGCCATTTAAATACTCTAACACACATATATACTGCCTTTTACATATGTAGTTACTCGCACATGTACCATTGAGATATACATTCACTCACTGACACACCCATACACACACTCACCCACCCAAGCAGTCCATCACAGATGCACTCTTGAAATCATGCACCCAGTGAATCACCCACTCACACATCTATGTACAGAGTCACACACACCCCACCCACACAAACACTCAGGCAGCCATACAGATACTCAGAGAACCAATCAATAACCCATATAGACACTCATGTAGCTATTCGCAAATCCATGCATCCACTTACACACCAACAAACAGACGGTTATAGACATTCACACAGTTTAGTCACTAACCCATGCTTTCAGTAAGATACGTTTAATCACTCACTTGTAGAGTCAGTCACGCACGTACTAAATCATCCATTCAGACACTAATACACCCACTCATTCTTCAATACACCTTTCCCTATATATATTAAACATATTTAAACTTTACAGAAACACACAATCACTGGATGATGTCATCAGTGATGTCATCAGTGATGTCATTTGAGATGTCATCAGTGATGTCATCAGTGATGTCACTGACCATGTCATGAGTGATGTAATATGTGACGTCATCAGCAGTGCATTGCGGGCGCGAGTTATAGTTAGCTGAACTAACTATAACGCGGGAATTTCTATGGTTTTGTACGAGTGAAATGTCCAACTAACTATAACTGTCCCTAAAACCTATGGTTTTTTCAGTGAATATATATATATATATATATATATACACCACCAAGTGCTGACCTATGTAAAAAGTCAGCGGGACACATGCTCCGGGTACAAAACAAAGGATTTATTTGGAACAAATAAAGCGCTTCCCTGCAGTCCGTGAAACGCTTGGCAGACGCGTTTCTGGCTGGAATGGCCGTCATCAGTGCCGATCCCACAGGCTGTTGGATTCTCGTGGGCTTCCGAGACCACTCCTTTTCAAGTAGTCTCTCAACTCCTCCTCCCACTGGCAGGTGTGTGGATTGCGCTGAAGACACCAAGCCCACTGCATGATGGTATTTGCAGTCCTTGCGTGAGTCCTCATACAGTGATGGGGAAAACCGAGCAACAATCATGCCCCCAAATTCTTGGCGCTGAACTGCACTCCACCGCAGGAGTCCTGGAGATGATGGTCCCGCCAATACCTATGTTTGTACCCTTATCAGGCAGCGCAATGCCGCCTCCTCTCTATATATATATATCCTCAAATCTAATTTCAAAGCAGCCTTCAGTTAAAAGAGGTCAATCTGGGACTAAAATGGATGCACCTTTGCACCATCCAATTAATTATCAACCAACACACTCATGTTTGATCCCTTGTGGAGTTAAAAAGTGTAAGGAAAGGAGCTATACAAGAGAGGCTCCTAGTCCTCGTTGTCCGGTCTGTGTCTTTCACATACTCATTATATTTAGTGAGATATGTGTTGCCATTAATCAATGTCCATCTGTCTTTGTTTGCTAGTGAGATCACACCACTGCTCCACCACCCTCCTTTCTTCTTTTAACAGTTCCCCATTTCTCTTTCTTACTTTCTACTTAGTGCCTCTGACTGCACCCAAGGACTCTGGTTGCATGGGTGACAGTGACTTTGGGGTGGGGCTACTACAGGGATTGCCAGAGCCGGAGGTTACAGTTTTATTGTTGTAATAGTTTTATTAATCAAGACAATTGTGGATGGGGGCTTAGTGGGAGACAGAGTTTCTTCTCCAGTGGGGAGATAAAAGTTATCTGTGATAGTTTGGTTTGTAAGAGATGATCTATTTGCTTTGATAAAATTGTCGAATCAAAATTTGGTGTCTCTGAGGAACACATTGGTGGATAGTGACTGTATCTTTCATCAATACAGAGTGTAATTCAACTTTAATGGTAGCAATGAGGGAAACAATTTAAGCATTTGCAATACTGCAAACCACGAACAATGTAAGCAAGACAATAATAAATAAATTATAAATACACAATAGATGGAAAGTCAAAGCTGGCTTTTGGTCGAACCACAACTCCAATGTCTTCCATAATTTTAGAGGAACAGCACTCCAACACTAACTTCAGCTTCTCCACATTCTTTCCTTATAAGCATGCAAAACTCCAGTCTGCATCTGACCTCAGCCTAATCCATTGTCTTTGCACGTACCACTGCTATATGTTGTTCCTTACTTAGAATATCTTGTAAGCACATGTAGCTACCAAGCTGTAAAGCCTTGAAATATGCGTTACTATGATTTCTCCTCAATATGTGTCCTTGGTGGTTTGTTTCAGTTCTATTTGCGTCATACTAGTTTGGCAGAGCACCCTCTCATCACCAGAAGTGGCCTACTTGCACTCAAAGCAATAAGCACAGCCTCCATAGTGGACGTTGCAGCTTCTGTTTTCTCAAATGGTCCATCTCTTTGCCCATGATCACGGTCTTAAAGGCAACTTATGAGATGCATCCAGATGACACAGAATCTTTATTCAACTATAAATACCCCTTTGCCTCCTCCCTAATTAAATCCACTAAGTCATACACTTTCAGCTGCCATGCATTTAGCCCCAAACTCCCTCCTGCCCCATCTCAATGAACAAGTCTGAGATCTACTGGGGAATGTCCCAAGATACCCCATGAAAGAAATTAAAGGCTGATGTGTTATAAATCCAATGCTGGGGAAAAAAATGGTACTGCCATTGAGGTAACTATTTAGCATATTCTTATTAACTTTATATCAATCTCTGACTTTACCTTAAATGGTTTTTTTATTACTTTATTACATTGTACTTGTTGATTTTTGCATAGCCCTATATATCGTAAATGTTAAAGCCCTTCACTTAGTCTTAGCTACTAAAAAGTCAGGCAAAGAGCACGTTAAAGAGCCTTGGCCTGGCATTGTTTATAAACAGTTGGGCTTAGGCTAATGTGGAAATTTGACATGAGGCCATCAATCCTTTATTTTATTTTCCAGCTCTATCATGTTAGTGACTTGCTCAACTTCCACTCCCAAACCAACACACAAACAATCCAAGGTGTAAGTTTATTTATTTTAAGTTGAAACATTTCATACAGAAAGTCAACATTAACCAAGAAGGTAGAGGCTGTTGCTTTATTGTGAAAAGAAAAATACAGTGGATGGACCACCAAATGATGATGCTGTAATAGATAACAAAATACAATTCATATGTTATTTATTAATGTGCTGTTTTAGATCGGGGTTTAGATGCTAAGACTATTCTGGGCTTGGTTGGATATGACAGTTAGGAATATATTATAGCCATTAATGGCCCGCACAAGCGTTAAAGGCCCGAACGAGGGCCTTTAAGAAGGGAGCGGGCCTTTAATGGCCGGTGTAGCCCAGCTACGGTGGGCTATAAGGCTATTAGAACATTCTGCCACTAGAGGGCAGAATGTTCGATTAAATAAAACAAAGGCCTCAGGGAGACCAAGGGGATTTAAATCCTTTTGGGCTCCATGAAGCCTTTGTTCACAGCAACAGCTGTGAACAACAAACATTGGAATGTTGGAGCTCCGGGCTTTTACCAGCCTTTAGAAGCCCGGAGCACTCCATTGTCTCCAATGGAGCTCCCAACATTCGAATGTTCTAATATAGCCTTATAGACCGGCGTAGCGGGCTATACCGGCTATTAAAGGCCCTCTCCAGCGTTCAAGGCCCGACCCGAAGGCGAGGGACTTTAACAAGGGAGCAGGACTTTAATAGCCGGTATAGCCCAGCTGCGAAGGGCTATAAGGCTATTAGAACATTCTGCCACTAGAGGGCAGAATGTTCTAACAAATAAAACAAAGGCCTCTCGGAGTTCGAGGGGGCTTAAATCCCCTCGGGCTCCGAGAGGCCTTTGTGAAAACAACATTGGAATGTTTCTTTGCGGGCCTTTACCGGCCCGTAAAAGCACGGAGCACTCCATTGTCTTCAATGGAGTGCTCCACATTCCAATGTTCTAATTTGTGCTATAGGAGATACTGCCTTTGTCTCAATTTGAAGGTATTGAGTAAGTTAGGTGCTCCGATTATGAGCTGAATTATGGGAGCCATTCGTACAGTGAAACTATATTCTGAAGGATTTGTTTGAAAGGAGGTTAAACTTAAAAGGAATTGATCATAGACAGTTATCACCAAGTCTAGTAGCCATTAAGGAAGGAGGCTGCGTATCTTTTTAAAAGGGTCTGGTTGGATGATATGAGAAATTTATTGAGCAGCAGGGAAGATTATAGTGTCAGGTCAAAGATGCACATGTTACCATACTTGAATGAGTTGATTGTCTGAGTATAGATCAAGGTTTTGTATCATGGAAGGTCATGTTGCAATATAATTGCTGGTCATAGTCTGAGAATGAACATACTACAATTAAATCAGAAAGACTGAAATTGTTGTCAATGTGGATGCCAAATAACCAAAAGATAGCAAGCCCTCAAACCAAGGGGACATGGTTAATAAACCAGAAACAACATGGATGCCAGGTCTGCAGACAGGCAGGCCTACATAATGGAGTCTGAAAAGAGGGGAAAAAAACAAAAAGGGAATGTGATAACCTTGTAAATGTAAATGTCCAGTATTTGTAAAGCGCAAACAATTACCCGAAGGTGTCAAGGCGCTGGGGGCTGTCGGGAAGATTAAGCAAGCTATTGCCCAGAGTCACATGGTGCTGGGCTGATCTGCCGCCAGCACCGGGGATTGAACTGTGAGCCTCTGGGTTCTGCAGTCAGTCGCCCTGGCCGCTGCGCCACACCTCTTCACCAACCTTGCAGTTCTTTGGAATGGAACATATAAAATCTAGAATCTATATTAATACAAGAACATTGGAATCATATAGCAGCAAATCAAAGCAAGATAATCTGATATGTGAGATTGAAGGAATTAGAGAAGCGATACTATTTTACATCGCCTAATCAATGAAATCCAATACATTCCTTAGCACAGAAACCTCTGTAGGATAGCTCCGGATCCTGCTACAGAGTCCAAAATGTCCTCTAAGCCTTGTTGCATGATTCAGCTGCTCCCTTCATCAAAAAGCCTTGAAAATGTGCCTGTTCCTTTTCCAATTTGACTTCCATACCTCCAATGGCAAAGTTTAGGTAGTCCACTGGCTTTTGCAACCCTGTTTTGTCACACCGTTTCAGATATCTTGAACCTGACCGTACACACTTCAGAGTTTGGAAAATCTATAAGATAAACTATAATCAACAACCTTTTTTTTTTGGGGGGGGGGAGTCCTGAATTCAGATTGATACCATAGTAATTGATCCTCCTTTGCCCACCATCACACCTCAATAAAGAGGAGGTAAGACAGCACAAGACAATCAAAATGCAATATATTTCAGCATTTGCCTCCTCGTTGCCTGCCTGTTCTGAAAAGCCCTCATGTTGAATAACCCTTGTCCAGAGAAAAATAATAAACATGGTGTGGAGGAATCCACAAGCACTAACTAATAATCAACAAACATTAGAACTGGACCAAGCCAAAGAATTTACAGGAAACAAGATTACCAACCTTCTATGAAGGGCAGAGCCAAACATATATACTGTTTCCAGAGTAGCATAGAAAACATCCAGTGGCATAGCTTCAGGGGAGGGTGTGTTTGTGGTGTGACACTCTCCACATAAATGCATTCTTGGCTTGGCAGTTGTGTATTGGGGCCCTGAGTTGGATCTGCCATGTCTGTGTCTATTTTTCTCGTAGTGCATGAAGATTTAAAGACAAATCAGTGACCATTGATGTAAAACACGAGAGGGAGACAGAAATATACACTGGTGGCTGAATTTCAAAATATGAAACCAGGCTTTCCTGCTTGTCCAAATTGTGTGATCCTAGGCAAATATTTTATTTCACAGAGCCTCCTTTTTCTTTATTGTCACAAATGTGAGCACTTTTAAATACTTTAGTTCAGGGAATGCGATGCACAAGCACCTTCTATGCTTGATTTAATATACTATATTTTTGCTCTATTTATAATAAGTAACTAGGCTACGTATATGGTCTACATGATTACCTCCTTGCCTCCTAGGCCACTAATGGCATTGTCATTGGGGGTGATACATTAATGCTTCTAGGTTTACGTTTAAAAACATTTTCTTTTAATAAATGTCTGTCTATGCAGTGATATAATCTGATGCACTAAGGTGAAACACTTACGCATGTTAAAGAAATACACTTTTTAAAATTTTGCACAGACTGTATCATATTTGTACATTATGTTTCTTGCACAATATACATGTCAAATGTTTTCACGGTTTGGCTCATGCATGAACTCGTGGAGCCAACCCAGACCTTTGGCTTGGCTCTGGCTTGACCCGCCCTATTAATTTGATGGCACGCCAACACCTATTTGCGACTCAGGCTTAGTACATGGGGCTATCAGTCACTTGATAAAATTATTTGTGAAAGGCGAGGGTTGGAAACATTGAACCCTTCCTACATGCACCGATTTAACAACACTACCATCGAGGTTTCTAATAGCAGAATCAAAGAGGAACGCATACACTGAAAATACATTTGAAATACGTAATCCAAAAGCAGGGACGTCAGGGTGTTGCGTTGCATGCAATCATAGTCATGAGTTTCTAGGGAGAACCACCAGGCCCAGGTGGGAAAGGCAGGCACATAGCTTGAAGGGGCTCTTTGTGGATTGACTCCCCCCAAATACATTCTTGGCAGTTGAGTCTGCTATGTATGTGTTGGGTGTTCTAGTCATTCTCATTTCACTAAGAGCTTTCAACCTTTTCATTTTTTTGTAGAGGCACTTAAATACACACATATATGTGTGTATTTAAGGCACTTAAATACACACACCCATGCGGAAGTCCGGAGCTCCACAATGCGGCGGTCCTGGATGGGTCCCGGAACCCCTTCATATAAAAGCACAATTTCTTCTTGTTATAAGAAAATTCCAGGACGCTCAGGGCTGTTTCATAAGTTTATTGCCAAGGTTGCTCAATACCAACGCGTTTCAACTTTCGGCTTTTTCACGGTATAATTGATGCCGCCATTTTGCCGTTTTACATACACAGTAACAGTAAGAAAGGACAGTCATAGTGCATCATTACTGATCATATGTTACCATGAGCGCCATTTGCAAATGTTGTAAAGTTCAGGCATTGAATATTTTACATCTTTAAAATACAACTTTGAAGATGGTATATTACAAAATTCATTAACGAGAATAACAAATATTCGATATTCATAATTGCAATTTAGCAAATATTATATTGACAAAAATAATACTTTTGTAGGATGGACCCCCACAATAACAACGAGGCCCATCCACAATTTGCCACCCCTGTCACAATGTGCCTGTATGTTTACATCAGCAATAAAGTTGCAAATAGCACAAATCTTTTTTATTCTCGTTCATGAATTCTGCAATATACCATCTTCAAAGTTGTATTTTAAAGATGTAAAATATTCAATGCCTGAACTTTACAACATTTGCAAATGGCGCTCATGGTAACATATGATCAGTAATGATGCACTATGAATGTCCTTTCTTACTTTCACTGTTACTGTGTATGTAAAACGGCAAAATGGCGGCATCAATTATACCGTGAAAAAGCCAAAAGGTGAAACGCGTTGGTATTGAGCAACCTTGCCAATAAACTTATGAAGCAGCCCTGAGTGTCCTGGAATTTTCTTGTAACAAGAAGAAATTGTGCTTTTATATATATATATATATATATATATATATATATTTTTTTTTTTTTTTTTTTATTGTATTGATCAGATCAATAAAAAGGAGAGAGGTGGCAATAGAGTGCGGCAGTTACGTATCTTGGAGTCTAAATATATCATTGACCTTCAAACCAAGATGCCGATTGGGCTGAATAATGATGAGGAGATGTGGGTACATTTGGGGTAAAACAAGAAATAAAATATAAAAATAAAAATGATAACCAAAAAAGATGAAGAGATATCTCTAAATGAATAACAATCTTAAAATCTAGCTGCTTTCTAATCTAGTATTTTATTGGCTCCCATAGTATGACTTCTTTTAAATTGCCCATACAGGGCACAATTATGTTTACATACTGATGACATTGGCTCTTATATTATACACAAGGCGTAAATAGTCTCCCATTCTTTTATTAATTTGAATGTTATTTATTACATGTAAGTTTTTTAATAGAATTGGTGAGACACTTATGAACATGTGTGTATATATATGAATTTATAATGAAATAACGTTTTAGAGCATTAATATATGTTTTTAGAAATTGTGATATAAATGAATTTGATTATGGTACAATTCTGAAATGTAGTAACATGTATTTATCTGTCATCAGATTGGGTTTTATATTGTAATTTGCACAGCACTTAGCACTTTGGGATTAGGCACTGTTTATTTTTACATGTTTTAAGATGGCCGCCATGAAATGTTAATCAATGAAGTGCAAGTCCATCTTTTGTTTTTCACTTTTAGTCACGTGATGTATGATGCATTTTAAAAGAATCACGTTAATGAAAAACTAACCGACATTGAGGAAGCCGTGTGGCGAAACGCGTCTGTTGGAGGGAGGTTCTTTGCACAATAAAGTATTTTACAACGAACTCCGTGAGTGCTGTCCGTTGTGGTCACGGATAGGTGTGCCTGGTTTGCAGCATATATATATATATATATATATATATATATATATATATATATATATATATATATATATATATAGTGTATTTAAGTGCCTCTGTAAAAAAAAAATATATATATATATATATATATATATCAAGATCCCACGGGATCGAAACGCGTCATGCTGAGGTGTACCACAACAGAGCTGGAATAAACTTACTGCACCTATTTGTGGTCCGGGCTCCTATTTTTCTGCAGAGCCAATGATGGTTGGCGAATGACGAAAGGGAAGGAGTGCTTTGATATATATATATTAGGTTAAGAATTATGTTAGCCCCAAGTTTTGACAAACCTAATCCGGAAATGCTCAGAGAGTGGGGAGAAAGTAACCTTGCAGCCTCCATGAACTTAGTCACCATTTTAATCAAATATGCAGAGATAGATCGTAGAAACATTCTGGAGGAGATCGAAAAAATTAATGAAGATTTGAATAAACTAGAAATGACAGAACACATAAAAAGATCAAGAGAGGAGATCAAAGAAAGATTAAAAAAGCACGAGGAAAGAATCAAAATCCGCAAAGCCCACAAGTTTGCGCGAGATCAGGCGGACTATAATAATGGGCAGATATTCACTTTTGCTCGCAAGTTCGACAATGTCAGAAGACAACATTATAGTGAAAGAACAAAGAGCAATGTGACAAATGAAACGCAAAGTGCTTGCGCCAACGAGGAACTCTCAAGTGTTGAAATTGAATCTTTGACGAGTGATTCGGGCTCTGAGTCAGGTAGTAGGCTGCCAAACAACGCGCAAACGAAATTGAGCTTGGGAGAGGAGTTGGATTTTTTAGTCGAGGAACGACTACAAACCCTGAGGCCGAGACAACAAAGGAAACCAGTCGAAAAAGAAAAACACAAGACGGCGCGATAGGAGGAAAAGGCGAAAATGCAAAACAAAAGAAAAAATCACAATGGAGCAGAAGGTAATAAGTAATGACAACACCATCATCAATTTATCACCAGTATCACTGACAAAGGCCGAAGAACAACTATTGGCACTGGGGTTAAATTACTGCCCGGAAAGCAGCTTTGACTACGCTAGCACCAGAATAGATGTATTCTGTTTCATCAGAAAATTGAAACTGAAAAAGTTTTTTATCATCAAACCAAATAAGGGACAATCACGATCGATATCTGACATAGAAACCGTGGAGAGACAAACACTCAAAGTATCTGATATTCCCACTCTATTGACTCTGCATGAATTACAAAATGAAAATGATATTGTAACACCTTCGGCACATGGATTAGAAGACCTAACCCAAAACACGCTACGTAAAATTAATATTGTGCAAAAGGGTGCGGGGAGCAGCCCATTCAAACCTAAATCTAGTTTTTTCCCCTCATGCCTAAAGATGCGGTGGATATCTTTCACGAAAGAGTGATTGAGGACATTAAAAAACTTCACCACCAAATAAAACATAAGAAAAGGAATAAACAGTACAATAAAAGAGAATATGCCAAACTGATAAAGAAGCTGGGAGAAAATAATGAAATCGTAATAAAAAAATCAGACAAAGGGGGCAACATCGTGCTCTGGCCGAGAAAAGACTACATTCAGGAGGCAAAAAGACAGCTTGCAAATGTAGAATGTTATGAAAAAACATCAATGATGCAGTACAACAAATCAAGGGAAATATTAAAAAAGAATTAATACAATGGAAACGGGAAGGATTAATTTCGAAAGAGGAATATGAATTCATGCATAAGGAGTTCCCAGTCATTCCTGCACTTTATTTGATCCCAAAAGTGCATAAAAACACAGTACCCATTCCTGGTAGACCAATTATTTCAGCCATCAACAGTGCCGGAGAAAAAGTAGGACAGTATATCGACCATTTTTTACAAGATCTGGTGAAAAAACTACCAAGTTATGTGAAGGATACTGGAGATTTTCTGACGAAAATAAAAGATATTGTTTGGACAGAGGACCTATTGCTAATTACACTAGACATAGAGTCGTTATACACCAGTATTGATCACCAATTGGGTCTACAGGCGGTAAAACACTTTCTAGATAACAAACCGTGTGAATTTTATGATCATAACAAAATATTGCTACAATTGATTTCCTGGTGTCTAAATAACAACTTCTTCATGTTTGGTAATGACATTTTTAAACAATTGCGAGGGGTAGCGATGGGAGCCTGTTTCTCCCCCAGTTATGCATGTTTACATGTTGGCTGGTGGGAGGAACAGGTTCTGAGGATAGTACATCGCACAACATTTGACCAACATGTACTGTATTAGCTCAGATATATAGATGATGTTTTTATATTGTGGAAGGGGGATGAGACAAAAGCAAAACAATTTATCGAAGCCATCAACATCAATTCTATGAATCTCAATTTTACATCTCATATGAGTAACACTTCCATTGAGTTTTTAGATGTAAAAGTCTATATAAATAACGGTATACTAGAAACAACATTATTCAGAAAACCCACGGCGGGCAATGCTACGTTACATGCTAGCAGTGCCCACCCGAAGCACTTGATAAGAAGTATACCTTATGGAGAAATCCTAAGACTGAAGAGAATATGCAGTGTAAAATCTGACTTTGACAATTGTGTACAAGATACTGTAGTTAGATTGAAGGAACGAGGATATAGTCAGAATATTTTAAATGAAGCCATTATCAAAACTAGTATGAGATCTAGAACTAGTCTCCTTCAAAATGTAGAAGATGAAACCTCAAAAAACTTGTTTGAAGAAGAAGAAGAAGATAAAGATTACAATTCATCAAAAGAAATTACAGGTCCTCGGTTAATTACTACCTACAGCAATGAGGAAAGGAAGATTAGGTCCATAATTAAAAAGAATTGGCCTATAGTGCTCACCGACGGTGTGTTAGGAAATAGACTCCCTGAGACCCCGACGATCACCTTTAGAAAATCTAGAACAATGGGATCAAGATTGATCAAGAATAGCCCTGAATTACCCCAGACAGGGACCTGGCTAAAACCAAGACAAGGTTTCACAAAATGCTCTTCTTGTAGAGCTTGTAAGTTCGGAATTAATAAAACTCACTACCACACTCCATTTAGTGAAAAAGAGATTGCTATCAGGGGAAGCTTCAACTGTAGGACTGAATATGCGGTGTATGTTCTGACGTGCACCTCCGGCCTCAATTATATTGGGAGTACGAAGTTGCAGGTGCATGTCAGAATTCTACAACACCTTAGAGCCATTATTAATAATGATCCCGCATATCCTGTCGCTAGACATTTTAAGATGGTACATAATAATGAAGTTAAATGTCTAACATATTATGTAATTGACGCCATCCCAAATTTACGTAGGGGTGGAAATAGAGAACGTCAATTGAGACAGTTGGAGACCCGATTAATCCTACAATTTGACAGCAAAATACCGAATGGTCTCAATAACACAGAAGATATGCACAATTTCCTGTAAAATCTAGCAAAGAGTACCGACAAAAATCTTTTAATCAGATTATATGTGGATGATGTGAGCAATTACCTTTTTAATCATGAAGTAATGATTTTTAAGTGTGTTTTTAGGATTTGGTGTATCACAAATAGTATTTATCAGGCAGTCACCTTTTAATCATGATGTAATGATTTTTAAAGGTTTGTTTGATTACTGTCTTAAATTTTGATATGAGGTAAACTTTTAGCATAATATATATCTTTTTATACCATTTTTTAGATTCTGTAAATAGTATCAACTGTAGATCAAGTTTTTACTGTTTATAATATACTATGAGTTTTGCCGCAACATTATCAATTATCTGATACTATTAGCACTTTTTAAAGCAACTTAGCACTTTATTCTTGCACGTTTTGCACATTCAACTTTGCTGCTAAAAGCACCCTTGCACTTTAGTTTTGATATTCAATAGAACAGAGAAGAAAGGAGAATTCATAGAATCAATATTTTGTATTTATACTGCTAGATATTTGACTCAAACATGAAATTAGTTAGGTGATGAGGTGGTACTTGAATATCACATAACCAATATGTTTTATATTATGCATATGAAAATTTGTTTTTATAAATGTTTTTATAAATGTATTTATACAGTCATATATTATAATGCAAACAAACTTTATGTTATTTATGTTATTTGTTTTAAACAAAACATTAATATTCTGTATTATTTATTTGCAAAATACTGACAACAAAATAGGATAAAGTAACTAATTTAAAAAGAAACAAATTTGGAATGATGCAAGTATTGTTACCAGTTACCTTATCATAATGAAAGTATGTCTACTCTGTCTATGATCATGTGACACGGAGGTTAGGGGGTGTGTGCACTCAGCATTTAGATATAAAAAATAATGGCGGACTGCGCTCCGTATGTGAACAAGGGCTGTTGTAGCCCGAAACGCGTCATCATTTGTGAGGAGTGAGATTAAACAACATCTTGCCAATTAAAAAAAAAAAAAAAAAAATCATTTGTGAGGAGTGAGATTAAACAACATCTTGCCAATTACCTTGGGTCCGTTACTCTCTCTTCGCCGGAAAGGAGGTTGCGAGAGTTTGCACGTCTAAATATATATATATATATATATATATTTATGTGTGTGTGTATTTAAGTGCCTCTACAAAAAAATGAAAAGTTAAAAGCTCTTAGCAAACTGCTGAACGGAATTACACCAAATTTGTCAGAAAGATAGATGTTGGCCCAGAATGCTTGCTTTTGGTGATTTGGTCTAAATCTGTTCAGTAGTTTTTCAGATGTCTAGCTTAAAAAAATATAGATATCTGGGGACGCGAGTCCTTGCAGTGGACTTGTGGCCCCTACTACAATTTGATTGGCTACTAACACTTCAACCAGGAAGTGTTGGAAGCCATCTTGGGACTTGGCTTGAAGCCGAGTCCCAGAGAAAAAGTTAAAAATACAGAAAAGGAGGCAGGGTAGGAATACCCTGACCCCCAGATATGGTGAGGGGGGGTCCCTCAGGTACCCAGCAGGGGTAAAAAGTTTTTTAAAATTTATTTTGCTGTAGACTCGCAGGTGGGTCATCAGTGATGTTATCAGTGATGTCACTGACCATGTCATGAGTGATGTAATATGTGAGGTCATAAGCTGTGCATTGCGGGGGCGCAAGTTATAATTAGCTCAGCTAACTATAACTCCTAAATTTCTCTGGTTTTGTATGAGTGAAACCTGAGTCTAACTATAACGTCTCTGTAACCTTTGGTTTTTTCAGTGAATTTCTAAGGTTTTTTTAATTCCATTACCAGCTACAATGTCACTGTAACCTTTGTTTTTTTCAGTGAATTTCTAAGATTTTCTAGATGGTAAGTCCTAACTATATATATATATATATATAACAAATTTACTACTTTTCAAATTCACAACCATTGGCATTAATAGGCTTGAAAGCTGTTCTAGTCTCAGTTTCCCAGGCATACCACTGACAATCTAACACCCAAAAGGTGATGGGGTGAATGCTCGAAAATAGTCTAACCAAAGTCAATCGCTAGAGATAGTATTCCAACACATTTTATTTCACCCACTGTGCCACTTTAGACCCATCTAATGAAAATCAATACTGGCCCAGTTCCTTAAGGAAACAGTCCATCTTGCTGAACCTTGGTCAACTCACCCCTCTACCCTGCAGCCCACTGCTTTTTTTAGTTGGGAAATTTGAGATTCACACACCCCGAATATCACTGACTAAGCTACGGCCCTGAAAACACAGAAGTAGATGCAAGGCCCACAGAGTGGGAAATGCCAAGAAAAACCCTTTCTTGCACTTTAAAAAGCTAGACGGCGAGAATGTTCATTTTGAAGCATCAGGTGCTAATCATTTAAGAATCAGTTTTCAAACACTCCTCAATTCTGAAAGAAAGCATGTCAAAAATAATATTTTTGCAAAGAAAGAATGAGGTAATGCAGAAGAGAACAGTAGGTAGATTTACCAGGCAGAAGCAACCCATTCATTCCTCAGTGGTAACCCAGTTGATTTTGTTGTGAATTACCTGAACGATTGAGAGTTTCACTTTGTAGTCTGTAGAAAACTAGATCATGACATATTGGACCCATTCTGCCCACTCTCAAGATGGCAAAACCCCTCTCTGATCCTCAAAAGCAAGCCAGCCCATCCTAGAGGTGTGGCTATCTGTGGGCTACACACCCACAGGAAAACCAGTTTGGCCAGTGCTTCCCCCTATCTGTCCCGAAGCCAACCTGTCTATTTGAACAAAAGAGCAGCCCCTCTCAAGTGTGGTTACCATTTGCCCTTCAAAGGCGACTTCCCCTTTGAAGCTCGACTTTTGGGCAAACCCCTCATTTGTCTTCCTTCCAGGAGGAGGTTGCACCTCCTTGAATGGCAGGCCTCTAATATTACTTGTCCTGGGAGCTGTTGACACGTCTCCCCAAGGTGCAAAAGGCTGTCTCGTGGGCAGCCTCAGTAAATGGCCACTGGAAACCTTGGGCAACAGAGTAGCAACTTTCTAAAACAGGTTACATTATGTTAAGCTTCGGCATCAAGTCTGCCTTAATGTAACAAGTTGTTTGATACCTTGAAGTATCAACTTTGGTAGGCCCATTCATAAGTTAGCACAGCTGAGATGTCAACATCTAACTCATCATCATCATCATCAAGTTCTCTTTATTTCGGTTGATAAAAACCATAAAAAGGTACAGCCACACAAGTCAAGTTAAAACATTCTAAGTTATAAGACAGTCAAAGAGAAAAATGTGCAAGTGAATGATGAGAAGTACTCTGGTGTACATAATAAGGTGGCATATCATAATTATGTTGTCGCCGGCCATACAGGGCGGGGGAATTAGGGCCACATGAATAAAGTGCTGGTGCATTAGCAGCAATCTAACTCTGTACTAGGGGTGGGTGGAACCCTCAGCCTTACATAAAATCTCCACGAGATTGTGCGGAGTTCTGCCAATGGGTGGAAAAAATGCAGCTCGTACTGTAATTTAGCACCGGTAGAGTGAGCAGCACTGAAAAAACAGCGTGAGCGGCAACATGTGTAGCGCAACAGCGTGCAGCCATTTAAGTTGATTTTGCTGCCACTCAAATAGAAAATCTACTCAAGCAGCAGCAAATCTACTTGAGCAGTAGCCATCTGACCATGACTGCTCACGACCACCTATGACTGCCCGTGTTAGAAAATCGACCTAGGGGACGCCAAATCTCGCCCGCGCTCCCTTGCTCACATTTCTGGAGCCTTGAAGTGAGGAAAAATCCATCATGCAGTGATTGGCGGACTTTTGGCCAGAACTCCTCGTTAAAGAGTACTGCGGAGTGACCAAAATTCCACCAATCCCGTGGGTGGAATGAAATATTCTGCCCACCCTTACTACTCTCCAATGGGGCTACCAATCTGAGGAAAAGTGTTCTTCTGATCGGTATGATTTGTACCAGGACTCCATTGTTTTTTCATTGCCATTTCGTGTCAAACACTTCCACACGACCCACCTGGTCGTTTCTGCTGATGCCTGAGGAGATTCTAACTAACACGACAAAAACCATCTTGCAGCCTGCATTTCTGCCCAGGAACTGTCGCACACCCAACCCCCTGTTCTTTGCAGTTCGACAGAAAACCATGAGACACTCACGCCCTGTGTAAATGATTTGTTTCCCATCTCCTGCTCCCTGCCTGGTAAACATCCTTGACACCGTGATCAGGTTATCTGGACAATGGTCTGACTGCTGGGCCTTGATCAGGGTGATTGGACAATGGTTTGAATGACCGAGCTTTGATCAAGCTGATCGAACAATGACCTGAATGACCGTGCTTTGATCAAGCTGAGTGAACAATAATTTGAGTACCAAGCCTTGATCAGGTCACCAACTACAAACACCGTCTGGATCTGGTTATCAACTGCAAACACTGCCCTGATTGAACAATGGACTAACAGCCAAAAGACTGGAATGAAAAAGTATAAAGGCTTGTAAGCTGCGGAGTAAAGCAGCAGCCTCCTCTGTCTTGTTTCTAACGAGCTTGGGACTCTGTTCCATAGCCCGGGCTATTTGAATAAATCTGGGTTCCTCCTGCAGACGAAGGCTCCTGTGTCTCCTTTACTACGTATGAAGGGTATGGAAGACTTGGGCAATTCCCCCGCCGCCGAGACCCAGTGAGTGGGTTATTCCGGTTCTTCAAATCTCTTTCGCAACAAAAACTACAATTTGGGGGTTTTTCTGCCAGAACATGTTAAGCACATGTTCTACATTTTAGTATGTTACACCCTGCCTTAGGACTTGATAGGCCTGCTCTAGGGGTGACGTACACACATAAAAATTGGACTTTGGGCTTTGCCATTGCTTGAAATGGCAATGTCCAATTAGCAGTTTTAAGCTGCCCTTCCAGTCAGCAGTGGCAGACTGGGAGCCATGTTTTACCTTGCCCCCCTCAGGGTGGCATACCATGTGCTGCAGTCCATAATGGGACTCTCCAACGTACATGCCATGGGTACTACTGGTGTCATATACTAGGGACATAGAGGTAAGTTAGCATATGCCAATTGGGTGTAGGTTAATCAAACATACACATTTAAGAGTCAGTGCTCTGGCACTGAGTCCGGTTAGCAGGCCTCAGTGCAGAGTTGAAAAACCAGCAGAATCCATACATACAGAGGCATTTCCTTACCATTGCCACGTTTGTATGAATATGGGAGAGGGGGATCCAAAAGCATGTGAATACCTAATGAGTGCTGCCACACTCTATCAGCAACCTCATGGGAATCCAGCGGACAGTGTGAGCAGGTTTCTGCTATCAGAAATGCTCTTAAGGCATTTGTAAGACATGACATCTCTATGATGTTTCAGCATTGAATCAGGTTGGTAACATCATACAGATATATTTTGGGATGAATAGGCAGGACTTGTAGAAGAGGACGGAGAGAAGAAGTAAGGTGAAATTAACATAATTGAACTGTGAGACTCTTGTGTTTTCCCATGGATGGTTATTGAAATTTTGGTTTTAAACTGCCACTGTATTTCTTTTGTTTTTGCCAATTTCAGTGTTTGCAACCACCAAGGTCCCAAATGGTAAGATTTGCAAACCTCCAACAAGTAAGCAAGTTTTTGTGAGATAATTGTGATTCTTCATTTTTCAGGAGGTGGTTCCTGGTGCAGTATTGAACGCAAATTTCACCTGTTTGTGAACATTATATAACCATTTCTCAATCTATTGTTTTGATGTCCATGTTCATCTAGTGAAAGTGAAGTGTACATGGTATTCATATTCAATTGGCCTGGTTTTATGACTGCACTGTAATGCTTAAAACAGCTGTACCTGGCACCCATGTTGTAAAGTGTTTAGGTGGTAGACTTGAATATAGACATACAGCGAACCAGGGAGCATATGTACAAGGACTTAACGCCACCGAACGTCACTTTATCAGACGTTCTAGTGGCGTTAAGTCCATCGCCTTATTTACAAAGAGGCATTAAGCCACTTAACGTGGCATAACGCCGCCTTGTAAATAAGGCCCCCTTTCACGCTAGCGTGAAAGGGGTGGGCAATGTGTGTTGCGGTGGGCTGTCGCACACCCAACCCCCTGTTCTTTGCAGTTCGACAGAAAACCATGAGACACTCACGCCCTGTGTAAATGATTTGTTTCCCATCTCCTGCTCCCTGCCTGGTAAACATCCTTGACACCGTGATCAGGTTATCTGGACAATGGTCTGACTGCTGGGCCTTGATCAGGGTGATTGGACAATGGTTTGAATGACCGAGCTTTGATCAAGCTGATCGAACAATGACCTGAATGACCGTGCTTTGATCAAGCTGAGTGAACAATAATTTGAGTACCAAGCCTTGATCAGGTCACCAACTACAAACACCGTCTGGATCTGGTTATCAACTGCAAACACTGCCCTGATTGAACAATGGACTAACAGCCAAAAGACTGGAATGAAAAAGTATAAAAGGCTTGTAAGCTGCGGAGTAAAGCAGCAGCCTCCTCTGTCTTGTTTCTAACGAGCTTGGGACTCTGTTCCATAGCCCGGGCTATTTGAATAAATCTGGGTTCCTCCTGCAGACGAAGGCTCCTGTGTCTCCTTTTACTACGTATGAAGGGTATGGAAGACTTGGGCAATTCCCCCGCCGCCGAGACCCAGTGAGTGGGTTATTCCGGTTCTACCAATGGCGCCCGAACAGGGACTCCACGAGTACGAAGGTCAGGCCCGGTGGATGTGAGGAGGTGCACGGAGAGACTCCGATGGAGGCGCCCTACCCGAGGGATTCTTGCAATCCGGTAAGCCGAACGACTCGCCCGCTGTTCCTCCCCACCCGGTCTGGGCCACATGACTGCGTCCTCGCTGGAGTCCCCTAGCAAATAATTTCTGGAGCAGGACACAGCCCTACGTCTGCAGAAGAGAACTACCCCTGTAAGGTAAGGGTGGACTGATCACCCACCAAGTCTGTATGATTCTGCTGTTATTGACCTTTGCAAAAGCCAAGCAGGCGAGGTGAATTTTAAAACCCGCCGGTGTCTGTTACCTATTTACAAGCATGCCAGTCAGTAGTAAGTTCAAGAAATTATGTTGTTGTATGTGTACGCAGGACTCCCAGCTGGAGGCGGCTTGTCCGCTTCCTCCAGAAGGGACCCCTGGCCATACGATGTATGTTAAACATGGCCCTTCTGCCATAATGTTTTCCTCATTCTGGGTAAAATATACTGAAACAAAGTAACGCGGAATTAAAGTGGCCACTTTTCGGCTCCTTTAATTCCCAAGTTCTCACCAACTTAGAGGAACAATTAATGAAAAGAAAAACGCGCCCGTCTATGTTTGAATCTGTCCGATTTTGGAGGAAAGAGATAGAGCAGAGAGCTAGAAAGCAGAAGGCTCAAGAAAGAAAACAGGAACGCATGTAAATTTACAAAATCAAATGACAAAATCGGTAGAAATAGCCAACAGGGAGCATGGGGCCCGGGTACAAAAATGCTATCCAGCTCGTGAGGAGAAAAGAAAGGGCCATATGGATGGGGAAGAAGAAGGTGATTCCTTGCTTGATACCATGCTAGAAAGCCCTCCTGCATATGCCCCAATGTACTCCTGCCCTGACGCCTCACACCCCACATGTCCCCCCGCCACCGCCCACTCCTGCCCCCACTGCCCCTCCTACTGTTCTTCCTGTCACACCAACCCTCCCGATTTTTCCTATGACACCGACCACGCCCGCTAACCCTGTCCTCACTGCGGGAATGACAACAAGTCTCCATCCGCCCAACCCCTGCGGCTTTACCCCTACCCGCCCTTTTCCTACTTCCCCGTGGTCTACAGTTAAGCAGGATTTATATAAAATGTTCAATTCCCCGACTGGCCTCCTTGCGCTCTGCAGTCAGCTTTTCGTCCCTTCGAGAATATGACCTACAGAAGCAACAGTGTGAA
Source organism: Calotriton arnoldi (assembly GCA_963921515.1). Classification (NCBI taxonomy): domain Eukaryota; kingdom Metazoa; phylum Chordata; class Amphibia; order Caudata; family Salamandridae; genus Calotriton; species Calotriton arnoldi. The sequence goes on from CAWUFW010016020.1 coordinate 115,663, forward strand.
TGTTGGATAAAGAACAGGAATATTTATGCCTTTAAAGACATATGGTCCACCTTTTCCCAGTGGACGATTATGGAACAGACCACCTGGGCTGAATACATGTATGCGCTGGTCATGCAAAAATTTGAGAATGCGCTTATGCAGATACCCACTGGATTAATGGACCTTAGGTCACAAATAAGAAGAGGCGATGTTCAGGGAGAGGGGATGTTTGGTGCTGTGTCTGCTTTAATGGCTTACCGTGATATGACCGCTTTTTCCAACACCCTCTAGAGACAGCTATGCCAATGAGAGAGGCGGCCCCTGTCTTTGTTAACGCACTTACCGATGCCCAAAATAATGGCCGAGGGCTGTTGAGGCACACTGGCGCAGGCTTTGGGTTCATGTTCCTTGGAAAAGGTCAGAAGTAATGCAGTTAAAAGAACAATTACCAGATCCCCGGAAGAATCCGGCTGCCTTTTACAGAGAATTAGGTCAGATTATATCTGCAGGTACTCTCGTTCTTGAGGATATAGATTTACTTTTTGGTACGGTTGTTCCCACTGAAATTTGGGACAAGATTCGACATACTGATCATGAAGTGGCGTTGGGAGGTAAATGGGCTGACCTAGAGGCTATGGAAGAAGCAAGGGTAGGAGGGACTAAACCAGAAGCTGCCATCCTGACTTTGCCCGGTAAAATAATAACGTTTATGAAAACACTTTTGCCGGAAACTGTCATTAACTGGGATAAAATAAACGCCTGTAGGCAGCGAAAAGATGAGAATGTGGCGGACTTCTTTACCCGTTTTGAGACAGAATACAAGGGACATGGTGGTTTGGATCCCCGGACCCCAGGTTCTGGCCCAGTGTTTGTCGATAAGTTTGTCAGCAACTTGCTTACTGAGATTTCCACCAGGCTTAAGAAAGTTGAAAGTACGTGGTCTGCCCAAACTATCACTGGTATCTTGGCTATGGCACAATATCATGAGAATAGGGAGAATGAAGATAGAGACAAGGAAAGTAAGAAGGTTAGGGATCTTAAGACTAAGGCACTTCTGCAGCAGGCTTACCCTCCCCGAGGTCCCGATGCCCGCAGGAATTTCAGATCTCAACCCCAACACCCTCCGAGGGCTCGCCAGTCTACCCCTCCAGCCCTCAACATACGGGAGCCCTCCAAACAGATCAGTGTGCTTATTGTAAGGGGTACGGCCATTGGATAGACGAGTGTCCCGTGTTAGCTGAAAACATCCGAACAGGGAAGACTCGGCCTCGCGCTCCCAGGGAGGGAAGGCCGACTAGGGACCATGGCCCGCCCCATCCACAGGATAAAGAACGTAGGCCCAGGGATCACGTTCCCGTCCGGCCGCGCCCGGCCAATAGGTTTGATGGGTACGAAGCAACATGCACTTATTACAATGATGATTATGACGAAGTTGATGAGATAGGGTCCTACCAAACATAGGACAGCCAGGAAAGGGGTATTACCAGAGTGCAAATTCCAGTGGATCAAAGGGGCCCGTATGTTCAAATGTCAGTTGTGGGGAACGATCAGAATTTTCTTTTGGATACTGGGGCCACCAGGTCTTCTATTGCACGTCTGTCAGTCCCGGAGGCACCCCTTTCTGGCAAAATAAATGTCTCCGTGGGTTTTGCAGGAACACCTGTGACGAGCCCTGTCTCTGAACCCCTCCCTCTCGATATTGGCCCTGCACATGTTGACGCTCCCTTGGTCCTTACTACAGGTTGCAGTGAAAACTTGTTAGGCATGGATTTACTGAAAGCTCTGTATGCGACCATATCATGTAGTCCCCAAGGTGTATCCCTAACAATTTCTCCCACCGCAGCTTCCTATATGTATCTGTCTGGTCCCCTCCCACCAGAATTGCAGTTTTTACCTTCCTCCCTCTGGGCATCATCAGACACTGATGTAGGGTGTCTCAACATATCCCCTCATGTGGTACGCATCCAGCCAGGTGCACTTCTCCCCGCCTCCGGCAGTATCGACTACCCGCGGAAGGAGAAATGGCCCTTTAACAATAATATCTGAATTAATGGACAAGGGCGTAGTGGAGGAAACACGTGGCAATATCTGTAACAGTCCCATTATTCCCGTTCTTAAAAAGACCAATGGAGATGCTCTCTCCCCTAAAATATACAGATTCGTGATTGACCTGAGAGCCCTTAACAAAATAACAATCTCCCAATATCCTGTTGTCCCCGACATTACAGCCCTCTTAACGATGGTCCCTTCTGACGCAACGCACTTTTCTGTCATAGACCTGAAGAATGCTTTTTCAGCATTCCTATACATCCTGACAGCAGACATTTTTTGGTTTCTCCCTTGGTGGGCGAAGCTTTAGATTCTGCCGCGCCCCTCAAGGTTTCACCGAGAGCCCCAGTATCTATAGTCAAGCCCTCAAAAGTCAACTAGATTCCTTGGAACTCCCTGATAACTCCACACTATTACAATATGTAGATGACCTCCTCATTGCTGCAAATTCTGCCCCCATCATGTAAAGAAGCTACTCTCTGTTTGTTACGCCACCTTGCCCTCCATAATCACAAAGTCTCTTTAAAAAGCTTCAGTTTTGTCAAGAGAAGGTGACCTATTTAGGTCATCTCCTCTCGAAGGAGGGAAGACAGCTCACCGCTGATCGTGTAGCCATTATCAATGCTATGACGGCCCCACGAACACAAAAGCAGGTGCGAGCCTTCATAGGCCTAACCTCATACTGTAGACAGTGGATTTCCAACTTTTCGGCCATGGTCAAACCTCTTCTTGCCCTCACCACTAAAGACATATCAGACAGTTCCTTTCCATGGACTAGAGAGCATGCGCAGGCCTTCCAAGATTTAAAGAGGGCTCTGTGTACTGCTCCAGTCCTCGGTACTCCTGATTATAGCAAGCAATTTTTTCTTTTTGTACATGAGACAGACGGCTGTGCATGCGCTGTCTTGACCCAGATGTTCGGAGGTCACCATCGGCCATGTGCCTATTTTTCAGCCAGCTTAGATCCTGTTGCAAGGGCTCTCCCAGGATGCCTACGGGCGACCGCTGCGGCCGCCCTCATGGTCCGTCAGAGTGCGGGGATCGTCATGAACTCCCCCTGACTCTGATGGTCCCCCATTCTGTAGATACCCTCCTTAATAACACCAAGACACAGTACCTCACTAGCGCACGACTCACAGGATATGAACTGACACTCTTTTCCAGCCACATTAACATCAAGAGATGCACTGTACTGAACCCCGCAACATTACTCCCACTGGATACTCAGGATGCCCGCTTAGACCCACATGACTGCATATTAAGGACAGAGGAGGAGACGAAGGGACGGGTTGACTTACAGGATACCCCGATAGCAGAACCAGAAGGTACACTATATGTGGACGGATCATGTCTCAGAGGGCCAGATGGTAACACCTCAGCCGCCTATGCCCTCACGACATTAGGACAAGTAGTAGAAACAGCTCAGATTCCGCAGTGCTCTGCTCAAGCAGCAGAATTAGTGGCCCTCACTAGAGCCTGTGAGTTAAGCAAAGGGATGACGGTAAATATTTATACTGACAGCCAATATTCCTTCGGGGTGGCCCACAACTTCGGGAGGTTTTGGAAAGAAAGGAATTTCCTTACTTCCCATGGGACCAAGATTCAACATGGCCCCCTAATTCACCGATTGTTAGACTCCCTGACACTCCCCAGAAAGGTGGCCATTATAAAATGTAAGGCCCATAAGAAAGTGACAGATGATGTTGGGAAAGGCAATGCCCTGGCTGACCAGACGGCCAGACAAACAGCTCTTAGAAAAAGGGAAGGAATGTATGTAGGAGGTCCCGCTAGGTGGGTGGCAGACGAGGGCATGGTTGAAAACACAGTACAGAGTGTGATCGATATTCAGTCCCATACTACTCCTGAGGAACTACGGGTGTGGAAGGAGCAATTAGCAAAGGAGGGAATTGATGGTTGCTGGGTCCGCACGACTATGGAAAGACAATGGATGTTACCTGACAGTCATGTGCTACCAGTAGTTACGATGGCCCATGGTCCTGCTCACATTAGTGCAAAAGGGATATGTAAACTGTTGGAACCTACATGGTACAACTCTAAGATACCAACATATGCTGAAAAGCTGGTTAAAACATGCATGATTTGCCTAATGTATAACCCAGGAAAAGGCACAGTTACTCCTAAGGGAGGATTCTCTCCTCCTACCTTCCCTTTTGAAGTCCTCCAAATAGATTACATCCAGATGGACCGATGTAACAATTTAAAATATGTCCTAGTGGTGGTCTGTACCTTCAGCCGATGGGTGGAGGCCTACCCCGTCAAAGACTGCACCGCTATCACTACCGCCAAAATGCTATTAAAAGAGTACCTCCCACGATTCGGTTTGCCCCGCTTGATCTGGAGTGACAACGGGACACACTTTACGGCTCAAATTATGGAATATATCTGTACAGCATTGGGTATAAAACAAAAATTTCATGCAGCTAACCACCCCCAGTCAGCAGGTCTAGTGGAGGTGTACAATGGCATCCTAAAAACTAAAATGGCCAAAATAGTAGCTGACACAGGTGTCACTTGGGTTGATGCTCTGCCCTTGGCCCTATTGTCTACAAGAACAACAGCCCACACCAGGATAGGGCTATCCCCCATGAGATTGTGTTCGGGAGGCCTGCCAATGTATGGGGTGTCCCGCGGCCTAAGAAACTGTCTGATGTTGAATACCCTGTATTAACTGATTACCTGTACAGTCTAACTAATACCTTTCGTACTCTTTATCACCAGGTGCATGAGGCCATACCTGACAAAAGCGAGGGCCCAGGACACGTTATCCAACCTGGTGACTGGGTCTTGGTGAGAAATTTTCAACGGACTAAGAGCCTTGAACCCCGCTGGACACAGCCCCGTCAGGTGTTGCTGGCCACCCGCACCGCCGTGAAAGTAGAAGGTCGGAAGAATTGGGTGCATTCGTCCCACTGTAGGCGTGTGCCTCTGCCCCTCCCCTACGATCAGTGGGTGAGGGAAGGACAAGGAGACTCAGAAACAGAAACAGTCCCGACATTTGTCCCGTTCAGCGATGCCAGACTGCATTTTACATCTACAGAAGCAGAGAGTGACAGCGTACTGAAAGGAAGGGTGGAACCCTCCCTTAACTCTGCTCAACGTCCAGAACAATTGTTTCCCGACCATACTGACCCTACTTCCGACCGATATAACTTGCGCTCCCGAGGGAAGGCTTGCCTTTGACTTCGCCAAGTGCCTATAGGCTGTAGAGCTGTGATCTCCCCGGCCGAGAGTAGTGCTGGTGTGTCAGACTAAGGTACGCCATAGGGCTCTTGGCACCTGCGCCCAGTGAAGCAACCACCAATCACAGACAGCCACTAGAGGTCCCTGGCTTAGCACAATGGCTGCCGTCCAAAACACTCGAATCCAGAAACAATATGTCAGTCTCCGACATAGTAAATGCTTCATGGCCACCGTGGTGACGCTGTTTGTCTCCCTCATCCTGTCTATTCTTGGTTGGCTGTTACTAATCTACCATCCTGTTACCTCACCAACCCCTACCCCAACTCCTACAGAGCACAAGTATTACACGCTACCAGCCCACGAGTTACCCCGCCGTGCAGAATTCTTCAATAACACCTTCATCCAAATGTTGCATCATCATCAGCTAATCATGAACACTTCCAACTGCTGGGTTTGCGGACTGATGCCGCATTCCATGATACACCCTGTCCCATTCTTTCCCTACCCCTTTTCCATCTCTGGGTCTTGTCTTGCATGGTGGATGTTGATACAGGAGGCCTACACTGTCAATGGTACTGCCAATTCTGCCCTTGGAACATTGCCAATGCTCCTTTTTGCCCGACCAGCTCATCCACATCGCTACTATCACCAGATGAACTCGGTGAGATGGTAGTATTCAACTCAACCACTCGACGAACATTTTCCAGATTCCGCACAAGAAGGATACTGCCCGATGAACGAGACACTGTGAATGTCATAAATGTGCAAGGCCGTGTCTGCATCCATGGCCTAGGGACTAAGAAAGTTGGTATCAGTACTTGTAATATTACAAAATCTTTAAACTCTACATCTCCTCCGAAGCTGGTGGCATCCCCCAACACCTATTTTATCTGTGGCACTGCCGCCTACACTTGGCTCCCCCGTAACTGGTCTGGTACCTGCTATCTGGCTTTCCTCCTTCCGCCAACGTATTCTACCCATGGGAGTTACCACCTGTTGATGAAGGGCGCTCTGCGTCGCTCATGTAGGGGCGTCATATCAGCCGAGGATACAGCAGGCCAGGAAACCGGGTATTTCCTTAAAGGTTTCCTTCCATTCTGGGGCCCCATGGCAAACAGTCGGGCTGTACGAGGACTGACCAAGGTCCTTGAAGCCACCATCACAGTAACAGCTGGTGCCCTCTCCAACATCACTGCAGAACTACAGGCGGACCGCCTTATAACACTGCAGAACCGCATGGTCCTAGACGTCCTCCTTGCTGATCGTGGTGGTGTGTGTAAATTGATCGGCTCCAGCTGCTGCGTGTACATCCCAGACAACGCACCTTCAGTGTACTATGCCATCCAACGTCTGCATCACCTTTCTTCCGAAATTCATCTGGATAAAGGCAACTGGTCCCTCACAGGCTGGATCTGGGGCCTCCTTTCCCAGTGGGGGTGGAGGGTCCTCATCTTCCTTGCCTTGGGAATAACTGTCCTGGTCTCCTGCTGTTTGTGCTTTCAGTGCCTGCCAGTGCTCTGTACAATGTGTGTCCAGACCATCCAGCCTCCACCCTCCAACATTCACAACACCAATATGATGATGATGCTCCAACAAGAAACCGATGGCCTTATGAACATTGACATTTCTTAAAGTATTTGCCACTCAATGGCAAAAGGAGGGTCTGAGGAAAAGTGTTCTTCTGATCGGTATCATTTGTACCAGGACTCCATTGTTTTTTCATTGCCATTTCGTGTCAAACACTTCCACACGACTCACCTGGTCGTTTCTGCTGATGCCTGAGGAGATTCTAACTAACACGACAAAAACCATCTTGCAGCCTGCATTTCTGCCCAGGAACTGTCGCACACCCAACCCCTGTTCTTTGCAGTTCGACAGAAAACCATGAGACACTCACGCCCTGTGTAAATGATTTGTTTCCCATCTCCTGCTCCCTGCCTGGTAAACATCCTTGACACCGTGATCAGGTTATCTGGACAATGGTCTGACTGCTGGGCCTTGATCAGGGTGATTGGACAATGGTTTGAATGACCGAGCTTTGATCAAGCTGATCGAACAATGACCTGAATGACCGTGCTTTGATCAAGCTGAGTGAACAATAATTTGAGTACCAAGCCTTGATCAGGTCACCAACTACAAACACCGTCTGGATCTGGTTATCAACTGCAAACACTGCCCTGATTGAACAATGGACTAACAGCCAAAAGACTGGAATGAAAAAGTATAAAAGGCTTGTAAGCTGCGGAGTAAAGCAGCAGCCTCCTCTGTCTTGTTTCTAACGAGCTTGGGACTCTGTTCCATAGCCCGGGCTATTTGAATAAATCTGGGTTCCTCCTGCAGACGAAGGCTCCTGTGTCTCCTTTTACTACGTATGAAGGGTATGGAAGACTTGGGCAATTCCCCCGCCGCCGAGACCCAGTGAGTGGGTTATTCCGGTTCTTCAAATCTCTTTCGCAACAAAAACTACAATTTGGGGGTTTTTCTGCCAGAACATGTTAAGCACATGTTCTACATTTTAGTATGTTACACCCTGCCTTAGGACTTGATAGGCCTGCTCTAGGGGTGACAATACACACATAAAAATTGGACTTTGGGCTTTGCCATTGCTTGAAATGGCAATGTCCAATTAGCAGTTTTAAGCTGCCCTTCCAGTCAGCAGTGGCAGACTGGGAGCCATGTTTTACCTTGCCCCCCTCAGGGTGGCATACCATGTGCTGCAGTCCATAATGGGACTCTCCAACGTACATGCCATGGGTACTACTGGTGCCATATACTAGGGACATAGAGGTAAGTTAGCATATGCCAATTGGGTGTAGGTTAATCAAACATACACATTTAAGAGTCAGTGCTCTGGCACTGAGTCCGGTTAGCAGGCCTCAGTGCAGAGTTGAAAACCAGCAGAATCCATACATACAGAGGCATTTCCTTACCATTGCCACGCTTTGTATGAATATGGGAGAGGGGGATCCAAAAGCATGTGAATACCTAATGAGTGCTGCCACACTCTATCAGCAACCTCATGGGAATCCAGCGGACAGTGTGAGCAGGTTTCTGCTATCAGAAATGCTCTTAAGGCATTTGTAAGACATGACATCTCTATGATGTTTCAGCATTGAATCAGGTTGGTAACATCATACAGATATATTTTGGGATGAATAGGCAGGACTTGTAGAAGAGGACGGAGAGAAGAAGTAAGGTGAAATTAACATAATTGAACTGTGAGACTCTTGTGTTTTCCCATGGATGGTTATTGAAATTTTGGTTTTAAACTGCCACTGTATTTCTTTTGTTTTTGCCAATTTCAGTGTTTGCAACCACCAAGGTCCCAAATGGTAAGATTTGCAAACCTCCAACAAGTAAGCAAGTTTTTGTGAGATAATTGTGATTCTTCATTTTTCAGGAGGTGGTTCCTGGTGCAGTATTGAACGCAAATTTCACCTGTTTGCGAACATTATATAACCATTTCTCAATCTATTGTTTTGATGTCCATGTTCATCTAGTGAAAGTGAAGTGTACATGGTATTCATATTCAATTGGCCTGGTTTTATGACTGCACTGTAATGCTTAAAACAGCTGTACCTGGCACCCATGTTGTAAAGTGTTTAGGTGGTAGACTTGAATATAGACATACAGCGAACCAGGGAGCATATGTACAAGGACTTAACGCCACCGAACGTCACTTTATCAGACGTTCTAGTGGCGTTAAGTCCATCGCCTTATTTACAAAGAGGCATTAAGCCACTTAACGTGGCATAACGCCGCCTTGTAAATAAGGCCCCCTTTCACGCTAGCGTGAAAGGGGTGGGCAATGTGTGTTGCGGTGGGCTTTCCGCCGCAACACCCATTGATTTTGACGCTGGCCCCTATGTACAAGGGTGGCGGAAATATGGGGCAGTGCCAAAATTAAGACCAAAAAAAACCTGGTCTTAACATGGCAAAATGAGGAGAAATGATTAATTTCTCCTCGTATTTGCTGGTTCTATGTGTGCTACATTGTGCAGCACACATAGAAACAGCAGGTCGCCATAAATGATGATTTGCAACTTCTATGTGTGCTGCACAATGCAGCACACATAGGAGTTACAAATCACCATTCTGGATTGTTTTTGTGCAGGAAGGGACACCTTCTCACACCCAAACAATCATTCCCCCCAACTCAGGCACCCTTGCACGTTGGTGCAAGGGTGCCTGCATTGGCGCTAGGCACCTTAAATTAGCACCAGCGCTAGTGGAACGGTAGGAGTTCGCCGTATCATTGTAAATACAGCGCATCCCTGCGTTTTTGAACTGACGGAGCGCGGTGTTGACAATTTTGCAGCTAACCCGCTCTCCGCCAGTTCATTGCACATATGCCCTCAGATGATTTCCACTTAAGCTGGGGGGAGAAGGTTGCCATATCTGTATTAGCTTAGGCTGATGACTTGATACTTTTGACACCAGTAGGCGACTACTGCATTTTGAATGGCTTGGTATTATAAACAGCCAAGATAAATCTTGATGTGAATGTTAACAAAACTAAGGTAAGGATATTTGCGAAAGGTAGATCGTATAACTTCTAGTTCATGGATGGTTTACAACTGGAACAAGTACAATAGCGGAGGTATCTAGGTGTGTTGTTTACATCTATTTTGAGTTGGCACTCACATTTCGATGTTTGGACTAGAGTCACCTGTATTCGTATTGGACTCAAAAGATTTCACTCTACCTTTGTTGACGATTATGAGAAGCCTAAGGGCCTGATTCACAAAGGTACACTTGCACTTTTGTGTAAGTTTACGATTGTTCACTATTCACAAAGGTATTTTATTAGTAGTATCTGCAATTGCAAAAGCCTCCGCACATAAAAAGTTAGGAGAGCCCTATCTTTTTATTTGCAGAAACTCAGCAGTCGTAAAGATACTATTAGCGAAATATGTTTGTTAATAGCTAACAATGTTAAACTTACACAAGAGTGTAAGTTTAACTTTGTGAATCAGGCCCTTAGAGTTTTTAGTAGTAAGATCTTATCCATCTTTATTGTGCGACAATCTTTGCAGCTAGATCTCCTACGAAGTTCAATTTATTTTATTTTATATTTTCTCACAAAAGAGAGGGTACCAATCAAACTCCAGAGTTTCAAAAGCACAGTGCCAAAAATATAAAAACTCCATTTAATGTTTTCATCATGCTAAGTTTGCTAGTCCAGTAAACACAATTGGCTACAAATATTTTTCCACCCTTGATTAGAACCCCCAGACCTGATGGAACCAAGACAATCTATCCATTTCTGAAAAATAATTATTTTCTAAGCCCATAATTGTCTTTGTTTTACACACCTTCCTCTTCCCACTATTAGTGAATGTACCACAATTAAGCTTCAACATTATTAGGTTCTTCTTTTGGGGGCATTTTCATCTTCACTCGACAAGGGCTGCATATGGGTACCTGACCAGATATGTCCACATAGCATTGCCCAATTTGCTATAGACCTGGTTGCAAATGAGGAAATTCTTTAGAGTACACGATACCAGGTGCCCAGTGATCGGAGACACCTCAAGCATTGATCACTTCAAGCTTCAGAAATCTTGTTGAAACATTCTAAGAATAATATAAACTGCATAGTGAGAAATTCTGAAAATGGTGGTGGTCCAAAGTGATTGGAAGGTATCGTGTAGCTCATTTCAGTTTATTCTAATGCCCTTTTGTAATATCTAATCAGTTCTCCTTGGCAGATGGTTTGTTTGAGGTGTGATTTGTGGCATTAGGTGGGGATATGAGTTTGTATACCCGTGTTATGTATTAGGTTTCTGGTACAGAGTCGAAACATCACATCAAACAATCGATTTCCTTCTCTCTCTTTAGAAATAAAAATAACTTTTTAACTGGAGGTGTCAACAAAAGTTATCTTTGGGCTTTTTTCAAAATGTGCCCTATAATTCTAATAAAGCAATAACATCCACAGTTCTATAAAATGAAATAAATTTCACTTTTAAGAAAACATTTTTAGCATGAAACCTGGAGTGGAGCATGGAAACACAATTCAAAATTTGGCAGGGGCATCCACCCTGCTCCTGTGAGGCCCATAATTTCTTTCTTGGCAATGACGGCTTTACCTGCCCAAACAACAGTGTCTACCAATCCATTCAGCATTATATAGAATTTCTAGTCCAGGTTGCACAGTAAACATTAAAATAAAAATATACATTGTGGCAGAATTGCCATTTAATGTGACCCTCAATCAACAATGATATATGCTACCGTTTTTTCAATTGCCACTCTAATTTTACCAGTATTCTAGTATAATGAAGCTTAAACATATCAAAACCTTGGCCATTAACCTGGATTCCTAATTACCTATCTGGAGTAAACATGTTTTACATGTTATTGTTCAAGACGACTTTCTGATGACTTACATCTTGTGTTTTGTCTTTATTAATATGATATCCTGATATTTTCGAAAACAGCCCAATCTGCTCAATTATACTCAGACCTTAGAGGACATTCTGTTTTTCATGTACTAAGAACTGGAGCACATCACCTGTGAATAACAATGTGTTACTGCTACAGGTAACAAGCTGGATTTAACTTGTTTGATGTTGATAATTAACCTTGACGGGTTCAGTGAGGAGACAAGTAATTATAGTAAAAAGGGACACGCCTGGTGACTTTCTCTCTTTATTAGTTACCACACCCACCACACTGCCTCTCAGTACTAGGTCTGCGGTGAAACCCTGCCAGAGGCTCTTAAGTACAATGATAAACTAGGCAGTGAAATGCATTATTTGTAATATCGTCATCAAATATCCCTAGTTCACAAGTTTAAAACCCTTCTCAGCTTCCAAACTCCACACTGCAAGAAGTTAATTGCAAAGTTTGAAATAGTCTACTAGTTCTCAAAAGCAGTGGATATTTGTGACGTATAGTCTACAAGGGATGAAGTCCATCTGATTTGAGCCTTGCCGAATACATTGCTTAAACTTTCAAAAATAATTTATAGACGATGTTGGGTAGTGTTACAGGCTTATAGAAACTGCTTTTGCCTGGAGAGTTACTGAGTTGGAGCAAAAGGGAAGGGAAAACAATACAAACAATAAGATTTTGTGGTCGCCAAAGAAAAGTGCAGCCGGTGAAGGTGAAAACTAGCTCGGATGTGTCCCCACTCGAAATTTTATTCCTGGACCTCTTATATGCAGACGAATGGTCATATAAAACTCTAAGGGCATTTATCTTGAACCTGGCGGAAATTGCTCTCATGAAGAATTTCTTTGAATTTGAGGGTACCATATATCTACAGACCCAGGGTACGTCCATGGGGAGTACCTTCGCCCCGAGTCTGGCAGTCCTGTACGTCAGAGTGTTTAAAAAGGAACACATTTACAGCGAGTGAAACCGGTGGTTCCAAAACATCAGACTATGGCGTAGATTTATTGATGATGTCCTAGTGATATGGAGGGGTGATGAGTCAACTGTGCGGGAATTTCTGGAGTGGTTTAATGGCCGCCACCCATTGCTGCATTTTACATCCACCATCACCAAAACAGAGTTGCTGTTTCTGGATTTGGTCATTGAACCAAAAGGAGGTGGACTTTCCACCCGTGTCTACTATAAACCTACAGAGAAAAACTCCCTGCTCTCTTTTGAGAGCTTCCATCCTAAATCTCTAAGGGAGAATTTACCAGTGGGACAATTTTTTCGCCTCTCGCGGAATTGCACAGACAGGATGGCTTTTGATAATGAAGCAGGGCTTCTAACCAAGAAACTCCATAATAGAGGATATCCGGAAAGGTTGGTTAAACGAGCTAGAAAGAGAGCCATGAACATCAACAGAGAGAACTTGTTGGAGAAGGTGGAAAAACCAACGGTTTCCAATACTGTCTGTGTTACTACCTTCAACAAAGCTTCACACCACATTAAACGCCTAATACTAAAAAATTGGCGAATATTGAACTCCAATGGCCTCGATTTGGAAAAACGTTTGTGCTCCTTTAAGAGAAGCACCAACTTGAAAGATTTACTAGTTCACACACGACCCCGCATTACTAGACTGAATATAACACAAGGTCGATTGGATTTGGCTCCGGTTACAGGACACACGAGATGTGGTTCATGTGATGTTTGCCATCTTACAAAAGACTCTAAGAGTGTTGATGTGGGCCTACCCTACACATGGGAGCAGAAAGTCCATACGAATTGCAACTCCGAAAATGTATTCTATTTAATAATATGCCCATACAGGAAACAATACATAGGCATGATAACAAGGAAGGTTAAAGTACGCATCATGGAACACAGGAGTACTATTAGATGCCAAAAATCTAACATGAAGTTTACTAGGCACTATCTAGAGGAACATCACACAGTAAATTACCTATCCTGGACTGTGCTGGTCAAACCCAGAATCAATCCATCTACAGGAGATAAAAAGAGATTACTCCTGCTGAGGGAACAGAAGTGGGTGTACAGATCACAAAGCCATGTGGTGAGACTTAATGATGGCATCCCATGGAATGCCCCGACTAGATAAGGTGGATCGTCATGTTGATTTCTCAATTTTGCATTGATTATAGGCCCCTTAGCGCCATGGGTCTCAACCTCTGAGGGAACTAAATGAAATATGAGATATATAAATAACTAACCATGCTTTTTGGCTGACGCCACATATAATTCTGGTAGGTGTAGGAGATACATAAATAAAAGCAAGCCTTGAGTATTAGAGGGATGCTAACACTTGACATTGTCTATATGTTTAATGAAGGATGCGCACCATTAAAGGGGTTTGTATGCTGAAACATGGAAGTCATCATCAATATGTTCAGAGCCAATATAGTTTATGTTCTCTACTGATATGCTTGGCACACACAACCCCCCCCCACCCAACCCCCGGAATAGCCTCCCAACCCCCTCCCTCCCGCCTCCACATCCCACCTGTTTATACTAGTTTATCTCCAGTAGGGAGCTGTACTCATACAGACTCGACCTATGTTACCGAAGTATTGGGAACCCTGATGGAAATGTTTCCCACGCCCCACGTCATTTCAATCAAAAGACATGATCTCAATTAGGTTATTTTACTTGGATCTGTAAAAAAAAACACTATGATGGGTGCTCTCCAGCCGGAAATAACATGTTTTCCCACTGGGCATTGTATTTGCTCATGTGCGATCAGCATGTCGAAAAGTACTGGTGTGCACCGTGGGAGGGTATCTCTAGCGCCACGTCATCATGATGAAGAGACATGTGTTTAAATAAAGTTATTTTTCATCTTTCCATTGACTTGAAAAAATCACGGCGACCAATGGAGATTAACCAATAGTATTACAATACCGGCAGAGTGACATGAGGATGTTGTGATCACGTGGGTTCACGTCCCCCACATGACAGGAACTAATCCCGTTATAGGGGAGGAGGATAACAGTAGCTCGCCACCTTCACGGCAAGAGTTGGAGATTTTCCAGGAAGTGCACCTACCTTGACGAAGTAAGGAGCCAGGGGTGGGGGTCAGCGGGACGGTACACTGATATGAGGATGACCTAGATGAGGGTACTGGGGTTGAAGGAACACCCGTACTAAGCATATACTTGACCCCTTACTAAATTTGACTCTGTGTGATGGTAGATTCATACATACCGGGAACAGGAGTGGATCCATTTATAATTCTGGAAGTAATTTTCAGCGGTCACTATTCTAGTGACTGAGGGGGCGACACTATCAATTACAACCGGATTTATTTTACCCATTGATAGATCTCTAGTAATCATGCTAATTTATAACACCAACATGTACATATTTTGTCTCCTTATAGGATTTGACTGCAGGGGGTCACTCCCAATACCTCGCTAATTCTAGCGATTCGCTTGGTGAAACTCAGTGAGTGAGATTTTTATGCGCAGCATGATTGGACGTGTTTTGTTGATGTGGATTCTGGGGGTGGCAAAAACAGATTCCTGCGTGTTACAGAGTGGACACTGTCCCACAATTAATGTATGGTTTGATTTGGACAAGGTGCTTACAAGTTAAACCAACTGGGTACTGTAAGCAACGTGGTGGTGCTTGGATGCTGAGTAATGAGGGAGTGTGCACCTGGGGGAATGGACTTTCTACTCCCTGATACTTTTGGAGGATAAGAGGGCAACCTAGTAATAATACTCTCCCCTCCGTGTGCTTTTCCCACAGATTATGAAGAAGGTGTGAAGTAGGTAAACCCTATGTTGGAAAGAACATATTCCACAGATACCTAAGTAAGGATCAGAGGGTATTACGTTTTGGGATTCTGAGGGTCCTGATGAATGCCGGAGTGACCTGACACTGTGGGCACGATTTCGGTGGCAGAAACATGTCGACACCTTTGCAGTAAGGAGGGGTGAAGGAATCCTAATCTTTTCCTATCACCACCATCCTTCACTTTTTTAAACCTAGCCGGATGGCCCAGGAATAAAATTTCGAGTGGGGGCACATCCAAGCTAGTTTTAACCTTCACTGGCTGCACTTTTCTTTGGTGATCCCAAAATCTTATTGTTTGTATTGTTTTCCCTTCCCTTTTGCTCCACCCCAAGTGTTGGTCTGCGCAGGGGTGTCAGTAAGGAAGCCCAATGATGAAGCATGTCACAATCTTGTGAGTGATGGCATATTTTCTCACTGAGCATGTGCCACCTTTAAATATACACTTTCCTACTCCTGTCTGTGTGTTATAGTTACTGATTGGGGAGCTCGGAGTAGGGATGTTACCTCTCCCCCCTTCTTGTTGTGTGAATTTTAGTTACTGAGTTGCCAGAAAGGTTATCAATCTCTTCTTCTTGAAGGAAGGTGGTGGTTCGTCTCTTAGAATAATGGCATTGAATACTGCTTTCAACTGTGGAACTAGAACAGACTTTTGTATTTCATACAATTCACTTGGTACCCTGTGATCTCCTGGAGCTTTTTGCAGAGCCGGGGTAGGGATTTAATTGTCTCACTCTCAGAAAAGGGTTTACTAAACTCAACTTGCTCCTCCAAAGTAAATATATCTAGTCTGACTTTCCCCAGGAACTCCTCTACCTCCACCTCAGTAAGGAATACTGTTTTCTTATATAGGTCTTGATCAGAGTTTAGGAACATTTTGGCAATATGGTCTAGATCCTTTTGTAAAGCACACATTTCATTTCTGGTAACCTTGATTTGGAGATTGATCTTGATTTTATTTTCCTCAAAAATCTTTTGATAGACCATCTGGCTATTTCAATGCCTTTCTTTCTCCTGATATCTGTGATCTCCTGCCTCAATTTATTGATAGTGTCCATGGGGGCCAACATCACTTCACTCTGTCCTGATCCCCTTCTTTGTCTGCAGTTTCTCTCTGCCCTCTTCCTTAATCCCAATAGATAAGGTCTCCTAAACCTTACATGGTCCTGGTTTTTATCTCAATCCACACCTTACATTCTACATTCTTCTTACATATCTTTGTTCTGTAAAATCAATGTAGGCCCTTTTTAATTACTGTTGTCAACTGGAGTGTCCACTAAGAAGCAATGTATAAATATTGGAGAATTATCTGAAAGAACAAGAGGTAATTTACTGTCCCCTTTATATTTGATGGATACAAAAATCTAAAAATAATGTATTCATGCCTGGTTTCTATATTTACCAAATGAACTTTTATACCTAAGTCCCTGGGGTGCATCTTCCTCCATGTATTTAAAACCCTGTAACTCTCCTGCACCCAATGTATTCTCCTACCTTCCCAGTATATTTCCTATCCAATTCTTGAAGAGGCACATTAAAATGTCCTCCCATAATTAACATTAAAGGGACAATGGGAAACAGTGAAGTTTGCTCCAGAGTGGAAATATCTTCTTTATTCGGCTATAATACATGGGATTCTGCAATCCCTGAATTAAAAGCCTGTCTCTAATTTCTTTATAATCGGCAACACTCAGTCGACGATTATAAAAGAATCACATCCGAAGTCAACTGTAATAATTTATTACAGTCGAGTTCTGATGTCACAATGTCTGCTGCCGGAGCCTGCAGCTGAGGTGAAAGGCAGGTCAGATCAAGGAGCATAACTAGTACAGGTGTTTAACCAGCAACACAAATCATTGCTTTTCTTTCTTCTGCTCTATTTTTCTAGTTGTACAATGACAATCTGAACGGGGAGATTTATGGCAACATGTTTATTTTTTACACTCCTAAGGTAGTTATAGAAGATTTAAAATCACTTCACTTCACTTCAAAAAGCTTTATTTCGACAATAATGTCATAAAAGCAGGAACAACAAAGCATACATAATTTAACTACTGAATAGATCTTGCAAGTCAAACTGTATCAGTGTGTACAGATAAAAAACAGCCATTAATCGTTTCATCCTAAAAACGGTCTCGTCGTTGGTACCTCCATAGAATCACATAGCATACACTATGTACAGTGGTAACATAATATATAATATGATAAATATCACCACACAAAATGTCACAAACCATACAACACAGGATTAATCAAATGGTGAGTAGCCAGTATAAATATCAAACCAATAAAATCAGGTATGTAATAAAACTCATTCATAAATGAATGGGATAAAAGGAGAAAAAATTATTTACACAATATAAAATGCAAATAGTAAAAGTTTCACACAGTGGAATTCAGTTAATACCCTATAAAATCAAATTAATACTGCAACAGAGTAGAAGTCTGGTAGCAAAGGAGCGTGATTATTTTATATTGATGCAGTTTTTGATCTGATGCACCAAGCCCACTTTAGAAATTTGGCTAGGGAAATAGCATAGCGAAGCGAGGGATCAGTCCTCAAAATTCTTATAGCTTCGCTACTTTGCCTAGTGCCCAAGTTCTTACATAAAAGCACTAGCCAGGTCTTTCACGGGATAGCATAGGCAGGACATACGGAAAGAACATGTGGATAGGTTTCTATATGTTCAGCACAATATGGGCACTTATTATCTCCCAAATCTGACCAATTTGAAGTAAAGGATTTTAACGGTAGACAGCCGACTCTAAATTGGAAATAGAGTTGGAGATAATATCCCAATATGGTTCTAGGTGGAGACGAGGTTTAGCTAACACGAACCCCCCAGTCAGCGTCGTACTATCGCTCAACCTGCTGGTGTTTTGAACCACCATGTCCCAGTATTTGCTCTTCAGTACAGCTTTAGGCACAGTCAATAGGTTACTCGGGTGCTCCCATAAATTGTTCAAACCCATTGAAGCCAGTGCCCCCTTGATATCACTCAGCCACCTTATTTTATGGTGGCGATCAGCAGCTAGGACACTTGCAAGGGTGGTTAACTCGGGTGTGACCCAAATTCGGTGCCAATATAGCGGGGGACGGAGCCTTGCTATATCTGCTAGGGGATGCCTTCCCATGTCGCTAAGCAATGGGAGTAAGGGAGTACTCTTGGGGAGACTAGAAATCGCATGAAAAAACTTATTTTCAGCGATGGTCAGCTGTGTAAGATTTCCATACCCCCATAGTTCTGAGCCATAAAGAACGGAGCTGATTACCTTGGCATTATATATCTGTATTACAGGACTAACTGGTTTAGTCAAGGACAAGGTAAATTCTTTGCTTAAGTCACCCGCTAGCTGTCTGTGTTTTAATGCCATTTTTTCAATATGGGATCTCCATTTCATCCTTTTCTCCATTTTGACACCTAGGTACCTAAATGCATCTACTTCCTCTAGTGCCACGCCCTCCATGGTAATTTTCCCCCTGTATGAGCGGTGTTTATTAAAAATCATAAGTTTTGTTTTATCTGCATTGATCTTAAGCCCTCTAAGTTTGCAGAAATCTTCATACAGGGCCAACAAACGCTGTAGTCCGCTCGGGGTCTTAGAAATGATAAGGGTATCATCTGTAAACATGAGAATTGGGACCTTGGAGCCAGCAAGGGACGGAGCATCAGTAGGTGTCGAGGCTAGAAATTTTGCAGCCTCGTTAATAAAAAGGGAGAACAATGTGGGTGCCAAAACGCACCCTTGACGCACTCCCTTATCGACCCGGAATGGGTCCGTGATTTCCCCCTGGGTGCCCCAACGTATATGAGAAAATTGCTCTTGTGAAGGCGCACTAGAAAAGTTAACAAATTAGCTGGCAAACCTAGATCCCGTAACACCTCCCACAGTTTGCTACGGGACACTAGATCAAAAGCCGATTTTAAATCGACAAAAACTGCGTATATACTGCCTTCACCAAGCACCACTGTCCGCCAGTACATCAAAATAAATCTAAAAATGTGATCTACAGTGCTAATGTGGGCCCGAAAGCCAGCCTGATGAGGAGTTAGAATGCTATTATCATCAACCCATTCCTGAACCTTTTCCCAGAACAAGGCGTGCCACTACCTTCTGGATGGAGTCGATGAGGCTAATGGGCCGGTAATTCACAGGCTGTGATCTGTCCCCCTTCTTGTATACTGGAATAATCTCGGCCCCCTTCCACGAATCGGGGATGGGGGCATCTTGGGCCAGACCATTTGCTAGCAGTGTTATATACCTGCTCCACTTTTCCCTATCATGTAGAAAAACATCTGCGGGAATACTATCAATACCCGGGGCTCTTCCCCCCGTGATTGCATTAAGGGCAACCATGACTTCCGAGGGTTCGAATACCAAACTCATCATCTGACTGGGTGTCCTCAGTGGAGGTTAAGAGATCCCTGCGTCATCTTCTGAGTACTGTTGAGAAAAATGTTTTACCCATTGATCAGGGGCTACATGATTTTCCGGTGGCAGAGGTTGCGCCCCCAAAATCTTTCTGTATGTTTATTGTTTGCATTTTTGTTTTTTAATGGCTTGTATTAAACCTTGTATTAAACCTATTCTAATATCTTTTTGCTACAATTATCTAACAGCTTTTTTTTATGTGTTTAATTTTGCACTAGGGATTCTCTGATTCTATTTTTATTGTTCATATTTGGAAACATGCTCTCTCTTATATAAAAGAGCTACGCACCAAAGATTTGAGTGGTGTGTGGGAAAGGTGATGGTGTAACCATGTATTATCAGGAATATAGTACCCCTGCTATAAATTATAAGAAAATTGCAAGTCACCTCGGAGTTCCTTAACCTTATAAAGGAAATCAGCCTTCAGCCTTGTTCATCTATACTGTCATGGAACTTCTCGGTGACTATCCATATAATGTACAGCAGAGGTACTTTATCACATATACAATAGCACTCGACTGTTTCATGTTTGCCCCGTTACCAAGCAGCAATAACATCCGTCTTTCCAATATATCAGTTTTTTTTCATAATTGCATAGGCTTTATTTTTCCGTATACTTGCAACACCTCTACCAGCATCAGACTCATTTGAGTATTTCACATCCTGAAAACAGGGTTATTTAGACCATGTTTCTGCTCTTGCCCTCACAGTGTGGAAAATTAATTTGTATCGATAAACATTGTCTGCGCCATCTTGCCCTTTTCCCAATGCCACACTTTCGTCGTCCGCGGTGGCCATTTTAGCTACCTTAGATCAGACCCACTCTCTGCACACCGCTAATCCCCAGCGCGGCTCCACATCCTCGCAAGCCCCCCGCACTGGTCACCCTCTCTCTCTCTCTCTCATGCACGGGCCATTAACCCCCTCCAACTGCGCTGCACTTCCCTGGGAATCTCACCCGGGCCTGCCCGACACCTCCCTTTCCTCCTATACACTATCACACCCTCTGACACCCTCTTCCTCCGTATCCGATTGTCCAGGCCGGTCCCAGGCTATCACCTAGCCCTGCGGATACAGTTTATGGCCCCGACTGTAAGGAATCGCCCCTCTTCAAAGGAGTTACAGTAGATCAAGGCCCCCACCCCATGAGATCCGTCACACCACATGCATTCCAGGAACCGGCGGAATGCCCTGCTGATCCTGCCGTCTGATGACGATTCTGTATGGTGAATGGGGAGGGGATTCTCACTGTAAGGGTGCGTGGGAACGGGTCTGAAGCGGAAGATCCCAGGGATGTCTTTCATACTTCAAAGTATCTTTACTGTAATAAAGAATGTCTTCCTGCCATAAATGCGTGTATAAGAGGCCAGGCCTCAGAGATGCAGAGGGCACCTCGTGAAGATTCCCTGTTGGTCTGATCTGACGTGTTCTCCTTCGGAGAGAATAAACCTTTGTTTCCTGCCTTCCAGTCTCCAGCGCCTGCCTCTTCATTGATTCATATTTTGGGGAATAGAGGCGACATCGCCGGGCAATACTTAAGGTTATTCCATTCGTCGATTGCCTTCCTGTTTTACAATTGGCGCCCAACGTGGGGCCCATCAGCGACTACGTGGATCCAGTGGGAGAGGTCCTGACGACAGAGTGAACGACTGCAACGATCGGGAGAGCTCCTGTCCGATAGACCCTCGTCTGACAGCCGATCATCCGAACTTCACTGGTTCCGAACAGACCTCTCTCGAGTGATCTACGGTCCTGACTGGGAACCATCAGGAGTGCCGCGATAGAAGATAGAGGACGATCGGGCGCTGGATTCGGAAGACAAGAAACAGCCCATGCGGTCCGGGTAAGGTCGTACAAAACGACAAATTGTGAAACGATAACGGTTCTTTGAGACATTTGCTGCTTACAAACGAGGAAGAGTACAAATACTCTATCTTCCTTTGTGAACAGTGAAGGGTGGGTAACGCGGACTTTTGTCCCCCTTTGTAATCTGTCGTACCTATCTTTTCTCCCCACTGATTGTTTGTTTGATTGATTGTCAAGGGTAGCTCCCTTTTTCTTTGAGTATCAGAGTAGCTCCTTTTGAGGCATTCCCTGTCTACAAACGGCGAGGGATAGGAATATTCTCTCTCCCTTTACAGATAGTGAAGGATGGGTAACGCGGACCTTTGTCCCCCTTTGTAATCTGTCGTGCCTATCTTCTCCCCACTGATTATTTATTTGGATCTAGTTCTCTTGAAACATTCATTGTCTGCAAACAACCTGGAATAGCAATATTCTGCCTAGTCTTTTGCAGGTAGTGAAGGGTAGGTAACGCGGACCTTTGTCCCCCTTTGTAATCTGTCATGCCTATCTTCTCCCCACTGAGTGGTAGCTGGTTCAGCCCGGACCGCTTGTTAGAGGTGGATCATCCAGTCCCACTGGAAGGCACCCCTAACAAAGACATGTTCACAAAGCATGGACTAGTCGCTATAGCATATTGCAAATTATGGCACAGGTATACGAAGAAGGAACCCCAGAGTCAGTGGCCACTGATAGGATCCTTTGAAGAAAGCAAACTAGATGCACTAGATGAAGCCCTAAAAACTCGTAGAACGACACCGACCATGCTAGACAGCGTTGGCCTGTGGCGCAAAGAAACTGTACAGCGAAAGAAGAAAGAGGAAGCTAGGTTAGACAAAGAGCTACGTAAAGCAGCCCACCTAGCTGCAAAGAAACTAGAGGAAGAAATAAAGAAGAGAGAGGAGGCTAAGCGAAAGCAAGAGATCGAAACACCGAGCCAGTGTCCTGTTAGAACACCCTCTGCGCTCTACCTGAATTACCTTCGAAACAGCGAACCAACGATGATCTCTTATTAGGTCCTCCGATCATCTACATGCCCCCTCCATATGCCCCTTCCCAACCTTCAGCGCAACACTCGCGACCCCCAAGCACAGACGAGAGTAGCGCCAGGGCCTCGGCCCCAAGGCCTCCGCACCGGCGGAATCCCTCGCACCAGATACAAAACAAGCAGCAATATTAGATGACCATGAGGCCCGAAACACAGAACCCACAAGGACGAACAGGTTGGGCAAAAACGAGCAAGAGAGGATTGACAAGTTAGTCAGGACACTAGTAGAACGAAAGGAGAAGGAGGAACACGTTATGGATATATTCAACTCATATGCGGGAAGCCACAGACGACACTTTGTCGTACGATTATGTTATCATGTCCTAAACGCTTATGAGGACCGATATCGAGATAGAGGTCCCGAGAGCCTAACGACTCTGTATAGAAAAATTGATATCGGGGATGAGGGCGAGTGTGACGTGACGGACCTCCTTGCGCGTACACTTAGGGTTTTCTGCCACCTCACTGAATCAGAGGTGGAAGCTAAACCTACGACATCCGTAGCGGCCGAACCACGAATAGAGCAACCTAGCACCATGATGCCGATAAGAGAGGCCGCCCCTATTGGGTCCCCCACGAGGTCAGGGAACACACGATGATGTTAACCATACGGATGCAAAAGGGAGGATAGTGTACAACTGGGTCTACCAACCATGGGATCGACAGGATATTCTGACGTTCCGAAAATCTCTGCCCGATTTACGAAAAACCCCACCGCCTTCTACACTGAACTAGGTACAGCCTTAGGTTCCACTATCATGACCCTAACGGACCTCGATTTGTTCTTCGGGTTATGTCTGCCAGCTGATGTGTGGAAGCAGATCCGCAAGGTCGACCACCTTGAGCTGTTCGGACATACCTGGAAACAACTCGATGAGTTCGACAAGCAACGAGGAGCCGGGCAGAAACCCGTAACGGCCATCCTTGAACTCCCGGACAAGATCGTCCAGAAACTCAAGACCCTGATTCCCGAGAAGAAAATAGACTGGTCAATAGTGACGGCCTGTAGACAGAAACCACAAGAAGACGCTTCGGAATACTTCTCTAGGTTCGAAACGGTGTTCTCCGACTACAGCGGCCAAGATATGGCCACTGCAACCGGACACCACTTGTTCGTTCAGAATTTCGTGAAAGGCCTGGTGCAAGAAGTTTCTCAAAAATTGCAGGCGAGCGAAAGCAGTTGGGCAGCCTCTAAACCCACGGCTATCCTCCAGATGGCCCAATACTATGAACATCAGAAGAATGAGAATGATAGGGCATCCGAACGTAAAAAGAAGGAGTTGAAAGAGCGGGTCATGATAGCTCAA
The DNA here is from genome assembly GCA_963921515.1 of Calotriton arnoldi. Lineage (NCBI taxonomy): Eukaryota > Metazoa > Chordata > Amphibia > Caudata > Salamandridae > Calotriton > Calotriton arnoldi. The sequence continues at coordinate 139,720 of CAWUFW010016020.1, forward strand.
CTGCAGGGGGTGACGATAGGTAGGGAACCCTCCAAGGGGAACTACCAGCCGACAGCCCCTAAAAATACACCCTCCAGAGAACGAATGCCCGTACCCTATACAAGCCGAAGGGACTTAGATGAAAACCAATGCGCGTTTTGTAAAGGATACGGTCACTGGAAGTCGCAGTGCCCGGTCCTTCATGAAGCAAACAAGAACCGAGAGGCTAGGGATGGGACAAACGGACAAAAGAACAGGGACCAGGGACGGGACACACCAGTGATGCTAACTATGACAGACCAAGCCGACCTAACACATTTGACCGCCCACGACAGAATCAGTATCAGCAGTCCGGTTGCAGAACGTCCGCGATTTCGCATAGGACAGCCAGGGACAAGGGAGGGATCCAGTCGAGCTTTGTGTTGACCAGCAAGGTCCTTATGTCACTGCTAAGGTCCTGGGTACGAAGTCCCCATTTTTGGTGGACACTGGGGCAACACGTAGTGCATTATCCAAACGACTGATTCCAAGGGCACCCTTGTCTGGCTCACACGTGACATCAATAGGCTTTGATGGAACGCCCTCTACTAATCCCTTATCTACACCGATTCCCTTTGACTTAGAGAACAACATCACGGACACGACCTTCCTGCTATCTTCCAACACCCCCGACGCCATTATGGGTCTTGACCTCCTGAAGCACTTTCGAGCCACCATTCGATGTTCCCCAGACGGAGTACGAGTCATACTGTACGATAACCAGAATCTGTTCAGACCTTGTCCCACCCGACGCATGTTTTCCATCACTGACGCTGACTTGTCCTTACTAGACACTTTACCCCCGTACCTTTGGGCCAAGACCGACTCAGACGTAGGACGCATGATGATAGACCCTGTACACATCACTGTACGGTCAGACGCTATGCTCCCAAAGCTCCCACAGTATCGGATATCGCCCGAGGGCGAGAAGGCATTGGTAGGAATCATTCAGTCCTTAGTCGATGCAGGAGTGGTAGAGGAAGTAGTCAGTAATATCTGTAACAGCCCTATCCTACCCATTGTCAAGAAGCAAGGCGAGGAGATGAGAAGGCTTATCGCTTCATCATTGACCTCCGCGAAGTAAACAAAGTAGTCGTACCTCAGTACCCAGTAGTCTCTGACATCACCACCATCTTGACCCTGATCCCTCCACTGCCACTGTTTTCACCGTCATAGATCTCAAAAATGCTTTCTTTTCTATCCCCATCCATCCAGACAGCCGATACCTCTTCGGCTTCACCCTAAAAGCCCGTTCATATAGATTCTGTAGAGCACCCCAGGGCTACACTGAGAGCCCCAGCATCTACAGCCAGGCTCTCAAGAGACAGCTGGACGCAGTCCAGCTCCCGGACGGAGTGGTGTTAATCCAGTATGTCGACGACATTCTCCTGGCTGCCGACACTACGCCACTTGCCACCACAGCCACCATCCAACTCCTGCACTTCCTCGCGGAGAATGGTCACAAGGTCTCCAAGAAGAAGCTGCAGTTCTGCCAACCACAGGTGACATACTTAGGCCACCTCCTGTCCAAGGACGGGAGAAAGCTCACACCCGATCGGATCCGGACCATCCTAGAGACCCCCGTTCCCAAGACTCAAAAGCAGGTTCGCTTCCTTAGTAGGCCTCACGTCCTTCTGTCGGCAGTGGTTGCCAAACCTTAGTCTCATAGTCAGACCTCTACTCTCTCTGTTAGCGAAAGACGTTCCCTTCCCACTCCCTTGGACCCCTGAATGCCAATCCTCCTTTCAAGAACTACGAGATGCCCTCTGCTCAGCCCCTGTTCTAGGAACCCCTGACTACACCAAGCCCTTCTCCCTCTTCACCCACGAGAGGGAGGGTGCGCTTTGTCTGTCCTAACGCAACCCATAGGTCCCAAACAACGCCCTTGTGCCTACTTCTCTGCCACTCTTGACCCTGTAGCCAGAGCTCTGCCCGCCTGCCTTCGAGCGGTAGCTGCCGCTGCCGTCTCTATCCGACAAAGTGAGGGATCGTACTTCGAATTCCCTCACTGTGCTGGTCCCCCATGCTGTCGACACACTCCTGAACCAGACCAAGACTCAGCACCTGACTAGCGCACGACTGACTGGTTACGAGTTAACTCTGCTTACACCCCACATCACGTTGAAACGATGTACCACTCTGAACCCTGCCACTCTGTTGCCCCTCCCGATGACGACCCCAATGTGTCCCCTATGCATGACTGTGTGACCCTCACGGACGAGCAAACTAGAAGTAGAGCTGACCTCTGTGACACTGCCATCCCAGACCCTGATGGAGAGCTATGGGTAGACGGCTCGACCTCGGCTGCCTATGCAGTCACCACAGCCCGGACGGTAGTTGAGACGGCCCGCATCACCCAACGGTCCGCACAAGCGGCAGAACTAATTGCCCTCACACGTGCATGCGTCCTAGCAACAGGCAAAGTCGCAAACATCTACACCGACAGCCAGTATGCCTTCGGGGTGGTTCATCATTTTGGGCTCTTATGGAAGGAAAGGGGATTCCTGACTTCGCATGGCACACCCATCCTTCACGGAGATCTAGTCTCTGCCTTGACCGAAGCAGTCCTCCTCCCCGAACGACTTGCAGTCATCAAATGCCAGGCACACAAGAAAGTGACAGACATCATTGGACAAGGAAATGCACTAGCCAACATCACTGCTCGAACCACAGCTGAGAATAGGACGACGACACGCATGTACGTGACTAGGTCACAGACGGAAAAATGGAAGGACGCTAGAGAGCACATTAGAGACATACAAATGGCCTGCTCCCCAAGAACTGACTGAATGGGCACGGGTGGGACTGAAAGATGATGAAGGCTGCTGGTTGACAAAAGACACGAACAAATGGCTGCTACCCAATTCCTACTTGATCCCCATACTGACTATGGCACACTCCCCAGCACACATAGGATCTGCCCCCATGATTGAACTCATCACCCGAGTCTGGCACAACGACAAGATTCCCGACTCTGCTAGACGCCTAGTTCAACAATGCTTAATCTGCTTGCAACACAACCCAGGAAAGGAACTGTTGTCCCTCGGGTGGGTTCGGGGTCCCCGACCATCCCTTTGAAGTCCTACAGATGGATTACATTCAGCTAGACCGTTGCCTGGGTTTGAAGTACGTCCTTGTTGTCGTGTGCGCCTTCAGCAAATGGGTGGAGGCCTATCCCACACGCGACAACACTGCCATGACCACTGCCAAAGTCCTGTTAAAAGAGTTTTTCCCCGATATGGCCTTTGTCGGATTTTATGGAGTGACAACGGCCCCCACTTCATAGCTGAAGTCATCCAACTTATCTTAAAGGGATTGGGTGTAAAACAGAAATTTCACGCAGTCTTCCACCCCCAATCTGCAGGCCTGGTCGAGCGACACAACGCCACACTCAAGCTAAAAATCTCTAAGATTGTTGCCTCCACCGGACTGAAGTGGCCTGATGCCCTCCCATTGGCATTGCTATCAATGCGCTCCACCCCCACTAAGCACCACTTGACCCCTTACGAAGTAGTATTCGGGCGGCCAATGAATATTTGGGCCGCGCCTAGGCCAACTTCGATCCATGACGTCCCAGACGTCCTAATGTCTGACTATCTGTGCACCCTCACTAAAACCTTAACTGTCATCCATCAACAGGTGCTACAAGCCATCCCAGACGCTTCCAGGGGCCCAGGACACGACATTCACCCAGGGATCACGTCTTGATCCGCAACTTCCAGCGTGCCAAAAGCTTGGAACCTCGGTGGACGGGCCCCTGGCAAGTCCTGATCACTACACGGACGGCCCTTTGAGTGGAAGGCAAGCGTCACTGGGTGCATGCGCATCATTGTAAACGCGCCCCCAACTCTGACGACGGAAGAAGACATCGCGACTCAGGAAGAGCTCCTGACAAAAGACAAACCATCGTTGAGCTGTCACACCGACACAGAAACGCTCGAACTGGCAGAGTTTCCCAATCCCACCGTACCGTCCAGGGAAGGGTACAACCTACGTAAAGGGAGGAGCTTCGGCAAAGCAGACCACTGACTGGGTAAAATCTCAGAACGGTAGCCTAACACACTCAAGGTTGCCCGAAGAGAAGTCAGAGAAAGTCGGTGGTTCTGCCCGCTACCGAGCACTCTGAAGATGATGGAAGCGCCCGACTCCCCAATGATGGAAGCAACTGGATATCCGAAGAGGACCTACCGAAACCCAAAGACTAACAAACTGCACAGCTCAAAGACTATAGCCGTTTTCATTACCCTTCTCTTTGCCTCCTCCTCATGACAACCTTCTGGATCATCGAAGAAAGCACACCCGCTCACAAAACATTGCTCCCCACTGAACTGCCGATAACTACCAAGGAACACTTCCTGATTGCCCTTTCTCCACCGCTCCGAGAGAGACGCAGGGAGTTCTGGAATAACTCTTTGTGCAACTGCTGCACCAACACAACCTTGCCGCTAATGCCACTAATTGCTGGATCTGCGGGCTGCTGCCCCATGCAGCCGGACACTCCATCCCGTTCATTCCTTCGCCCTTTTCAATCCACGGCTCCTGTCTTGCCTGGCTGATTCTTCTGCAAGAAAGCTTTAAAGACAATGCCACATCAGAAAGAACTGTTTCGCATTTCTACCACGAGGCATGGCTGAATAAGACTGGGCGAACCGCTACTCCCTTTTACCCTCTGACCTCTGGTACCTCTATTCACATGGACATCCCTGCCAAAGAACGAGTGGAAATGCAAGTTTTCCATAACCCAGCCAGACCCACTTTCTCCTACCTCCGGAAACGAACAGCCACCACTCTGACAGTGGCCTTGTCTGTTGTCAACGCCTCGGGCCTTGTGTGCATCGAAGGCCTGGGGACGCAACTGGTGGGCCGCAGCGCCTGCGTCATCACCAGAACACTGGATTCATCCGACCCTCCCTCCTTTGTTGCTTCTCCAAATATGTACTTTGTTTGTTTCACCAAAGCATACACCTGGCTCCCCAAAGGTTGGGGGGGCACATGCTACATTGCCTTCATCCTCCCACCTACGTATGTGGCCCCAGCAAGCCATCAGCGGCAAAAGCGTGCAAGGGACATCGACCAGGCCGACTCGACAGGAGCACAGTTCTTGGATGCCGCGAAAGGACTTGTGCCATTCTGGGGTCCGATGACGAACAGTCGCGCCATCCGACACTTGACCCAGGCAGTTGAAACCACCATGAACATCACAGCTGGCATCTTGACCAATAACACCGCAGAGCTTCAGGCAGTCCGCCTGGTGGCTCTGCAGAACCGCCTTGTTCTAGACGTGGTTCTGGCAGACCGAGGAGGAGCATGCCGCATCATTGGGTCCAGCTGTTGCACCTACGTGCCAGACAATTCACCTTCTGTTTACAAAGCCATCGAACACCTCCATAGACTGTCCTCTGAAGTACACCAGGAGCAAGAAGGATGGTCGCTTGGGAGCTGGTTCTGGGACTTACTGAAAGCCTGGTGGTGGAGATTGTTCACATTCATTCTGATTCCGATTGTGGTGCTATGCGGGTGTTGCTTAAGTATCCAATGTCTGCCTCCTCTGTGTTCATTATTTTCAAATTGCATTTGCCCAAAGACTTTGGACTTACAGGCTGAACACATGAAAACTTTGTATGAGACAGAAATACGTGGCATTATGGGGATCGACCCGAATTAACAAGTTGGCGAGAAATGTTAAAAGGGAGGACTGTGGAAAATTAATTTGTATCGATAAACATTGTCTGCGCCATCTTGCCCTTTTTCCCAATGCCACACTTTCGTCGTCCGCGGCGGCCATTTTAGCTACCTTGATCAGACCCACTCTCTGCACACCGCTAATCCCCAGCGTGGCTCCACATCCTCGCAAGCCCCCCGCACTGGTCACCCTCTCTCTCTCTCTCTCTCATGCACGGGCCATTAACCCCTCCAACTGCGCTGCACTTCCCTGGGAATCTCACCCCGGGCCTGCCCGACACCTCCCTTTCCTCCTATACACTATCACACCCTCTGACACCCCTCTTCCTCCGTATCCGATTGTCCAGGCCGGTCCCAGGCTATCACCGAGCCCTGCGGATACAGTTTATGGCCCCGACTGTAAGGAATCGCCCTCTTCAAAGGAGTTACAGTAGATCAAGGCCCCCACCCCATGAGATCCGTCACACCACATGCATTCCGGGAACCGGCGGAATGCCCTGCTGATCCTGCCGTCTGATGACGATTCTGTATGGTGAATGGGGAGGGGATTGTCACTGTAAGGGTGCGTGGGAACGGGTCTGAAGCGGAAGATCCCAGGGATGTCTTTCATACTTCAAAGTATCTTTACTGTAATAAAGAATGTCTTCCTGCCATAAATGCGTGTATAAGAGGCCAGGCCTCAGAGATGCAGAGGGCACCTCGTGAAGATTCCCTGTTGGTCTGATCTGACGTGTTCTCCTTCGGAGAGAATAAACCTTTGTTTCCTGCCTTCCAGTCTCCAGCGCCTGCCTCTTCATTGATTCATATTTTGGGGAATAGAGGCGACATCGCCGGGCAATACTTAAGGTTATTCCATTCGTCGATTGCCTTCCTGTTTTACAACAGGTGTGTCTCCAGCAACAAAATTATCTCAATTCTAGAGCAAATACATAATCATGTTCTTTTTCCTAACTGCCACAAAGCCATTTACGTTTACTGAGATTAATTTTGCATGAACCATTGCAATTGTTTCCTCTCAATTTTGCAAGAACACCCTTTTAAATTAGGCCTGGGTGTTAAATTCCGCTCCGCTTGCGGAATTTGCGGAATTTAGTCAATTTCGCGTTCCACGGAGAACGCGAAATTGCCAAAAATTCCGCGATCCGCTGCGTAGCAGAATTATTTTCTTGTTCGCGCTTTAAAAATGCGTTCTAGCGCGCGTGATAGCGACTTACCGGGATCCCTGCGTTCGCCGACGCGTTTTCCTATCCATTCGCGTGCACCACGAGATTTTGGTAGCCGGCCGCGCGATCCCGCGAGAGTGTGCGATCGCAAACACGTCATTCACCGCGCCATCGGACACCTCGAGAGTGTGCGATCACGAACACGTCATTCGCCGCGCCATCGTGCACCGTGAGAGAGATTGCGATCGCGGACACGTCATTCAGATGCACCATTGGACATCCGGCGGAATGTTGGTGAAGCTTGCGATCCCGAACACGCAAAATTTTCAATCTGGAGAAGAATAATATCTCGAGCAGCATAAAACCTTCTATAAAATGATGATTTGGATGAAAAAAACTTCTCAGATTGACATTTGGCTGTCCTTTTTTGTCAAATGTTTTTGGGGGGGAGGGAGGAAGTGCCACAGAGTCTCCAACTTCCTGTTCCTGTCCAGCAGGCTCCTCCCAGTGCTTTGTCCATCTCCTGTTCATTTTTCATTTGGATTTGAGCTGGAAGGATCACTCTTTGTGTGTTGCGGCGCACCGGGCGGGCCGCCGTAGAACACTGCAGACACGAACTGGCATTGCCTCTGCCGGACGTGCATGCTGAAACCACAAGTCCCATGAGGCCATGGGAGAGTGACGCCCGTGATGTCACCGCGTTGAGGAAGCCGGGAATAAGGAGGCTTCCGGGGCACCGGTCGGGTGCCGTTGATTCCCAATTCCAGGCAGACAGCAGAAGGACGCGAAGAGGACTGGTAGGGGTGCTAAATGCACCGTTTTTCATTTCCTCCTTCTGCCTTCTTGACATTTGTGGGGGCTCCGCTGTGTCTGTACAAGCGGAGATCGGTCTAGCTGATGGTCAGCCCTGTTGGATGAGCCGAGCACTGGCTCTTGCGGGGCTGATTGTTCAGCGTTTCTGAGCACTCCGATATAGGGGTTGAACCTAAATACGCTATCAACTCGAACACTTTATTTGATTAGCAATTTGGTTCTTTTGTTGTGTTACGAGCCTATCTGATCTCCAGCTGTAGTCCTGGCGGATTGCTTGACATAAGCCGGATACTGGCTTGCTATCTAACGACTCATACTGGATAGTGTTTCTAAAGGACAGTGCGTTTTGTTCTTAATTACTACCTGACTTTGTGCACATTGAAATTGGAGGTTTACACGAAAAGGTTCCAAGGAGAATTGGAGTTTTCTATAATGCTTTCCAAAGGTATGACAATGTACAGAAGGGGTAACCATCCCAGGTGCATTAAATAATCAGACCGTTGTCTTGGCTGTTTTTTTTTGTTCTATATCCTTCAGCAGGGGCTCGTGGAGCAAAACCAGGTGGCAGCTCCGCTTCCCCCCTGTTTAGCGCTACATGAGATTATTATTGGTACGTTGTTCTGGTTGTGCATCCCATTATGTGTGAGGGGCATTGGAATGACTAGATACTGATTATGTTGTTCTATTTCCCAGAGTAATAGTGGCCTCACCGCACAAGGGACACCAGTTCATGAAAGAAACGGTTATTTTCCTTTACAGGTATTGGTACTAGAGATATATGTGGTACTGTGATGTTATCGTGCCTCATGGTGTATGTACTCTGATCTGATAGTTGTTTACTCTCATTGCAGATCTCCCTCCCCGCTGACCCCATCCTTCCCTTCCTCACTTGATCACCCCGTTGAGTCTGTTGTTTCACTCAGACCTCGGGGCTATCAGGAGGTGGACCCCATTGAGCATCGTACGACTCCGAGGATTCAAGGCCCTGACATTGTGCCTGCTGCATCATTATCATTGGATTTGAGGACTTTTGGATTCGAGATTTTACAAGTTAGTTGGTGTTGATTTTTGTTTGATTGGGGCATTGCAGTTGCTGCAACTACAATTTTGGTACTTTTCATCATTTAAAAAAAAAAAATAGTTGTGGGTAGCCAGTAGGCCCAGAGCTAGTCATGGGTGGGTGCATGATGAAACAACTGTTCCTTTGCTGTGTGTTGTATTTATTTATTTCAAACATCATTTAGGGCATGGATGGCATTGGATTGAATTGCAAAATGTGTATTTTTGGGTGTATTTCATTTTTTGGGTGTGTGTTAAATAAATGCCTTTGTTGTGTGTGGTGTGTTGCAGATCTTGTTTAGCCCTGTGGATTTTCGTTTTTGCATTTTATTGCATTACAGGCAAAGCAGTGTGGTTTAGCATGCATCCTTTGCCTGGCTATTATAGGCCTGTTTTCAGTACATTGTTTTCCAGGCCTCCTGCTTGTTGCTTGTGATTTGTGAGTGTCCATGTGGCTGGTGGCCATTTCTGGTGGGAGTTATAAGTGTGCTGCTTTTGCCATATAGGCCTGCATGTGTTTCCTTTGTGGCCTAGGCTTCTTGTTGTTGTGGGCCTGGCCATGAGGCTGGCGGCCATTTTGAAGCCAGGCAGTGTGCTTTTTGCCATAGGCCTGCATTGTCTGACTTCAGCTTCTTGTTGTTGTGGGCCTGGCCATGAGGCTGGCGACCATTTTGAAGCCAGGCAGTGTGCTTTTTGCCATAGGCCTGCATTGTCTGTCTTCAGTTTCTTGTTGTTGTGGGCCTGGCCATGAGGCTGGTGACCATTTTGAAGCCAGGCAGTGTGCTTTTTGCTATAGGCCTGCATTGTCTGTCTTCAGTTTCTTGTTGTTGTGGGCCTGGCCATGTGGCTGGTGGCCATTTTGAAGCCCGGTAGTGTGCTTTTATCCATAGGCCTGCAAGCTTGTGGCCTAGTCTGCCAACAGGCCTTTCATCCAGTAGGCTCAGAGGTAGTCAGGGGTGAATGAAACAACTGTTTCTGTGTGTTCTGTTGAATTTAAACATCATTTAGGGCATGGATGGCATTGGATTGAATTGCAAAATGTGTATTTTTGGGTGTATTTCAGTTTTTGGGTGTGTGTTAAATAAATGTCTTTGTTGTGTGTGTGGTGTGTTGTGTACCTTGCAGACCTTGTTTAGCCCTGTGGATTTTCGTTTTTGCATTTTATTGCATTACAGGCAAAGCAGTGTGGTTTAGCATGCATCCTTTGCCTGGCTATTATAGGCCTGTTTTCAGTACATTGTTTTCCAGGCCTCCTGCTTGTTGCTTGTGATTTGTGAGTGTCCATGTGGCTGGTGGCCATTTCTGGTAGGAGTTATAAAGTGTGCTGCTTTTGCCATATAGGCCTGCATGGTTTTACTCTTGGCTTACTGCTTCCATCCATCAACTTTGCCTGCTGCAGCTCCCTGAATGATGTGATGAGCAAATAATTTAATGCCAAACAGGGTCCCCTTCCATTACATTTGTATTTTTGTTGTTGTTCCTCTTCTTTCCTATCCTTCCTGAGAGTGTACACAGTCTACCATGAAAGCCCTTGTTGACAAAGTCTCACAAATGGCTACACTAAGTTATACATTTTATTTGTTTGTTTGTACTAGTAGTAATTGAACCACAACAACAAATGCAACATTTCACTGATGTTCTTCTCCTGGCTTCTTTGCTTTTAGGTGCACAAAAAGACAGAGGAGGAGGTGTCATCATCACCCGTTGTACTGCCAGACAGAAGTCCTGCTGCGCACCACGTCACGTCCACGTGTGACCACAGACATCTCTGCAACTTGTGCACCTGCGTCCTGCTGACATCTGAAGAAGATGGCCCCAAAGAAAGGTACCAGGTCCTCCAGTACCAAGAAAGTTGCCAGTGAGAAGAAGGAACAGAAGAAGGAAGTGGCACTTTCCAAGACTGGTGTGCCGCCCGAGTTGTTTTTGGGGAAAAAAACTTACGCCTGCAGCAGCGGTGTCCGGCGGGGCCCAAGCTGGGAGCAGTACCTCCGCATCAGTGGGTCCAGCACACCAACCTAGGCCCAAGGCCATGAGTGTGGCAGAGGTAGCCAGTCTACTAACGAGCAGTGATGTTGAAATGTCATTATCGCAAAGTAGTACCCAATCAACGCACTCGCAGGCGGAAACTCAGCAGATAAGTGGGCAACAACAGCCGCAACAACAGCCACAACAACAGCCGCAACCACAGCCGGAACCACAGCCGGAACCACAGCCGTAACCACAGCCGTAACCACAGCCGTAACCACAGCCGCAACCACAGCCGGAACCACAGTCGGAACCACAGCCAGAACCACAACTGCAACAACAGCCGCAACAACAGCCCACAATACTAGTTGTTCCTCCTGAAGTAGGGGCAGTTAAGGAAATCGAGCTTTTTGCAGACGAAGAGGAGCAAGCCACTGTTTCAGAAGATCCATTGTCTTCCAGACCCCCAGCAAGGAAAAGGAGGGTTAGTCCATCAACTTCTTTTTCAAGCCCCGCTTCTGATGATCGAGATGCCACTTGGAAGCCACCAGCTCAGTCTGAGAGTGATGCATGCCACAAGACAAGGCTAGTGAAAAGGAAGGTTCCAGAAAGCCTTAGAGTTATGGAGGTAGATGTAGAAGAGGGGGTGATGATGACGATCCAGTCATCATGAACATCACTCCCGGCCCAGAGGAGACGGAGTCTAACATTATTAGACTATCCAAAATGGCTGCGAGGGATGTAGCACGGATACCACCAACACAGGTAACACCAACACGACCTCCAGCTTCCATATTTGCATTTGCAAAGGCCCGGCAGGGACCTACATCCAGCTCAACCACCATCTCAGTAGGTAGTGGTACTGTAACTGCACAGAGTCAAATTCCAGGCACACCCTCCAGTTCATCTGGTATTGAAAGTGGCACCTCCAGCAGGGCCAGAAAGTTCTGCTCCCCAGTTTGGGACTTCTTTTCGGTTAGCAGTAAGGAGGAGAACATTGCTATATGCTCAATTTGTCGACAAGCTGTTAGGCGGGGTAAGCTTGGTACAAACTATGGTACCGGAGGCCAAACAAGTCATCTCAAAAAACACCACATCATCCAGTGGGAGGCTCACCTACTTCGCTTACAAAAAGTAAAACTGCACCCATTGCTGTTGGTGGGGATGAAGAAGTAGAAGAAGATATGATCGCGGCGGAAGGTCAACAAGACGGAGACATTTCTAGCCCTGTCCCCAGCACTGTAGTGGTACCGCCCACATCCTCAGCAACATCTCAGTGGCACCGTAGTAAAAGTAAGAAGAGTCAGACTCAGAGTCAGACTGAGACACCAAGGCAACCAAGTACTGCAATGAAAAGCAGTGCGTCGTTGAGCCTAACTGGGTTCAAGAAGACAGCTGCACCACAAAGGAAAATAATCCAGCCTACCATTGACAGCATGCTTAGGTCGGAGGGGCAGTACCAACGCAACCACCCAACGGCACGGTTGTACAATGCGAAGCTGGCAAAAATGTTAGCGCTGGACCTTCTCCCTTTTTTCATTTGTGGAAGGGGTGGGTTTCCTTGAATTTGTGTCAGCCATCTGCCCTAAATGGAAGGTTCCCAGCCGGTCCTATTTCGCCACAGTTGCTGTTCCAGCACTACATCACGATGTGCTGGAATTGGTTGGACAAGCTTTGCAGCAGAGTGCTGTTCACAATATCCACCTGACAATAGACATGTGGACCAGTTGCCAAGCCACTGATTACACGTGCATCACTGCACACTGGGTCTCTTTTGTGGGGGTTAGAGAAAAGCTATCTGGAGTAGGTGCTGTTGACACAGCTGAGATTTTTAATGCTACTCGGAAACATGCAACTGTAGCCATGTTCGCCATGGAGAAATCTCATACTGCTGCAAACATTTTGGAAGAGTTTAACAGCAAGGTCTTTGAATGGCTGCGCCCAAGAGGGCTTAAGATTGGTTTTGTTGCCACGGATAATGGCAGTAATGTACTTAAGGCCATGGAGGTTGGTGCCTATTTCAGGGTCCCGTGTTTGGCGCACTGCATTAACATTATAGTTCAAGACTGTCTGAAAAAAGAAGCCATAGTCAGCAACTTACTGACCACCTGCCGTAGAATATGCACTCATTTCAGCCATTCTTTTAAAGCCCGGTAGCAGCTGAGGATCATTCAACATGACTATAGAATGCCAGTCAAAGCACTCATCCAGGAGGTGGCAACACGTTGGAACTCAACGTATTACATGCTTGACCGTCTGTTTGAGCAGTACAGACCAATCAATGAATATGTCATGCAAAGGGCAGATGCTACTTTGAAAGGCATGACCCTTCAGATGGACCAATGGTGCCTAGTTAAATGCCTGACAGAGATGCTTCTTCCTTTCGAGGTCTTCACACGCGAAGTCAGCAAGGAGGACTGTACTATGGGCCAAGCTATCCCATTGTTGCACATGCTAGAGTAACAGCTGAAGGAGGTGTCTGAAGCGTACATAGGTGTGGAGGAAAAAAAAGAAGCATATGAGTTGGTGGAGAGCTTATCCTGTTGCTTAACTGAAAATGCCAGGGTGCAAACTAAGATTTTGTCACAAGAACATTACATTTGTGCCACAATTCTGGATCCACGGTACAAATCGGCACTGAACAGTAAGACATTACTTCCTTTTTCAGAAGTGGATGTTGCCAAGTACAAAACTTGGATAGCTGAGGCAGCCAGTAAATTGGAAAATGAACGGCTGGTAATTAAAGGCCCGCTACTCAAACCCACAACAAGCACTGCAGCAGGGCATCCGGTGTCAAGTTCAACTTCAGAGCCTGAGGGCAGTGCGTTTGGCTCACAGCTGTCACCAACACCATCGACAACAGCAAGAACCGGATCATCAGCCCCAGTAAAAATGGCACAGGATTGGTATTTACAGCAAGGACTTGCTAGGTCCAGTGCTGATGCAAAGACAAAAGAGGCCGAACAAAGTGTAGCACCCCTGAACATTGAGCGGATGGTCCAGGCCTATTTGGATGACCCAACAGAGGTCTACATTGATCAAAACCCATTGCGGTATTGGTATGGCAAAAGGGGCCAATGGCCAATGCTCAGCAGGCTGGCGATAAACTATCTGGCTTGCCATGTCGCAAGTGTCTCTTCTGAACGTGTTTTCAGTGCTGCTGGTTCCATTGTAACAGTGAAAAGGACCAGTCTCTCGCCCAAAAACGTGGAGAGGTTAACCATGATCAAAATGAATCAGCAATTTATACCACCGAATTACACAATACATGAATCAACGCAGGAAGATGAGGACAGCGGCTCAGGTGATGGAAGTAGCGTGTTAGATGATGATTACCCTCTTCTGGTTGAACCCCCAGAGTTTGAGGACGTGCTATACTTCCCTGACAACTAGGCTTCCACTTCTTACTGTCTTCCTCCCTTATTTACTTTTATTTGTGTGTCTGTCTTTCCGGTTGGGAAACTTCGAATCACAACAAATCCATCACCACCGTCTTCTAGTCTTTTATTGCCATATATGAGTTTCAGCTGTCTGCATTTCAGTCCACTCCTCCGAGTCCTGCTCCTCCATCCTCCTGAATCGCCCTAAATCTATTGCCCTCAAGCCAGATGATGATTGGATGTAGCATAATAGAAGAAAAAAGAAAATCCTGCCTCGTTGAGTCCCTCCAAAAGAAGTGGAACATGATGATGACTACTATAGATATCCTCCTTTCCGAGCCAAGAGAGACTGCCCATTAACTGAAGATGAGAAGGAACAGGTAATGAATGATGCCATGCATTGGACGCTGACTGAGTGATTTGTGTTGTTGTTGTTTGTTGTGCATGAAGTTAATTCATTGTGTACTATTATCTAATCTACACACTAAAAGTAACTCAAGGCAATGTTTGTTTCCCTTCTTGTTTTTTAATAACAAATTTGTACTTCTACTGCAGGCCGATCCATTGCATTTTGAATATGGAAAGGGGACTCAATCTGTACACTGCACACTGAGTTGGACAACACCATGATGATGACCACAGTGACATAATATCTTCGCAGTCACTCAGTAGGATCCGAGATGATTGATGGAATAAGTCAGGGCGTTTCATGAGTGGCATAAAAGGTAAACAAGTAAACAACAACCACTGCAGACCTACATGTCTGTGCAGTGGTGTAGTCGAGTGTGGTGGTATGCCTGACATCGGTGCATTGATTTAGTCACTTAATTTGTAAAATGCTATGTTGCTGTATATGTGCTTTGTCTGCCTCTGTCAAAAAATGTACGCTAAATGGAGGATGGGTCACTGGTGTGGGCCTGCTCTGTCCTGTTGTTGTTGGAGGTTAATGCTGGAAACAGACTAGAGTAGACATGATGTATCCATGCCGCCTCTGAAAGTGTTCTTGTTGCACTCCACCGTAATTTATGCATTTTTTTCTACTTCATTTTTCAATATTTCTTTTGTTTTTCTATCTACAATTACAGGCCGGCCCTTACCCTGTGCTATACTGGGAAAAACAACTCACACTTACCTTACCAATGAATCTACATTTGCCAGGCAGGCAGTGGCGTCACCCAAGATTGATGGCCGGAGCGTCCATGGAAGGGAGGACCAAGAGGAATGCCGAGATGCAACTCCCCATTTTGACCAGGATAACATACAGTAACAGTATCAACTTTCATCATCTTTTAAATAATTTGATTCATTTTTTGTCTTCAATCATTACTACTGTGTGTTGTTGTT
Organism: Calotriton arnoldi; assembly: GCA_963921515.1. Classification (NCBI taxonomy): domain Eukaryota; kingdom Metazoa; phylum Chordata; class Amphibia; order Caudata; family Salamandridae; genus Calotriton; species Calotriton arnoldi. The sequence goes on from CAWUFW010016020.1 coordinate 155,144, forward strand.
ATTATTATGTTTGCTCTCTGCTTATAATTCAATTCATCCCTACAGCTATTTTTGAATTTTCTTTGCTATCTTTAATAGTAAGCCCGGGCCGGTACAACAGAACAGAAACTGTATGTAATTCGGGTCTCTCGGAGGGCAGACAGGCAAGGCAAATTGCATAATATACTGCTGCCCTGTACTGTCTAATTGTCTAGTAGTAGTTAGTAAGTACTACTTATCATTAACCATCAAGTTATCATCATCATGCATGCATTTCCTTTTTCTCCCTTAACAGATTTATGGATATGGTCGTCTGCAAAGATTGTGTTTTGTTGTTGTCCATGCGTACTGTTTTTCTTTGTCAAACCTTTCCCCAAACCCCCCTTCCCAACCATTCATCAAACCCTAACCCTCTTCCCCCGGGCTGTGTGACTTATTGAGGTTTGACTAAATTAAATGTACACCAATAATTTATCACACGCTTGCTGGGGTGGATGTGGTAAAAGCAACACTAATTCAATTTCAAGGCAGGGCGAGGATCTTCTTCTGCTTGCCCACCCATGAGCAGTATATTTGCGAGATAATTTTTTTACCAAAGGAACCTAATCCATCAGCATTAATTGCTGGCATCGATTGGATTTGTTGTCATCCTCCTACACAGCACTAACGGTTACGCTTGTGTCGAGTGTACTGTAGGCCTAGTCGAGTGACTCGACACAACTAGAGTTTGTAACTCTATGTACTAGGCTATCCCCGCCACCATTATGTTTTATTGTATTTTGGCATATTATTGTTTGGCAGTAAGTTCTGTACTGTACTTCGTTCTACTACTCCTCCCACAGTCTCTCTCAGGCGACTGACTGTCTCATTTTCTTTTTTTGCAAATGCTACTGCCAGTGTCTACTACTACTACCACCACAACCATGGCATGTTGGGAAAGAAAACCATCATCACCATGCAGCCATCGCTGTGCCTAAGTTAAACATCAAGCACAGGTAAGAGAAGAAGTTTGGGGGAGGCATAATTAATAATGGAAATTTTTTCATTAATTCAATTTCACACACCCCTTTGAGTCCAGTTGCAGAATGCATAGACTAGGAGGAGAGACTGACAGTACTAGTAGGACAAGTCACTCAGTGAGGGGTACCGCATCTATCTGTTTGTGTCTTACAAAGTCAGCCAATTATTTAAATCAAACACTGGCTGTGGCCCTGCACCAGCAAGGAAACAGTGTGACGTAAAACAGTAACCCCACCCACAAAACATTAACAACATCGTATGTAAAGTATAAATATATAATTTAATCCCTAACAAAAATAAACTATGTAAAAAATCCCACAACAACACCTGACCCACCCCTCTCCCTAACCCCAACCAATGTCCATTGTCCGGAACGAAAAAGTCCAACAAATTAAATGTCCAATTGTCCAAATAAAGTGAAAACCCCAACGCCTGATTCCCACCCACCAAAATAAGCAATAAAAAAGGGGCAATCAACAGGGTCTGCATCGGCGGGCTCGCCTCTCCAGGACACGAATATGCTCCTCTAGGTGGGCCATGCGGTGCTTCAATGCGCGGCAATTGCATCCACAGGGGGGGCAGCAGTGCTATTAAATGAAGTGCGGTGGCAGGCGGCTGCCAGACGGTGGCACCGTAACACTGGAGGGGGGTGGCTGGGGCCCGGGGCAATGGAGGAGGCTGCAGCTGCTGCCGCCTCCTCCGCCAGAACCACCAGCCGCCGGTATTCCGTTTGTATAGCCTCCAGCTTCCGGCGCCGGGCCTTGGCTGCCAACTCCTTCCTGTCTGGGTTCCCTTTGGAAGGAGTAGCTATATCAAGAAGAAAAAACAAGACTATTGTAAAATATACTCTTAGCAAAGCAGTAAGACAAATTAATTCTACACATAGTGGCACAGTAGCACTAGCAAGCACAGTACATAACATTTGTGGTATGTATCTATCCTCCCACTTCCTCAGCCTCTAACATTTGTGGGAGTTTCAGGCATTCAACCACCCATGCATCTGATTCCTATCAGCCACCTATGCATGCATGCATCCCACGTATCCTTCTCTGCCAGTCATAAATATTAAATCTCGCCCGTCCTTCCTCATTCCTCCTTCCACTCTTCTTTCCCTTTTCGTTCAACCCATCCATCAAGGTCATCTGATCTGACTTTTAGTCTTCTCCATAAAACTTTCACAGCTGAGTTGAAGTCAGATAGAAGAGGCCATTGGTTACTCAACAGTACACTCCTGCCGCTAATGCTATTGCTAATGCTAAGCAAAGGGTGTCTTCTTCAACCGTTCACAACAACTTCTTACTTAATAAGTCTCAACAGTACAGTATACAGTACACCCTTGCAGCGAGTGTAATGTCAATAAGTAAGAATTAGGAATATAACTTACTACCACCATCCACTGCTGCTGGCTCGCCCCCTGCAGCTCCTCCTGCAACTGCTGCATCTCTTCCTGCACCCTCAGCGGCCGCGTCGCCTTCGCCGCTGGCCCCGGTACTGGCGGTCGGTAGTACGCCTAGAAAAAACATTACTCATTTTTTAGATGCCATATACACCTCCTCCTATTTTTCACTAGCAAGATTGAAAAAAAAGTTAATACATACATATACAACAACATATATCACTAGTACAAATCAGGTGATAGAGTAGACACTAGTAGTGTTATATGGTCCCACTCCCTAGGGTCATTCTAGTCTTTGCTAAGTTAGCCCGAGCCATGCAACCATTTTAGCTTTGTGTCTTTTATTTTTGCGCACGTTACCTCGCAGCTTGTTGTGTAAGTCGCCTTTGAGCCCACATGAGCTCATACTGCTACTGTCTGAGCGCTGCGTACAAGGTCAAAAAACAAGCCACTTTGTTATGGAGTTCTGGTGTTAGTCCATATTGCTTATCCATAAAAATGCTACACTTTTTGGCACGACTGAGAAATGCTTGCAATATACTAACGCGCACCATTCTTCTCATTACAGACGGAAGATTCCCTTCTACGAACCAGAGCTTTGCAGAGCTTATGATGTAACCAGTACTAGGTTCTTCTAAGATGAGGGGTCCCCAGAATTCGCTCAGAGATCTTCATTTATAATTTTATATAAACTATATTCCTACAAAGGGAGGGTGGTTCTTCCACCACTGTTCAGTTATCATGATTTCGCCTTTTGTCTTCTATGGACTTGTAGTTGTAAGTGGAACTAAGTGTAACAATGTTTATTGTTTTAATCTTATGCATTTTGCTGTTGGTGCTGCATTATAGAACAACGTACAGAGCTTGTCAGTTGAAAATAAACCTTTTGAACTTACATAGACTCGTGGTATTTGGTGTGGACTTACACGAGTGAGTGAGCGAAAGGGTGTGCATTGCTTCCGCGACTGAGAGGTCGGGAGTGTTATGTTCTGGGTTGTCTACTCATTGGCTATCTTGGGGGGGTTCGGAGAGCTAATGAGACACTATAACTAGTCGGTCAGGGTATTGTGGTGGGTTCTGATTGAGGTGTGAGGAAGGTCCAGCCTCCCATCACCAACGTCCTATTTTCTTGTGCAAAGTTCTGTATGTGCAGAATCCCTACAACAGTAGTAGTATGTCCTATCCTATCAAAAATAGTAAAATCTGGTTGGGCATTTTGTTGGTGAGAATTGTCGAAAAGCCTCAAGATTGAGAAGACTAGAAGTAGTAGAAGAGGACAACCCAAAGGACTGGACTCAATGGCTAGAGCTATTGGTGAATCTGAGTTTTATTTAAAACCTTTTAAATAAAGAGTGGCCAACTGGGCAGGCTTAGCTACAGACAGACTAATAGTAGTAGTACAGAGAGTCATAGCAGAGGCAGTTAGAGGCAGGGATAACAAGAATTTAGAAACAGATAGTGTAGATCGAAGAAGAATTTGTAAAAAATAGAATTAGGAAACCGAAATAATAGTTCGGAAAAAATAAGGTGCATGAAAAGTTAGGGAAATATAATTATTAATATTAACCACTGGAGGACTTACTGGGGCCAGCAGCAGAGCCCTCGGTAGAGGAGTGGTCCTTGCCCTGGGAGGCATGTTGTTCTGGTTCCGCCGACTCAGACCCCGTCTTCTTGCCCCTGGGTGCTGATCATGTAAGATTTAATAAAGAAAGAGACAAAAATTAATGTTTGGTGTGAAACAAATAAAATATTTTAAAATTCGCTCCAAAAACATTTTTGTGAACAACAATTGCAATAAAATTGACCTATCTAATCTGATCGACTAGTAGTATTGCGAGATTCACGGACCGTCTAGTAAGCCTAAGTACCACCTGACCTAGCCCACCTATTCCAGACGGGCCAATTGTTCACTAAGTCTGCATTTCCATTTATTTTAGTCCTCAAAAATGCATAGATGGAGGACACATGCATACATTTTTGCATACACCAAATTGTTGGTTGGTTGCTGCTGATGTTCTGCTAGTGACGATAAGCCTATTAACATTCACTAAACAAACTACAAAAGGTTATACTAAGGACTGGGGTAAGCAGCACTCAGCAGCACGTGACGTGACAGAGGATGCGTCACGCAGACCACTTAAAAATTAACAACTAATACTAATAAGTAACTAAACCTATCAATCCACCACTATCTCTTCTTAGTGGCAGGAGGACAAAGGAAGGACTAGAGTCTCTCTAGCATTACCTAACTTAAGTTCTCTAAAGTAAACTCTTACATAATCAGGCCAAGCAAGCGCAAAGTTGCAAACATGTAAGATTAGTAGCGCCGAGCACCTGTGTCATAACAATCACAGAAGATTTTTAAACGTAATTTACCTGCAATGTAAGCAGCAGCATTCTTGCTGGTCGGAAAAAAAATATATTCGCAATATATAACACAGAGCAGAAGAACACAAAGTAGTAATATTAAATAGCTACTCACCAAGCACCGGGACCTCCACTCCTAGCAGGTCCAGCAGGTCCTGCTCCCGGTCTAGAATATCGGACCACCGCTGCGTCAGCTGGTTATTGGTGCGCCGGACACAAGAGCAGCGAAACACTGCCCGACGCACCTTGCCCCACCGCTGCCGACGCTCCCGGAGCCCGTACCCGGACCCAGGCCTGCCGCCTGCTGCCAGGGTGAAGGGGAGGTTGTGCTGCACAAAAAAAACCAGTGCGGCCACCTCCGCCTCACCAAATAAGGCCCGTGCCTGCACCCCTTTTTGCCTCTGGCTACGGCTACGAGCCCTGTGGCCCTTTGCCATGGTTCTGGGTAGGCGGGGGGCGGAAAAGAAAAGGTAGGAATTAAAAAAGTAAGTAAAAGAAATGAAAAAAGCAGGTAATAGAAAAAGAGTGAAAAAGTAGTGAAAAACACACAAAAAGTAGAAAAAAACTCAAAATATAGAATCAGGAAAATAGAGAGATAGATAATAAATAAAAAGATCAAAAAAAGTTTCCAGAAACAAAGGATTGAAAAGATAGAGGGAGGATTGAAAAGCAGGCCCAGAACCATAGCAATAGAGTGAAAAACAAGATGGCCGTGCCCATTGCGACCGCATGGGCAAGTTTGCGCGATATTTCCCCCCCCGAGCATGCAAAAAGCGTCGCGAACACGTAATACGCGTGACCCGGAACAGGAAATAAGCATTGCGTGCGGGCGGGAGCATGCACTACGCGACCCGGAACAGGAAATAACCATCGCGAGCGGGCGGGACAAGTGAAAAACAAGATGGCCGTGCCCATTAGCGACCGCATGGGCAAGTTAGCGATATATTTCCCCGCGAGCACGCAAAAACACATCGCGAACGGGCGGGACAAGCAACTCTGCGTCTTCGCGGAGTTTCTGCGTGCTCGCGGAGATTTTTTAAAATTTTGCAGAGATTTGCGTAAAGCGACTACGCAAATTCCACCCACCCCTACTTTAAATGTGACCTCTTCTTGCTTCATTTTTGTACATACCAGCTACCATTTTCCCCTTCCTCTTCCGTGACCCAGCTGCGGCCTGTCCATATGGGTCGAGGGGCCATGCCCCTCACCTTTTTCTGGAGAAGGAGAGTGTCTGTCGGGCTGAGCAAAGGTCAGCCTGGCAGACACTCTTCTTTTTTAAGTTTCAAAAAATAAGTTTATTGAGCACATAAGAATAAACAACAATGTTTCTTACAATTAAACTTCAAAAATTATACAAAGTAGAAAATCAAAAACGCATATAGGCTGGTCACAAAAGTCATAGTTATAGCAAGGGATAAAAAAGAAAAGACTTAATGCAGTAAAAGGCATATATTTGAAACTAAAGTGGAAAGGAGAAGAAAAAAAAAGAAAAATATGACAGATAATGATAATCAAGCTATAACAGAATTCAAAGCGGTTGAGCAACTTCTTGTACAGAGGGAGGGGGAGCAAAAGATTTTTTACCACAATCATCTAAAAATTGCGTAATGGGAGATCATAGTTGTAAACGTTTTTTTGGCAAGAGTCATAGGAAATATTAAAGTTGTGTCCATCCTATGATTATGACAAACAGCGTACCACCAAGCTAAATATGAGAGTTTAGATGCATCCTTCCAATTTTTCGTAATCTGTTGAAAGGCCGCTGCTAGTAATAAGTCTATAATTTGTATTTGAGCATTCTTCGCATTCCAGCCTGTGGACAGGCTACAAAGGAAAATGTTGACAGGTGAAAGGGGAACGTTGGAGTGAAATATGTTATTAATCTGCGACCAGACTTGTTTCCAAAAGTTAACTACACGTGGGAATGTGAATAGTAGGTGCTTTAAATCAGTGTGTGCAAGGGAGCATGACCAACAACTATCAGGGGTTCCGATATGCATTTTATGTAGGATTGTCGGTGTTAAGAGAAGTCTATTATAAATGAAAAAAAGAGTTCGTGTAGTATTTCCAGAACTCTTCTTGTTCAGGTCAGGTAGCCAGGAGCTATACGTGTTCTAAATGTGCAGGCTCCTGGCTGCCTGAGCTGAACTTTACCATGCTGAGGATCTCACAGCCCTGTGGGTGTGACCTCATCAGCCTGGCAAAAGTTCCAGGAGGCCCTCCCCCCTCGTGATGAGGGGAGCATCACTGATTGCCTCAGACCTGGGCGCTTCAGTTTTAAGCCCTGAAGTGTCCAGGACTGAGTGTCAATCACTGACACCTCATCAAAGAGTGGGGTGGGGTCAGCAAGTTTCACTGACCCCATCCCACTCTATGACAAGTTAGGGACTGCTACCTTCCCTAGTTGGCTGACCTTAGGGAAGGCAGCAGGCCCAACCCTCCCAGGGCTGCTGAGGCTTTCCTCTCCAGGAGCTGCAGGGCAGGTAAGTTTTATATTTTTGAAAGTTTGGTGTGTACGTGCTTGTATGTATAAATGTATGAATTTGTTGTGAGTGAGTATTGTGAATGAGCGTGCGTGTGTGCATGCTTGTGAATGAATGGGTGTGAGTGAGTGAGTGTATATGCATGTGTGTTGACTGCCCGCCCCCCTCCTTGCCAAAATTACTGGCCAATACTGCCACAACCACCCATTTAACATGATTTCCTGGCTTTGGGGCTGCTTAGAATATTTATAGTCTCCTCCCCCCATAAACCTCTAGCGTGCTTCCATTGGCTCTGTTTGCAAGATGGCCAGGCACATGAACAGGGCCTTTCCTATGATATCTATAAGCTTACAACCATTATTATTTTTTTTTTTTACAATAGTTTTAAACATCCCCCCTCCAACTACATTTATGCCACTTTGGCACTCATTATAAGTTAGGCGGAAGAGGTGATATATTTACCACACTTCTGTGACCTTTTTCAAATAGCTTAAATTCATCTCCATGAGGGTCCTCAGCCAAGACTGTTGTATTACTTGAGCTTTGGTGCCCATAGCTTAATGGTTAGAAGTCAAGTTTGGCATCTTCTTCCCTCTCTGAGCAGTCTCAAATGAATAATCAGGGAACTCTGTGCTAGGTTAGAGCTTTATTGTTTTTATTCCAAAGTGTCATCCATGTGCTTTTTACCATCTGGGATATAAAATTAATATTGAGATATTATTAAAGTTGTGTGGCTTACAAACCTTGTAACACTTGGCAGACCTTTACATCTTTATTGCGGGTATGATGAATGTGTTGTCTTGTACCCTGACAAAACCCTGCACAAACCTGTTTGAGCCAAGCCTTAACTGACTACTCACATCTAAATTAAATGTTAAGGGGCTTTGGAGACCAGCTTTCAACTACAGACTAAGAGCCTGAGTATGAGTTTGGCGGTCCGTGGACTGCGAATACCACAGTTAGCTGCTGTGGCAGTGCGGAGGCAGTCTGACTGCCTTATTACGACTCTGGCGGTCGGACCACCATGGGACTGCCACAACCGCCGGGGAGCAGTGGTCTGAGGCCGCAATATGCTTGGCGGTGCTGCTGCAGCACCGCCATGCATATTACGAGTTTCCTCACCACCAGGGCTCCCATGGTGGTGCTCACTGCATGAAAATAATGGCAGCGAGGAAACAAAGGGGGCCCCCTGTTGCCTCTGGTCCTGGGGATACATGTGGAGGAGCACATGGTGAGCCTCCCTGTGTGCATGCACTCCCTTTCCTGCATGGCATGGATTGCACAGTCCATGCCATGCAGAAACGGGCTTTGGTGCTCCCATTTCAGTGCCATTCTAATAGGCATTGCTGTGGGACTGCCAAAGGACCGCCTGCCAGACCACAAGGAAACCCGTAATCTGGCAGGCGGCCGGCGGTCGAGTTTGGCAATATGGGAGCAGGGCGCTGGTGTGGCGGCCCACTCCCACACTGCCAAATTCGTAATCAGTCCCTAAGACATTACTGCCCTGGTAACTGGGAATCACCAGTATTCTTGCCTTTGATAGCTTGGTTGTCCCAGTGACTGCAAAGATCAAGCAAGAAGCTAAACAGCCTTCCAAACCTGACTGAAGTCTAATATTGCTATAGCTGAAGCCATATTTCATGTAACCATACTAAAATCAAACTATTAGCATGGAGGACAGTGAAACATTAAAAAGTAGTAGCTTCCACATTATCATTCAAAGGCTCCTTGATTTTACCTAAGTAAGGTTTACAAATATCTTCTCTGCAGGCTGGACCCCTTCCATTGGAAAATCGAAACAAAGTGAGGGCAAAAACACAGAAGATTGTGTGCTTTAAAAGAAATATGGGAAATCTGGTAACTACTCAGTAAGAGAAAACTGTCAAGCACCAGAATGTGTGATGTATATTTATGAGGCCATTTATCAGAATGTCATTCAGTGGCACTGTAGCCATGTGCCATCCATTTCTTCATTTCTTCATTCTGATGAACCAGATTTGTTTCTTGGTATAAGTGTCCCATGTCACAAGTTCATTGGCATGTTCTCTATGTGATTTTAAGTTGCTCACCATCATAGATCTGAAATCTGCTGAACTATAGTGGTCTACAAAAGTTTAAACTCCCTTGAACATGTTATGTTATGTTAAGAGTGGATTTATAAAGCGCACAGCTACTCAATAGAGTATCCCGGCGCTAGGATAGAAAGACGCAGAGGCCAAGGAGGAACGACGTTCCCGAGGCAGAAGGTCATTAAACTGCATGCTGGAACAGCCAGGTTTTCAGTTGTTTCCTAAATGCCATTATACTTGAGGCTTGTCTCAGCGATAGAGGTAGCTTGTTCCAGAATCTAGCCACTTGCACTTGGAACGAGCGTCCACCACGGCGGGCTCTGAGACACTTAGGGATGACAAGTAGATGATGATGTGCTGATCTAAGGGAACGGCCGGGTATGTAGTAAGAGACTCGTCTGCGGATATACTGTGCCCCCATGCCGTGCAGAGCTTTAAAAGCAAGGACCAATGCTTTAAAGAGTATTCTGCATCGGACAGGCAGCCAGTGTAAATTCTTCAAATGGTGGGAGATCCGGTCTCTTGGTCCAAGTCTCAAGACTGCTCTGGCTGCCGCGTTCTGCACAACTTGCAGTCTATTGAGGATAGACTCTGGGAGGCCCAGATAAAGCACGTTGACATAGTCCAATCTAGAGGTGACAAGGGCCTGAATGACCGTCTTTCTGTGAGAGGTCGGTAATAGAAAGAGAAACCTACGGAGCATTTTCAAAAGCCCGAAGCACGTACCCGCCACCGACTGTACTTGAGGTGTCATAGATAGAGTGTCATCCATTTTCACTCCCAGATTTTTTACGATCTTAACAGCTGACTGGGGGGGAGACATATCCGCGGGCCACCAGTGCTTCCAGGCGTCCAGAGGGGGTGTGCCAAAGAAAATAATTTCCGATTTTTCCGGATTACATTTGAGATGGTTATGTCTGAACCAAGCAAAAATATCTCTCAGACATTTATTAATCTTTTCACCGTTAAACTCCTCCTCCTTCTTACAAGTGAACAGCAGTTGCGTGTCGTCGGCATAGGATATAATCATAGCCTCCCCTGCCTCTGCCAGGGTGGCCAGGGAAGCCATGTACAAATTGAAAAGTACAGGGCTCAGGATAGATCCCTGTGGCACACCGATCTTCAACGGCGGCACCCTGGCAGAAAACGGGGGCAACCAGACCTCTTGATTTCTATCCTCCAAAAAGGAAGAGAACCACTTCAACACCGTGCCTTCCAGTCCACACTCCCGCAGCCTCTGCAGAAGGAGGTCATGGGGCACGGTGTCGAGAGCATGGGTTCTACCATTCCTATAAACAGGCCATGACATACACAGTTTGCTTGCAGATCATTGATACTTACACTAACATACATGCCTTTCTGTATTCTCTTCAAGTTGGCTACTAGCTCTCCTTGATAACATCTGTACAGTGTTTCCAGTCTAGGCCCCCTCACCACCCCTGAGTATGAGAGTTGCGCAGGGAGCGCACAAAACGTGTGTGGCTGCATGGACGTAGTTACTGCAGTACAGGGTTCCTCTTGTTTGTATGTGAACTTAGATCTGCAGGGTGCTGCACAGAGACAGGGGTGGTCACAAAGCAGGCTGCCCCACTCCACTGCTCTCTCTGCTTTCCTCCTCTTTGCATCAGCCATAGTAAGACAAGTGATCAGGGCACAAGTCCTAAAAAAGAAGTGGGGGACTAACCAAGTTAGGCAGTATGCAAGTGACACCATGGCATGGGACATCACAGTGCATGACATCACGGCACGTGACATCGCGCATGATGTCACAGGAAGTGACATCATAAGAAGTGGTGTCAGATCTTAAGACCTCACACATATGTTTAGCAGGTCTATCATGAGTACATTTGAGCGCACTGCAATATTTATCAAATGAGATAACACGCAGATGATAGATTTTTATTACTCTATGTAAATGGGTAAGTGGGTTACTTCTTTTAACACAGATGCTTTTGATATCTGCAGTTCATAAATTGTAATCCTTCTAATATAACACAGTGACCTATGAAGGGCATGTGGCTCCTACACCTTGTAACCCTCACTGTCTTCTGTAACACATCCTTTACATTGATTTACACACATATGATTATTGTTAATGTGTAATGTGTACGTGTGATGTAAAGCACTCTGACACCATGCAATGGGATGAGTAGAACTATAGCCCTATAAAAGAAATAAAACAAAATAGTGCTATTTAAATTGTTAATTCTGCAAATACTTGGACAGACCAACACATCTGACATTCTTACTGTGAATGCATATCTCTTATGTACAGGGACTGAACAAAGTCAAAAGCATGCCTCTCTTAAGTACTTGTGAAGTGATAACAAGCTGTGTGCCTTTGTTTCCCCTCCATTGCATTTGCATGTAGGTGTGAGGCTCCAGATATCTCCCATCCAAGATACTCCAATAAAAGGAGGCCTAGTAGCCCCTTAACTTTGGCCTTTTGTTATGGGCCCTGCTGGAATCTGATAAGCCCCTTCCTCAACCTGCAGGTTGCTGCTGAGAACGAAAGCAGACACTATGCAGGCGCTGCTGAAAGCTTGCTGGTGTCTGAAAATCACACTGGACAAGTTTACATATTTCTGTGGGGCCCAACCTCTTGGCAGGGTAGAAGGCATCTACCCCATGAAAAGAGTGGGCAGACTCCTCTACCCGCTGTACCCTCAACTTGTGTGCCCTGCAACTGATGTCTGTCTTGTTCCGAATTCATAATCACACAATCACCTTCATGGTCAAGCAAAGCTTTTTTAAAGAAACACTTTATCATTAGTGCTAACTGCAGATTTAATAAGCTCAAAATTACTTTTTTCTTAAACATATTTTATTAATTTTCTGGTCATGTTCAATACAGTTTGTTGTTATGCAGTGGGTCAATATTTGACAGTTCCTATATACATATATGTGGTTAGCATATAACATCCGATGTATCAGTCGAACAATCCCTCTGATATTTGGTATGCATGGATCCTCCCCATTTTAACAGTGTTTCACCCGCAAATATTAGCCGTACAAATAGGTGAGGTTCATGTAACACAGTGTAGTACAACATATAGTCCAGTTCCTGACTTAACATATAGACCAATCCTAATACCAAACATTTCCCCCCCTCCCTCCCATTGAACTCCATAGCAGTTGTATTTAACACAATAGCAGACAATAACATCGAGCTTCACAGTTGCTGTTACTGATAGATTAGTCATGGTATTTAAGTAGCATAACATTTTGGCGTATTCTGGGTTTTCCAGCACCAGACAACGTACTCCCGTCTACTACATCCTCTCACTATCCATCCTATGGGAATGTATTGATATCTATCGCTTTGAACTCCTCCATCATAGTATTCCATTCAAGTGAAATAGGTTTTTTGCGTAGGCCGCGCTTTTCCTCCCTCTGCAGTTCTATACCTTCAGCTCTACCCCATCTAGCCACCTCGTTGTACCAGTCTATGATTGGTGGCGGTTTTCTCGCTTTCCAGCGCATTGTTATTGTTCTTTTAGCAAGTATCAGCAGCAAATTAATAAATCGAGCTGTGGGATTACCACTTTTGGCTTTTTTAGTCATACCCAATAGACAGCATTCTAAAGTGTCTCTTCCTCTCTCCGGCGCTACTGTATTGAGTATTGTATGTATTGTAGACCAGTACTGTATCAGGCTCGGACATGACCATATCATGTGAAGCATGGTAGCATCTGACTCCTGACAGCGGGGGCACACATCAAGCATGTCAGCAAACATGACACTCAATCTCTGAGGGGATAGATAGGCCCGATGTAAGATCATTAGTTGAATAAATTTAAACTTCGGATTTCGGGACACTTTCCTGGGATATTCAAGTATAGTTCTCCACTCCTTGTCCGTGAGTGCCCTCCCCACATCAGTGCTCCATTTCTCTCTAAGGTTGTGTAATGATGTTGCTGTGTGTGATTTAATTCCATGAGCTAACCACTTCGTGAGGTGACCACCATTCCCCATCAAGTATTGCATGTGCACCAACTCATGCTTCGGGGGTTCAGTCCCGGTTGGTGCCCATGCCCTGCGGACAAATCGCAGTATTTGTGCATGTGTCAGGAATAGCGCACCAGGCACTCCCTGTTCTCTCACGAAGGTATCATGGTCCATCAATGTACCGTCTACAAATAGCATTCCTACTGTGTTCACACCTGCTTCCAACCAGACCGAAATACGTCTTTGTGTTACGACCTCCACCCTCAAGGGAATACCCATCAGCGGTATATTAGGGGCGTACGGAGTCTGTTGTTTAGTAAATCGTAATGCTTTTCTCCAGTACTGTAAAGCCACTTTTAGCAGTGGAGGTGTGTTTAGTGGTATTTTACTATTTGGCAGGAGGAGCGTATGTAGCTTGCCCTGACCCCATTCCCTTTGTGACATGCCTATTTCTTGCAGATTTCGGCCTGCTATCCAGTACGCCAGCCATTGTAACTGGCTGCCGCAACAATATGTCTTGAAATCTGGTACTCCCATTCCTCTGCTCTTAGTGTCTAGTTGGAGTTTGGACAGTCCTATCCTGCGTCTTCCGGCACCCCAGATCAGTTCTATTAGTAAGGAGTCTAATGTTTTGAAGATGTGCATGGGGAATAATATAGGTATATTAGTAAAATAATAAAGCAGTCTGGGGAGCATCACCATTTTGGTGATCGTTATCCTACCCGCCACTGATAGAGGTAGTGATATCCAGAATTTTATTTGCGATCTTAGTGTGTTAATCGCTCGGGATATATTGCCATCTATCATATTCTCCAATTCTCTATAAATCCAAATTCCTAAGTATTTAAAGGTGTCTGCTGCTACTTGGAATATCCATGGGCCAAAGAGCAGTGGGCCATGTAACTCGTAATCTGTAAATGAATATGCATATGATTTGTTGTCATTGATAGAGAGCCCAGACAAGGACCGGAACTTCTGAAAGACATCCGAGAGAGGTGTGTGATCGCTACTGAGGTCCCCCAAGTATAATATAATGTCATCTGCGTAGGCCGAAACAATGTGGGTTTCATTTCCTATGTGTATCCCATGTTGTGGTGCCAGTGTACGGAGTTTGACCAGTAACGGCTCTAGAGCTAGAATAAATATTAAGGGTGAGAGCGGACAACCCTGCCTCGTACCTCGTGCCACTGCATATTGTGTTGATATGTGAGTCCCCGTACGGGCACGTGCAGTGGGATTAGCATATAATAATGCTAACCATTTTGTATAGTAGTCTGGAAAGCCATATCTCGGAAGGGTGCGAAACATATAGTTCCATTGCAGCGAGTCAAACGCCTGCCGCAAATCTAGTGATATACAGCCTTGCGTATTTGTGTGTGACGACGCTCTTGTCATCAGTTGATGCAGCCTACGAATATTTAGAGCTGTATTTCTGCCAGGTACGAATCTACATTGATCAGTGTGTATTAAAAAAGGTATAAATTGTTGTATTCTGTTAGCCAAGAGTTTACTTAGGATCTTGTAGTCTGTGTTTAGCAATGATAGCGGTCTATATCCTGCTATGTCTGTACTATTTCTGCCTGGCTTCAGCAGTGAGATTACTACAGCCTGTAGTGTGGTGTTAGGTAGTGTACCAGTGTCTATTGACGCCTGATACATTATGTTAAGATGCGGAGTCAGTGCTGACATATACGTTGCGTAAAATTCTACAGGCAGTCCATATAAGCTCAAAATTACTTAAGCCTAAAAAATATTTCTTCTACAACAACACATACACATATGCACGCCTTGCCTACCACCCGTGCTTGAAAAATGAATAAAAACTCATTTGCATATCCTGAAGAGAGAATTTCACACAATTTTTGCACAACCACTGAGTTTAGTCTACTTTCTAATGCAGTTCATAGGTTGGACCTGTTTGTCATGGTTCCTTAAATGCCATGATTTTAGTCAGTTACTGGAATCTATCGTGTACAGTTGCAAAGCATAAGAGGTCATTTAGAACCCACCGGTTATTCAGTGGAGACAAAAAAATAACCCTTAGTTTAGTCTTCCAGTTTGCCGCATTATAGCAGTTATTGAAACTAGCAGGATTTGTGCTCACATTCTGGCAATAGCAAAAAGAACAGTTGATGGACAGAATGCAGAACAATGTCATACATTCACCCTAGTACAGAGATCTGGGCCTAAATCCATCATTTTTTTGCTCACCATGCCATTCCAGTTTGGACCCAGCCATATGCAAATCAGTCTTAACCCTGTGCCCAATGGGAACAGTCCAGCCCGAACTGCCAGGCCAGGTCCTCCCTGGACTGGAAACAAGCATCCTAGGACCGGTTTCGGGCTTTCAGCCCTCATCAGCCAGGATAGCTTGACTCCAGTGGCATGGAGAGCACGGGACCCACGTCTGGGCATACCCGTCCCACTCGGGGTGACAAATGCAAAAATAACAATTGATGGACAGAATGCAGAACAATGTCATACATTCACCCCAGTACAGAGATCTGGGCCTAAATCCATCGTTTTTTTGCTCACCATGCCATTCCAGTTTGGACCCAGCCATATGCAAATCAGTCTTGACCCTGTGCCCAATGGGAACAGTCCAGCCCGAACTGCCAGGCCAGGTCCTCCCTGGACTGGAAACAAACATCCTAGGACCGGTTTCGGGCTTTCAGCCCTCATCAGCCAGCAGGATAGCTTGACTCCAGTGGCATGGAGAGCACAGGACCCACGTCTGGGCATACCCGTCCCACTCGGGGTGACAAATGCAAAAAGAACAGTTGATGGACAGAATGCAGAACAATGTCATACATTCACCCCAGTACAGAGATCTGGGCCTAAATCCATCGTTTTTTTGCTCACCATGCCATTCCAGTTTGGACCCAGCCATATGCAAATCAGTCTTGACCCTGTGGCCAATGGGAACAGTCCAGCCCGAACTGCCAGGCCAGGTCCTCCCTGGACTGGAAACAAGCATCCTAGGACCGGTTTCGGGCTTTCAGCCCTCATCAGCCAGGATAGCTTGACTCCAGTGGCATGGAGAGCACGGGACCCACGTCTGGGCATACCCGTCCCACTCGGGTTGACAAATGCAAAGAGAACAGTTGATGGACAGAATGCAGAACAATGTCATACATTCACCCCAGTACAGAGATCTGGGCCTAAATCCATCGTTTTTTTGCTCACCATGCCATTCCAGTTTGGACCCAGCCATATGCAAATCAGTCTTGTCCCTGTGCCCAACGGGAACAGTCCAGCCCGAACTGCCAGGCCAGGTCCTCCCTGGACTGGAAACAAGCATCCTAGGACCGGTTTCGGGCTTTCAGCCCTCATCAGCCAGGATAGCTTGACTCCAGTGGCATGGAGAGCACGGGTCCCACGTCTGGGCATACCCGTCGCACTCGGGGTGACAAATGCAAAAAGAACAGTTGATGGACAGAATACAGAACAAATTCAGAAGAAGGGTGACATACCCTGAAACCGGTCCCAGGATGCTTGTTTCCGGTCCAGGGAGGACCTGGCCTGGCAGTTCGGTCTGGACTGTTCCCATGGAGCACAGGGTCAAGACTGATTTGCATATGGCTGGGTCCAAACTGGGGTGGCGTAGTGGGCAAAAGAACGATGGATTTAACCCAGATCTTTTGACGGGGGAGAATGTTTGCATTGTCAGCATTCCGTCCATCTTTTGTTTGCTGTAACACTTTTTGCCCTAAGTGGGATGGGTATGCCCAGACGTGGGTCCCTTGCTCACTGTACCACTGGATTCAAGCTAGCCTGGCTGAAGAAGGGTGACATACCCTGAAACCGGTCCCAGGATGCTTGTTTCCGGTCCATGGAGGACCTGGCCTGGCAGTTCGGTCTGGACTGTTCCCATGGGGCACAGGGTCAAGACTGATTTGCATATGGCTGGGTCCAAACTGGGGTGGCGTAGTGGGCAAAAGAACGATGGATTTAACCCAGATCTTTTGACTGGGGGAGAATGTTTGCATTGTCAGCATCCCATCCATCATTTGTTTGCTGTAACACATTCTGGCAATAGCCACCATAGTTCCCAGCATCTCAGGGCTGCCAGAGTGAGGATGTGAAAATAACTCTCACTAACAATGTTACCCAATTGATAATTCAGTTACATCCGGCCATAAACAGGCACACATTGCGCCCCTTTAAATTGAGTTTTTGGTGTTCCAAGTGCATTTACCAATATTATTTCATCAATTATTTTACCACTACGTGCAGCACTTCCTAATAATCAATAATCAAAATCAGAATGAAAGTAACAAAGTAGAAGTTAAGTTTAATTAAAAATGTTGTAAAAGTCAAATAATGCACCAGAGAGTAAGTGGCAGAGTTTTTGCATGTAGGAGAGCTTATGCACATTTTCATTTTGATTTAGTAGAACTTAAATTGTATTGCACTGCACCGTTTGGAAGACATACAATGAGCACGATTTTGAATACAACAGCGTTCAAATGCAACTTAAAATGTTTTTGAGAGAGCATTTAAAACTTGCAACATCTCAGTTGACATAGCCAATGATTTATATGTCTGGAAATGCACTGTACAGAGTTCTTGAATTACCAAGATATAAAGGCATCCCTATTTCATTGTAATTGGAATACTCGGGTGAGTGAACAAGTACTTAAAAGTCTAACATGTTAAGAGAAGAAATGTAACTATTATGTCAAAGGTTAGTTTTTTATAAATGTATATATACGTCTGTCGAAAGTCACACAGACAGGTGCTTCAAAAATGAGACTAATTGTCTAGAAATACATTTTTTAATCCACATATGCTAACTTTCTATAATCGTCTACGAATCTTCACACGAAAAGAAAACAGGAACAAGGAGAAACTGTTTGCTATGAGATTCAACAACTTTGTTCTGCAGCATATCTTTGTGAGTGTGGCTTTAAATGATGTTGAAAAACATGTTTTAAAAAATGTAAAAGACGATAAGATTTCTATGTACTTTGTAATAGGACGAGTGCATTAAAAAAAATGGAATTGCTGTAAACATTAAATCGCAATGTTAATTGTGGGCATTTCTAGGAGCTTTACTGTCTCATTACAGAAGGGTTGCCCAAGGCTGGACAGGCCTTTTATTCCACTGGGCATTTGCTTGGTGGACCGGAGTCATTGGTGCCCAGTTTTGCAAGCCCAAGGCTACATCCAGTGGTTAATTTGTAAAAACATCTGTGCCTGGGCTCTCGTCAGGAGGCAGCTTGCACTGGTTCATTTCTCCTGTTAGCACCGCCTAAAACATACTGCTAACCATGAAAGTGGGAAGAGGATGTGGCATAATGGCTAGAGCTGCTGATTTCGGAGCTGGGGAACCAGGTTCAAGTCTTGGTGTCGCTCAACATCTGATGATTCTGGGCAAATCACTTAATCTCTCTGTAAATGAATGTGTCCTTAACTGGTGCTCATGAAAAGCGCCAGTGTTGATGATTAAGTGCCGGTAGTCAGCACCAGCAACCACCGGCTCAAATTAAGCATTGACTACATCTGGTTCCTCTGTCACTTCCCCCCACCTCCCAAGGTTAATTGCAGCAAGAATGGGGAGGCTTCAATAGAGAGAGAAAGAAAGGGAGGGAGGGGGAAGATAGAGGTAAATATCAGGGAGGAAGAGGAGAGAAGGAGCAATAATGGATGGATCAAAAGAAAGAGACAGCTCGAGGAGGGGCTGGTTTGAAGCTCCTTTGCCAGGGCTACTTTTGACTCTCAGGTCTGGCCCTGGGGTTGGCACACCAGCTTGCAGATACACGACCATCCTCCCACCTGGATCAGTATCCGCATACAAGCGCAAATGACCCTCCTCTTAGATTGAAGAAGATGCCTTATCTGCTCCTTTGGTCTTCTATATACCTTTGGGAAAGAGACACACATGGAGTATTTACTTGTCATTAGCACAAGATAACTAGTAATTATCTGAAGGTAGCAACAGAAATAAAAGCAAAAGAGAGCCCAACCTCCTTGATAAACAATTATCTTTCATTAATGCCAATTTTCTAAGATGCACGCTGACATATCGTTGTCTAGGGTTATGTGCCAGAGGCAGTACGCACAGGAGAAGAAAGGATCAGGGTTGTTGGCTAGATACTAAAACAGTGTCTGACATACATACCTTGACCTGTCCCAACAACTAATTTTGTGCTGCTCACTCTTCAAGCACACAATGGTTTATTGCAAGCTGATTGAATAGAATGTTCTCATTTTGCAACTCGCGCCTTGTCTACTGACATAGCCTGACATTTTACTGTAGGTGGACAACTATGCAACCCTGCTGGTGAGAAGCATGAAAATAACAGTGACATTGATGATAATTCTGTCTCTTTGTTTTATTTGCTTGAATTCCGGAATGCAGAAAGAAGACGATTCTGAGACATGGAGATGGCAGGAAGTTCTTCTTTCCAGGTAAGCAGGATTCTTAATTTTCTGGGCATGAAGATCAGGTTATGCTTACTATCAGTAACTGGAGAGAACGCCACACATTGAGCCATATCATCAGCGTGGTTTATATCTGGCCATACTCAAAATGGCCGCCCATTCCAGTGAGATCCTGAGATATTGCATGTTCTTCCCAGATTTTGATAGAAGATCACATGATAACAGGAGACAGAGGTTTGGAAGCTGAGTTGTGCTTCCAGTACTTTGTCAGTCCTGCCAGGATGTTATTTTATGTGGTAGGGAAAGTCGTTCACAGTGGCAGAGAGAGCGCAATGAGCAACCTTGGAGTCTAGACACATGCAGGCATCAAGGGAAACACATTGCCATGGTTCTTTTGGTGACTGCCAAGACAGGGCTGACAGGATGTGACAATAATATCCAGAACTGGTGATGTCCTCAAACAAATCATGGATGGGCAACAGTGATAACCACATTCACATCATCTGATATACTCCTCAACAAATGACCCATGGTTGGTGCTGTAATCTCACATTCACAGAAAAGAAAAACTGATGTTCAGGTCATTCTGCTCCTATTCAACCTATATGTTTCTCTATCTACTGCGTGTCACATATCTACAAGGTTTTCATCCTCACCAGAAAACTAGGGCCATAGAGACAATGCTGTGCTTTTGGGACATATTGATCCACTTACATTTGCACATTGAACTCAAATTATACTCCATTTGTTATTTCTCCTTGGACATTTACCCAGGAGCCTAACCATTATAATGCCTATATCAGCACAAATGTGGAAATATTTAGCAATAGATAATAATCCAGAGATACTATGATATAATTTATTTCATATATTTCATTCATTCTATTGAATCCGATGTTCCAATTAGTATAAATCAAAAATGTTATCACTGCATCCTCGGAACCTCTGAATCGCGAAGGGTATATTATCTAGTCTTTCATAGTATATGCTCTTTTTAATATACGAATCCACCATAATACTTAACCCTTGATTCCATGGGGACTTCTGACAAAGGTAAATTCGGCAGCTATAAACAAAATTTTACATCTGAATTTACCTCGGATAAATATTTTCCCTTTATGGGCTAAGGAAGCAAAATAATTGTGCATTTGAATTGAACAATCCATTCCCCCGGTATGGACTTCTCCGCAGGGGAGAATGCTGTACACAGTGAGTAGATTTTAAATGATCACTTAATTTCCAAAGGAATACACATGGAAGTCCACTCGAGGTGCAGCTTTCCATGTGGATTCCTACAAGACTGTGTGTCTTTTAGGAAATAGGAAATCTACTCTCAGATGTAAACATAACATATTGTACTTTTTTGTGAGTAGCCCTACATATTTTTAATTTGTAATATTGTTCTTTGCTTTGTTTTACTTAGATCTCAAAGACCCTGATTATGAGTTGGTCGGGGTTTTCTGACCCCTTCGGAAGCCTTTGTTTGTGTAGGAGTCAGAATTCTGAGTTGTGTGATATTTACTTCACTCTGTAAATACCAGGTGCATTAAAAACCTCACCCTTCATTAATTTCGGCAGGTCAAACCTGCTGTCATTTAACAGCGGAAAGCAGTACAGTAATGAGCGGATTTTGGTGGGGTAAACACCAAAATCTGCATGCTGTTCCCCAAAAGCTCTTAATAGGTGCTATTTATCGCAACCAATACATTCAAAACCATGGGGAGTCAGATTTCATTGAGTGTGATAAATAGCATCTACTTCTCCAACAAACTCATAATCAGAGCTAAAGCGTTTGGGGACTACCATACTGTCTTCAGATGTACATTTCTGTGTTTGTGTTCTAAAATCAAAGAACCAATTTGTATATGTTTATAGTCACATGTAATTTGACTGGGGTCCTACAAACTGCTAACCATCACCTGGTGTCCATTAAAATACCACAACAATACCTTCAGCAACATAATGGCTTTCAACCCATGTCAACCTCAGTGAATCAATTGGCCTTTCACATGTAAAGTGAATGTTGATCACTAGTCACTTATTCTGAGAAGACCCAGTGATTGAAAAACAGGAAATGTAACACATCCAGCAAAATACAGAACTACTCAAAATAATTCAATAAGAGCCCACTTCACAAAAAATAATATATTTTGGCCTTGATTATGATTGGTCACTCTCTTTGAGATTTACTCATTCCTTTAATGGTATAAAGGTTTCCAGGCTAGAACGTCCTTGGCAAAGGCATGCGAAAATTGACAATAATGTAAAAAGTTAATTAATGATTACCGATGGCGTAGCCATCCCTGCCATATAATGCCCACATCCTGCACCTGTTAGAAAGTTTGCTCATAAGGAAATTTACACCATTCTTTTGTAATTTCATGCGTGGCTGAATCCATTTGAGAATGCCAATTTACATTGTGTGAATAGAACATTTCAGGTTACGCTCATAAATTAAAGTATTTGTGTCCAAAAGTTGTAAATTATAATTGAAAATTATATTTGTATAGCGCTTACTACTCCTGACGAGGCTTTGAAGCGATTTGCGGCGAGTAGCACGCTCCTCCGGAACCAAAGATTAGAGTTTAGTGTGCAAATACCTTTGTGAATCAGATTTCATGTGTTCATAATTTCCAATCCCACACAAGCCCGGAAAAGGAAGTACTCATGTGTTATAGTACGTTTCTCCTCATGAAATATATTATGTTGAAGCACTAAATATTCAATGTAATTTGCTGTGAGGTACACAAATGCACGACTATATAAAAGAGTGTTTGGTGCAATTCAGAGAATGCATAATTGACAGTGTAGGCATCGAAACTGTTTGAACAATTATTTATCTTTTTTTTTTCAAGAAAAGATTTTATTTATAATAGATAAAATACAATGTGATCCATACAAGAAGCAATCACTGTCTAAAGTCCATCAGGTTGGTATACAAAGTATAGATGCCTGTATGAAAGAAAAATATTAATCATATGCATTTAACTGTATCTAATCACTGTATAATTACAAAAGGATAACAGAGAGTAAGACAAAATGAAACATCCAATGCTAAATAGCATATATAACCATCCATAACACAATTCATGGGGGTTTAGGTACTTCTTCAATCAGAGGGTCATGAAGGCCTGCCTTGTGAGCAGATAGATCTAAAAAGTTAGTAATGGGCAACCATAGAAGATCCCGTTTGATAGCAAGGGACACCGGAATAACAAACACTCTGTCTAGTCTGTGATTGTAGCATACACCATACCACTAGGCCTGGAAAGATGTTTTAGTACCATCTCTCCATGCTTTAGTTATCTGTTGAAAGGCAACTGCCAAAAGTAAATCAATTATGTGAAAATTGTTAGAAAGTATAGACCAATCTTCAGAAACGCTACTCATCAATAAATTAATAAAATAAAAAGGCATTTGTGTGTGAAAAATAATATTGATTTGTTACCAAACTTGTAACCAAAAATTGTAGGTATGAGGACATTCAAACAACATGTGTTTCAAGTCCGCTGAAACAGTATTGCATGCCCAGCAGGAAGAGGAGAGAGTGGATTTCATCTTATGTAAGGAGAGAGGTGTGTATAGAAGCCTAAAAAAATAAAGTCTGAGTGGTATTAGCTGCCCTTGAAGTTTTTCTTATTTTAGTCCAGATTTTATTCCAAACAGAAATAGAAAAGGAAGTCTGGAAATCAATTTCTCACGAAATTTCCACATCCGTTTTAGTTCGAGTATCTGGAGGGGAGGTTATCTGTTTATATAATTGAGATGCTGAAGGAGAGTTATTTAGAAGCAAATATAGTTTGTGAGAAGAAGATGAGTCAGTTGGGATTGATGGGAGTTGGTCATAGGTCGATTGAGCGAGCGAGATTAAGGAAGAAAAATGAGGTTCGCAGGGGTAAGGTAAAGAGAAAAGTACTTGGGCGCAAGGAAAAGAAATACATTTATTCACATGAAAGAGTTGATAAACCCTACGAAGACCTTTAGCATGCCAATTTTTCCAAAAATAAAATTTGTTCTTAATCTTGAGAAATTTATTATACCAAATAGGAGACTGTACAAATTGTTCTTTAGGGTCTTGGTAGGAAGTAATAAAAGGTTGTAAAATTTTACAAGTATTATTAAGAATAGGAAGAGATAAAGAAGGAGGTTTTTGAGAAAGAGCTATAAATTCTTTAAAGTGAAATGGAAAAATATATTTTTTTCAATTTTAGTCCATAAGGGTAGGTTGATTGCATCATCATCCTGTAACAATGAAGAAGACGAAGAAGACTGCTTGAGGGAAAAAGCTATATGATAGGAATGAAAGTCTGGAAAGTTTACTCCTCCTAAATGTTTGGGATTTTTAAGTTTATGGAGAGACATACGAGCCTTCTTATTATTCCATAGGAATTTAGATACGATCGAATTGAGTAACTTATATTGAGATTTAGGTATATTTATAGGAATGTTAGAAATATAAAAAAGTATTATGGGTACCAGCATCATCTTTATAGTATCTAGGTGACCCCACCAAGACAAAAATAGGGGGTTCCATTGGGATGTAAGCGAGCTTAACGTCGTATGTAGTTCCTTAAAATTAAGAGAAACAGTTTCTTTAATAGATGGAGTAAACCACAAATCAAGATATTTGATTTTAAGTAAAATCAGCATTAAAACATAACTTATTTAGTGGAAGAATTTCATACTTGTCTGGATTCAATATATAGCCCGAGATTGACGTAAAAAATTCCACTTCTGATAAAAAGGATGGTAACGATGTTTGTGGGTGTGACATAAATAATAGAATGTCATCGGCATAAGCAGAGAGTTTCAACTGCTTATCACCCTATTGAAATCCTGTAATTTGGGTATTTAACTGAATTTGGATCAAAAAGGGCTCAAGAGCAAGAAGAAAAAGAAGAGGAGAAAGAGGACAACCTTGTCGAACCCCTCGATGAAGTGGAAAAGATGGAGAGAGAAGGCCATTAACTAAAATAGCCGACGTAGGAGAGGAATAAAGCAAAGATATATACTTAATAAAAGTGGGTCCAAATCCAAACCAGGATAGAGTAGAGAAAATAAAAGGCCAGCTAACTCGATCAAAAGATTTCTCTGCGTCTAAAGAAATAGAGGCTAAAGAATGTTTATATGTGGCTGATTTACGGAGGACAATAAAAAATAAACGAGTATTATCAGAAATATGTCTGCTCTTGATAAAACCGCATTGTTCATGACCAATCAAGTGAAGCATTAGGGGTTCTAGACGGAGAGCTAGGATTTTGGCAAACATTTTACAATCTACATTAATTAAAGAGCTGGGTCTGTAGTTTTTACATAGTGTTTGTTCTTTATTGTCTTTAGGAATAAGACAGATTAAGGCATCTTGAAAAGAGCCACTAGATTTTCACGAAGAAATAAAGAAGTGAAGAAGTTGATGCAATTTAGGAAGGGTTAGTTTAGAAAAATGTGAGTAAAATCCTATAGTAAAGCCATCAGGGCCTGGAGCTTTACTCCGTTTAATGGTATCCATAGCATTTGAAATGCCCTGAACTTGAATGTAATCATCTAGTGATGAAAAATCAATGTTGGAATGAGAAGGAGGAGTAATCGAAGACAAATACTTAAGAGTATCTTCCTGAGATATAGGGACCTCCGGAGTATAAAGATTTTGAAAAAATGAGAAAATTCTTTTAAAATGTTTTCATTTTTATAGACCGTAGTATTGGAAGAGGTGAGAATAGATGCAATCTTAGTGCGATTTTTTTAACTTTTAGATAATTTGCTAGCAATTTTCCAGCTTTATTTTGGCCACCATAACATTAGGCAGAGGATTTAAGTAAGAATGAGTTCCCGTTTTCTGTGGATAATTTGTTGTAAGTGAATTTGGATTTGATAAGTTCTTCTAAAGTTGTTTTGGATTTACCATGAAGGTAGATTTTTTCCAATTGTTAAATATTAGTTCTAAGAGTCTTCAACTGATTGAGAGATGCTTTCTTTTTCCGGGACACAAAGGAAATGATAAAGTCCCTAGATGCAGCTTTAAAAGTATCCCAAAGAACCGGAAAAGAGGTTATTGGATTCTCATTTTCAAGAAAGAAAGTATTGGCAAATGAATCAAAACTTTGAGTGAAGTTGGGGTCTAACAAAAGGGAATTATTACACCTTCATCTTCTAACTCCTTGGGTAGGTGGAAGAAGATCCAAATCTAAAATAACTGGAGCATGATCTGAAATTAAAATGGAACCGATATTTGAACTAGTAACATGTTGTGTAAGGGATTTAGAAAGAAAGAGGTAATCTAATCGAGATTGGGAGAGATGTACAGGGGAGAAAAATGTGTATTCTAAAAGTGTAGGGTTACATAGTCTCCACGCAGCCACTAATGATCTCTGTTGGATAACTGATGTGAATTGAGAGTGCATGCCCGGTTGGAATGAATTTAGATTTAGAACTTCGATCAATGATAGGATCTAAAACCATGTTACAGTCTCTACTAACTACTAAATAGTCATCTTTGTAAGACATCAATGTAGATAAAATGTCAGGCCAAAAGGTGTTATCCGGGGATGTGGGTGCGTAAAGGTTAAAAACTGTCATGGGTATTTTGTTGACTAGTAGTGAAATAGAAACCCATCTACCTATGGTATCAGTGTTATGCATTAATACTTCTAACCATTTGTGGCATACGATAGCAACACCATTACATTTCCCAGTTCGAGGAGATGCAAAAACATGGCCTACCCATTTTTGTTTAAGTTTAGATATTTCTTTGTCTAGAATGTGAATTTCGTGTAGTAAGGCTATGATAAAGATGAGTTAAAACTCTCTGACATTTTATAGGTGAACCCAAACCCTTAACATTCCAAGAAATAAATCTTAAAGACATCTATAGTCTAATAGTACGAGTATACCATTGAGTTAAAGAGCAACAGTGATTAGAACATATTGAAACCATAAGTGCAATAAAATGTATCGAAAAAACATTTGCAATAAACCAACTAAATTGAATAGCATATATATGAGATCGTATGGTTAAGGGTATAAAAGATATGAAAAGCCAATATAAAAATAGGCATAAGAAGAGAAGCATATAGGAAATAGGAAAGGGAAGAGAGTGATTTAATGATTTGAATAGATTGTCAGAAAAGAAGCAGTAAAAAGAGGAAAAGGAAGTCAAAAAGAGAAAAGTGGATAAGAGACAGAAAAACAAGACAAATAAGGAATAAATTGACATACCGAAAAATACAGGGACGAAGTGCGGGGTGGTGACACCACATAAGGAAGACGAAATGACCAACCAGAAAGTCCATGACGACGTATCGGGAGGGAAGGGAACACCGGCCTCATGGGTAAGGAAACATTGGTTTCAAACATGACGACTGCATCTAATAAAAGGGATAAGACAAGACAGAATGAATAGGGGACACTTAATGACCACGTTCACAATATGTTATTTAGGGGCACCAGACAACAATAACATATGCCAACAAGATCAAACATTTGAGAGTCTGGTGGTATCCATTTCTTTCTCCCTGCAATTAATCAAAAACTGTTGCAACACTGCAGGGTCTTCAAAAGTCGTAGTTTATTTTTTTTAAGTCACTTTAAAGAAGCAGGGGTGGAAGAGACCGAAACGAGCATTCAGATTGTGAAGAGCCAGTCTCATGTCTAAAAACCTCTTCCTCCTATCAGCTGTTTCTTTAGCATAATCTTGGGAGAAGAAAAGAGTGGCGCCCTGCCAAGATAGTTGACCTTTAAGCCTGGCTGCTTGAATAACTTTCAATAGATCAGTGTATTCCAAAAAGTAAATGATAACTCCTCTTGTTTTAGCAGATGGAGGTGAGGTACGTGGCTCACGGCCCAGGTGATGAGCTCTTTGAATGTTTAGAGATAGGGTAGATGGTAGATCAAGAATTTTTGGAAGACAAGATTTGAAAAATGCGATGGGATCCGGACCTTCCAAACCTTCCTTCAGACCGAAAATACGTAAATTGTTTCACCTGTTTCGATTTTCAAGGTTTTCCACTTGTTTCTTGAGGAGAGCAATTTCCATAGGAGGAACTTTGATCCCTACGGTTTGAAAAGCATCTACACGTTGTTCCATTCGCGCCATTTTATTTTCCATGCATACCCACTTATCCTCTATATTATGGAGACGTTTATTAGTTTCCTCCATATAGGGTCGAAGAGCTCGTATTTCCTCAAGTAGCAAGTCCATAGAATTTAGTGAAGGAGAGGCAACTGGTGAAGCAGGATGTTTTTTGACACGTTTGCCTGCTGCAAGTGAAGAGGAAGTGTTCGCTTTAGAAGCGTGCTTGGCACTTAATATGGGAATATTTGATGATGGCAGCATAGATCCCATAGAAGGGGGATAGTATTAGCTTCAGAATCTTCCATGCCTGTTGACAGGATCTCAAAAGGGTTGTAAACTTCTAGGGGTTTTCATAAAGAGGCGATATTTGATGTGCGACGCACAGACCTAATTCTCCCCATTAAATTTGAGAATAATTTTAAATATAAACACCCAAGGAGAGAAAAATAGATACAGTATTATTATTAGGAAAAATAAATAAATAAATATGCAGTCAGGTGGAAAATAAATAAATAGGACCAAAGCTTCATGTTGCAGAAAGAAGTACAGCCATGTTTTCAACTAGCTCACTTGGGTGATTATTATGAGGGAATAAGACCTGGGATTGGACAGAGAACCAGGTTTGTACTCTTAATTATGTCTTTATGGTGACTGCCAGATTGTGAGGTGATGCGCTGTACAACAAATAGAAAAGCCGCTCTGTGTAACAGAAAAAAGAAAAAGGAGCAGCAATGAATCAAAATGGCGGGTGCGAGTTGAG
This sequence comes from Calotriton arnoldi, assembly GCA_963921515.1. NCBI lineage: Eukaryota > Metazoa > Chordata > Amphibia > Caudata > Salamandridae > Calotriton > Calotriton arnoldi. Next base: position 183,624 of record CAWUFW010016020.1, read on the forward strand.
GATAACAAACGCGCCCATCGTAATGGCAATTACCGGCGTTTTAGAGTCTTGAAGAAGCCATTATTGTAGATTCCGTAGTTCCTGGGGCTGCAGGGTTACGATGTCATGTAGTAAATGACCCGGGAGCCACCAGGAAGACTGCAACCCTCCAGAGCCGTCACAGAGCCTCGCTAGCAGGCGTCCATCTTCGTAGGCGTCAAAGCCACGCCCAGAACCGTAGTCACATCAGCAGTTTCCAGATTGTTCTGCGAAATTACTTTACACATAAACTTGCTTTAAAAATATATCTGTAAAAATAAATTTTCTTTGTCATTGTAGATCCTTGTTCACGAGTTTTGTTTGAATAATATATGATACTGTTCTGCATGCACTCGAAAATATGCATTTCAGTAGAAACTTCCTTACGTGCACCTTGATTTTATTTTCATTATTATACCCCGGTAAAACGCTGTATTTATTGATGACTGTGGCTTATAAGTGCTTTCGTCAGTTGTAAGCTGTAGTTGCCACTTACTCCACTTTCCATCCTTCCGAGGTATGTAGGTTGAGATCCGTCAAATAGGTCAATAGTAAGATCTGCTACTTACGGTGTAGAAAGTGCAAAAGTGCAGCGTCAAGTCCTATGTAAAACGCTATATTATTATTATTATAATTATTATAATAATTATTATTATTATTATTATTATCATCATCATCATCATTATTATTATTTAACAAAGTACTATTATTATTATCATTATTATTATTATTATTATTATCATCATCATCAATAGTATTATTATTTAACAAAGTGTTATTAGCATTATTAGCATTCTTATCATTCAGAATATTCTTATCATCAATATTATAATTATTTAGTAAAGTATTTCTTCTTCTTCTTCTTATTATTATTATTATTGCCATTAATAACAACAAAAACAATAATAATAATAATAATGAATGCATTTTGTGTCAATTAATTAAAATTGATACAATTACTCACAAACGGAATAAATAAAATCGGTTAAAAACATACGAGCAGCCCTACTAAAGTAGAACCATATTATCTGTGTGATTGCAGTGTCATATAAACAAATTTCCCAAAGTGTGCCAAATACATGGGAACAGTGGTAGTCATACAAAATTCCAATGCATCATTGCAGGAGGAGACCCCGACCGACCTGAACATTGGTTTCAATAAAGTGCGACGTGCTGTTAAAAACTTGACGCAACAGCTTAGCAGGTGAATCATGTACTCTCTTCTGTACACGCAAAATCTTCAAGGCATGCTGCCTGATGTTGCTGTCCACTCAGGTCGGAATTCATTCATTGGAAGGACCATGAGTCGCTCTCTAAGAATACAGTGCCTTCTCTACTTAGTGCTGGCGTTAGGTACGATTGCATTCTCACTTCCCCGTACGATTTTATGATTAGGGTGGCATATGTGAGGTAAAATACAGTTGCTAAGTCAACTTTCCTCGAGAAATGTGCTACCTGTTTCCTCAAAATTTATTTTATGCCGGAATAGGGAACAGTGAGGGCTGCCAGCGTGTTCAAATTTACATTGAAACCAAGAGTTGCCTTTCGAAGCTATAGAGACCAAGGATTGGTCGAAGTGGTTAATATCACTTGAAGAACCTTTTTTAAGGTATCTCGTTTGGCTTGTTGTATGGCGTTATAGTACTTACATTCAAGGTATTGGCCATGCACGCCAAACTCCAGATGAAGTAGCGAACGGCAAGTGTATTTTGGAAGATGGAGCAGCCGCCAAATGCATTACACTGAGACATCCATTATCGGAGAAAATTCCCACAGATAAGCGTGTTGACCATAGGAAAGGTTGGGTAGCAACTTCGCCTGCATGACTTGCAAAATGGCCTCTGCTGAAGGGGAGTAAAGCTGGTGATATAATCTGCATAACGCAAATGTGACTGCCTGAGCTTTCCTGCTAATATGTTTAAGATGTACGCTCGGTTTGCCTGTGTACATAAACCCGACTCCAAGATAATCATATTTAGATGTTTGAAAAATCAATGGGTTGCCTAGCCCCCATTTAAGCTTTCTCTTGTTTTTGTAACTGCCAAAAATCATTACTTTTGTTTTGTCTGGATTAGCCACCAGCTTACTTGTGGTATTGTAAAAATAGAACTCATTAAGAGCGCGCTGCAGATCAACTTTTGAGTGATCCAATATGAGCAGGTCATCAGCATTTTGGATCATTGATGGGATAGTGTTTGCCTTTACTAGTGAGCAACCAATGTCTGCTGTGTAAAGGTTAAACAACATAGAGGCTAGAACACACCCTTGCTTTAGGCCCCGTGTGGTCAGGATTTGTTTGGTCGCTGAGTTTCTATACCGGTCTTAACACAGACTCATGTGTCCGATTACAATGAGATGATTGCTCTGAGTAAAATGGCAAGCATGCCCCATTCTGCCAGCTTTGCCCAGAGTTTATTGTGGTCAACGCTATCAAAAGCGGCTGAATAGTCCACAAAGCATGCAAATAGAAGCAGCCGAGAAGGAAGAGAAGCACTATGGGTCAAATAAGACAGGGAAACAATATTATCAGTAGTAGAAGAATGCTGTCCGAATCCAGTTTGATAACATGGTCTAATATCCGCTTAGCCACCATGTGTCAACCTCCTGGAGTAAGATTTCTGCAAAGGTTTTAGACTCTGCACCCAATAGTTCAGTTACCTGATAATTTCTTGGGATGGCGTTGCTCCCTTTTTATGAATTGGATAAAGGCTTGATCCCTTCCAGGATTAGGGAACCTCTGGTGATGGAAAACAGTACCCATACAAGGGAGACAGCCCAGAAGTCTATATTGGATTTAAAAAGTGCAGTCAGTAGGCCACTGGGACCCTGGGCCTGGTTGGCTCTCATGGCCTTGATGACTTTATGAACAGAATCTCAATTAAGTACCACCATGGAATCTGTTTTCTCTTCTTCAGTCTCTTGGTCTGATCCCTGCCATGTGTGGGTGTCGCTGTAGAAGGCAGAAGAATCAGGATCTGCATAATTTCTTTACATGTTCCACCCATTTCATTGTTGAGACGCAATATCCTTTGACAGCAGATTCATTTCTTTAGTATTGATGTAAAGCCAGAACTAATCTTGATTATTGCAAGACAAAAGGGAAAATGTATCCATTCCAATTCCACAGCAGAATGCTATGGGCTTTCCTTTTCTTATTGAGCTGTTGTAAGGCCCTCTGGTTGGTTTTATCCTTGCTGTATCTTCCAATGGCATGGTTCAGGGCATAATTACTTAATTTTAATTCAGTAGTATACCAGGTTGCATTCTTGAATCTGAATTCCTTAGTTCCTGATTGGCTATAGTTTCTTTGGCCCTTCAGGTTACAAAATGTCAAATCAGTGATTAGGTCCCAGTTGCGTTGCAGATTCCCAGAATTGACAAATACTATTGTCATTTGCTTCTTCCCGATATTAAATAGATCCAACCTTGTCTTGGCCCACTTTAGTCGCCTGACCAGTGTAGTTTTTTTCAGTCCTGTGGACCTGCCAAATGTATTTGGTAGGTTGCACATGGGGAACTACAGGTCAAACTGTATTGTGGCTGGATAGTGATTGCATTCTGTGCATTCTGTTACAGTATAGGATTTGGCCAGTAGCAACACACGTACAAAGGTGTAATCTGGTGTAGTAATACCTCTAAATGAATGTATAGGTATATTAGCAATTTTATTGCTGGATTGATTGTGGTGCAGGGAGGTAAGTTCATGGGTTTGTAACCAAGCTGGTATGTTCCCCATTGGGGAGGAGCTATAACTGTGGTACGAATCTGCTGTACTAACCAAGTCAGTGTTCTTCAAACCTCTTAATGCTGCACTCCCTGTGTAAAAAACAAAATAATCTCCCCCCTCCTCAATTTTTCCCAATTTTTCCGTTAAATTGGCAATGTTTAAATATGTGCAAACCTATTTAAACATTGCAGTTAAGCTCTGTTACACTTTTTACACATACTCCCAGTCAGGATCTAAGTGACAAAAGATCTTGGTGATGGCTCATTACAAAGTGGCTTACTGCTGCTCATTTTTATCACTTAAAACAAAGCACGGTGCTTCTCTTGGCCAGAGCCTGGCACCCCCCGGGATCACTTAAACCCCTCAGGGGGGCACGCCCCCCAGCTAGAAAACCTCTGATCTAAGTTATGTATGTTAAAGTCACCTGTTATTATAGTCTGATAAGTAGGACATCTGTAGACTAGATCACTCAGCGCGGAACTGAAAGATGAAATCATGGTGTTTCTACAACTTCTGTGAGTGTTCAAGTACGAGTTGGTTAATAAAATTGGGTTGGAACCTCTTGTTAAGTTTGCACCCCTTCATGGTGGCTGCAAGGAACGATGGACAATCCAGTTAAACTATGACAGTGTCAAGATTAGCTATTGTGGTTTAGTAGATTACAAGGCCACCTGATGGACGACCAAATAATTTGTTTTGGTAGCCAGTTTGTAAACCGTGAAAGCCTGCTATCGGAACCATTGACAGTGCCCACGTTTCCGGCAAGCAGAGGAGGTCGGTGTCATTAATAAATTTTAATACCTCAACTTGAGTTAGCGTCTGCCTTAAGCCTTCTACATTCCAGGAAATCATGGTAAAGTTGGACCTACGGAGAGCAGTCCCTGCGTGCAAGCTTTTGTTGGAAGTGCTAGGAGCAATGGTTTTGGTTCCATGGTTCATATGTCAATGACCCATTGTGCAAAAGTGTGTGTTTTACTGAGAACTTGTGTTGAAATTGATGGAGTTCTCCAGGTTACTATCATAGAGTCCGTCTTTGGAGATAAAGGAAATTTATCAAACTGGACTCTAAGAATATTATTAGTTTGATATTGGGTCAGAGACGGAATGTGTAAGAAGATGAAGGATGTCTGCTCTGTTCAAAGTGTCATTCTGGCCTTTCGATGTATATGTTGGATTGAAAATTACTTTCAGTGATGTATGTGAGTCATCCCACATCAGATTATGGGCCACCTTTATAGATGGTCTGGTTTAGGTTGCCTACACCTCAAGTATTGTTCGAAGAGTTATTGCAGGAACCATTTAAATTGTGGCCATTTGGGGGTACACACTAGTATACATGTCTAATATTTCCTGAGAATTGTTTGAGTGGTTTGTGTCAGCAGAATCGTTGGCTGGCCAGTTCGCACTTGTCAGAATGGGCTGATGAAAATGTCTGCTGACAGATGCCCGGGGGAAGGGTGATACCACAATGAACAGACCTGTGATCTTGACTGACTGGATTTCTAATGATTGTGGAGGATCGTCCGTCCGGGAGATTGCATTTCCCGGCTGGACAGATGAAAAGCTTTTAACTTTAGCATCATTTGGAATGGAATTTTGGAGAATCACAGAATGAACAGCTGGATGTAAGTCCACATGCACCTGGGAGATGGGGCACCCAAGCTGAGAAGATGGGGTGATTTGAGCCTGTCGGAAAATTGGAAACAGTTTGAGAGGCAGGTTTGACTGAGAGGAAACGTTGGTATGAGTCCTGGGTGCAGAGTTAAAGGCAGGCACAAGTCCTGCTAAAATAACCAGTATTGTTTTGTTATTCTAAAGCCTTTTCTTCTGCTTCCTAGTTAGATGGATGATGGACGATTCACCTACCTCTAAGGAAGTTGAAATAGTAGCAGGGCCCTTTGCTGGTTTGTTCATACTGCTGCTCGTGATGTCCACCTACAAAATGACAGTGTTGCTACAGCCTGCAGGATCCAATTGAGATATAGAGTCTTCTGGGTTTTTGCTTTTCTCTGCTCAAGCTGATCCACTGGCTTGGTGATGTCTTAGGCTCTCCCTTGGTAGGATGATTGAGTTTGAGGTTGTCTACCAGAATAGTGAGTAACTCAGGGAGTGTGCAAAGCTTATCCACTATAGGGGTGCAGATGCATGTCATGAGCCCATCTGCTTGAAGATGTGCATTGAACTCGGTTTCCAGGTTTGTTATTTTTGAGTCCATGCTAGTTATTGCATTTGCAAGAGTTTGCATCAAATCAACCTGGGTTCTAATTTGCGGGACTGCCAGGTTAGGGCATTTGTGGCCGCAAGAAGGGTGGAGTTAATTGATAACAGGCTGGCCTCAATTGGTCTATGCCTCGTTGCACCTGGTCCCTTCCTTGATAAAATTATATGCAGCACTTGATGATCAAACGCCTCTAATAGTTTTTTATCTGAGTCGTTCAAAGTAAATCTTTCAGAAAGTTTTGAAAGCGCATCCAGTTCATTCGGTCCTAGCTCAAGCGCATGATTCGTGTGGCTCATTTGATTCATGGGACTACATATGGCTGGGCCTGGGGCATGGCTCAGCCTAGTCAGCCCAGGAGCTTGATGAACTTGTGCTCTCACTACTATTGCATAAGCTGATGAAGTCAGCGGAAGGTTATTGGCTTTTGCTGGTTCCGGGACACTAGGGGCTGATAAGGCAGAGTTTGATAATAGAGGTGTTACAAATCTCTTGTCCAGAATGCTGGCCCACTCCTCGGCACAAAGTGGCTAGGGATGAAGGGCTCGCTCTAAGTACAGAGTAGTTTTCTGCTGGATAGATTGAAGCAGGCGGTGATAGATTATTACTATGAAGAAAGTAATGCTGGATTGAAAATGAACTTTCATTAGCCTTCGCTTGGTTCTAGGTGAAGAGGCCATCGGTTGAGCTACCTCTTGTGTGTCCCTCCTACCTTTATTTGTTTCACTTTGCATCTGTTGCCTACTGACGTTTTATGTAATAACATCTTTGTGTACTAAATTGTTGTACCTAATACTAAAATTGTACTCGAAAGACTGTATGACAGTTTCCACTCAGAATCATAATCAGAAGAAACTTTATTCGGCTGCGAAGCAACCATAAAAGTGCAAAGTTAGCAATTTATGCATAAATGTGCAAGTTTAACAACAATAAATAATCTAACAAGGAGTAAAAACATCACATAAAAACATCCTACTCAAAATGCATTGTGCTTCTAGAGCGTACTGCAGCAGTAAGATGAGCCTACATACAAACACGTTTTTTCATCTGAAGCTGTTTAAAAAATTAAAAGCTTGAAAGCAATGCATCAAATTTCTAGATTTAATAAGAGGAATTAAAAACAGTTTTGTAAATTTTTGATAAAAACCACACACAAAAAAGTGAAATGTAGCGTGGCCTGTCTTGAGGTCTCATTATAGGTGCATATGATTCTAGATTGCTCTGGAAGCCTAGTGGGAGGCATAATAAATATGTTATTGTGTTAGCCCGAAAACGAAACATTAGGGAACATTCCCAACATCTTCTTCCACTACATAAATAATTGTTGAGTGTTTTCAGAATTTACTAACAGATATGTGGAAATAGACAATTTTAATATTTCAGCCCTTAATCTTTTTTCTTGAGCATGGGATACCAATAAAGTTTGAACTTGCTTCCTATCCGTTGTGGCGCATGTTGCAACATTAGTAAAGCCTGAGATAAACCAATGTCGTGAAAATATTTTTTCACAAAAGCCAACCATGGGATGTCAAGGCCTTTGTCACACACTAAACAATCTTCAAATATGTCTCTTGTTAGTGATGCATCTTTGCTTTTACAGATGGACTGACATAACAGAGGGGGGCAGGTTCGAATTGGTCCCCTAAGTAACTAAACTCCAGTTCGTTATGACAAATAAACTGCGAGGTAGAAAAGTGAACAGATAAAAGCTTCCAACAAAAACGATTTTCCTCCACCTGGATAACTGATGTGTCCTTGATGCCTCAGACTCTCGCCCGATATGTAGCCACTGGCACACATTGTAAGGAATACATTTGAAACATAGGCCCCACAGTCCATGCGCCCTGTGGAGACGGCAGACTGAAGAGGGAACAAACAGCCCAGGATAACTTAGCCCTGCACACAACTATATTAAGTGTCCATGAGCCAGTAGAGCTAAAAATCACCCTCAAATATGAAAAAGTGCTTGTGCTTAGTAGATGATTTGTCCTAACCACAATGCCTGCAAGTGGGATGCTCTTCTGTCCACACACCATAACAAAGATTTAGAATAATTAGTTAGCAGATCAAGAGAGCCCATAAATTCCAGAGATGAGTGAATCAATGAACGCAGAGCTCTTGGGGTACAAGCTAATAAAAATTCATCATCCGCATATAACAAGACTGGGTGAGGGAGTACCACAAACCATGGGAACATCCGGGGTGTATGATGTTAAATGTGAACCAAGGTCAATAATGTACAGAATGAACAGCAGGGGGGCGAGCACGCCCTCCTGCCGTACCCCACGCCTAATTTGAATCTCCTTAGATAGTTCACAATTTTGGCTGAACCTCACTCTGGCACTTGTACTGTTGTGCATAGAAGCCAGAAGATGAACAAGAGGTGCCTCCATCCTCATGCCAAAAAGTGTTGCCATAGCTTTGACCGATTTACACAGTAGTGCACTTGTCCCGCTCACATCACTCCTCTCCCCTAAATAATACTAATAATAATAAAGCGATTTATAAAGCGCATGGCTGCTTCAGCAGAAGAGTACCAGAGCTAACCAAGTCGAAACTACCAGAATGAACAGGGCTAACAGAGGGAGGCAGAACTACCTGAGAAACCAAGTTTTAAAATGTTTGTGAAAAGAGAGCTCCGTCTTAATCTGCCGAAGATCCAAAGAGAGGGAGTTCCATAGCTTGGAGGCAAGAACTCTAAAGGAACTGCCTCCAATTCGGGCCTTCCTGAAAACGGGGACCTCTGCCAAGGAGGATCCTTTAGATCTCAGACACCTAGATGGAAGATAAGTTTTGCTAAAGTGGTGAAGATAGTTTGCTCCAGCTTTGTTGAAGGCCCTGTAGAAATAACACAGGGCCTTGAAGGATACACACTTCTCCACTGGAAGCCAATACAATTTGTGCAGGGATGCTTGTCTAGGGAGATTCAGCAGCAGCCGAGCAGCAGAGTTTAGAACACGTTCGATTCTCCTCAGCCACGTCTTAACCAACACCCAGATACAAAACGTTACACTAGTCCAACCGAAAAATGATAGCGACCTGGATAACTATTTTCCTCGTGGCCTCAGGTAGAAGCCTGATGATCTTTTTTAGCAATTTTAACATCCTGAAACACTTGCCCACTAAGACCATGATCTGGCTGTCAAATGTCAGGTTGCATCAAACAGAATGCCCAAGTACTTCACCACAGGCTTTGGCACAGGAAGGGCACCAAGTGATGGCGCCCACCAGTCAGGAGTCCAGATGGACGTCTGTTTTGCTAGCATTTAATTTCAGGCAATTGAGGTCCATCCAGATGGCCACCTCAGACAGACAAGTCCTCAGAGAGGCAGCAGCCGTAGCCATATTCTGGGACATGGTGCCAATCATCTGAGTATCATTGACATATGACAAGATGTCGAAGCCATGCCGCTCGATGATATCCGCCAGGATTGCTGTCTCCATCTCCCGTTTGACTCGCTGCTCCTATGGCTCTCAGCTGCCACTTTTGCCACTGCTCTCGCCTCACCAGGACTTATGCTGACTCCCCCGAGTGACTATATCGCGGGAGCGGGCGGTAGGAGGTAAATGGTGAACAGGCGTCCTTCGCATCCCTCGCCTTGCTGACCTTGCTCCACTGGCCTCAGGTTCCTCCTTTTCCACCTTGACTGCATCTGAATCTGCTAAAGAGGCACAAAACATAAAAGATAAAATCAAGGGAGATCACGAAAAGCAGAGAGAGAACCCATCTAACCTCAAAGTGGAAATTGGAATGTGTGTGTTTGTGTGTGTGTATGCATGTGCACATGTGGGTGTATTTGTGCGGGGGTTTGTGTGCCCTGCATCATGTGTTATGCTGGAATTACACCTGCCCACTCCTCTGCCTTCAAAACAGTGTCTTAAAACCCCCAAGGATTCCCAAGGGTCTGCCAAATAGGGGTTCTTCAGACCGTTTTGGATTCTCAGAGGTAGAACAGGGACATAAAATTATGGTGGAATAATAACACAGGCAGCTGTTACAGGGTGGTGGCAGTGATTAGGCCTAGCAGAGATTGCCAACTGCTTTATGCGACATGATGTTTCTTCTGGAATATAACAAGGAGGATATCATCTACATGTAAACTGTCTGCTTTTAATTTCCATTTACTATCTTTGAAAAGCTAATGGCACTCCCAACTTTGGCCCAAAGGCACTAACAAAATATCAAACAAAAAGAGGAAGCAGTCAGCCCTAATGATTCCCACACTACATCTTTAAACCCTCAAAGACAAATTGGAGCTCTTGCTGGCTACAGTATTATTGTATAAACAGAACTTAGATGAAAATAGAACGAAGGCAACCAAAACATTCCTAAAGTCCTATCAAGGAAAGGCCATTTAATTTAACAAAATGCCTTGTCCATGTCTAGGCACCACTGGTATTCTATTCAGTCTGCTAAGATCCACTATAACTGAATCATCTTTCCATTACCTAAACCCCAATGACCATTAATCAAGCATGACTGACGATTATGTATTATTTTAGGAACATTTTCATGATAAATAGCAAAGAAATGTGCTATTATTTTCAAATACATGTTCAAAATGGCAAAAGAGCAATAGTTAACACATCCAGTTAGGTATTTTCCCCTGTTGAGAATCAGCATGAGTAGAGCAGAGGCCTTAGGGCATGCCCTAGGACAATTGTCGGACAAATTTGAAAAACAACTGTCAACAAATAGAGTTAGACCATCTGCATAGATTGAATAGATTTCAGAGGGTAGCTCATCTGGATTCTGGATCTTTCCAGGTTGCAGCGAGTGGTAACTATGATAGAAAAAAGTAACTGTATCAGCTGCATCATGAACATGAAAGCATCTCTTTAATGCTTCAAATGAGGAATTTCCTCTCAATATATTATTTCATATGTTGTAAATGCATCATTGATACCGTTATTATAATAGATTATTTCACCTTGTTGCCTTTTATCAAATGTATAATTTGAGTTGCTGCTGGAGTGGTTGGAGAAAAAGTGATGTATGCATGCAAATTTGCAGGATAAGGTAAAGGGTGTTAAGTGTTGGGGGACTCGTAGAGTGCGGGAACTCTGCACTCTACGTGTAGGGCGGAGTTCCAGCTAAATTCCGCAACTCAGTGCGTGGCGGAATTTGTTTTGCTGTTGACGCATGTGAGACCTATTTGGCACACGCTGGTAAGTGCCAAGAGACTTGCCAGCTGCTAGTGAGCGTGCAGCGCCTTTTTCGTGACGCTGGTGAGCTAGAGTGACTGCAGCTGTACCTCGAAAAGATTCTCAGCTCGAGAAGCCTCCTTGAAAATATGTTAAAGTTGTTTTTTAGTGTAGGAAGCCTTTTTTGTATTTTACTTTTTTTTTCAACGAGAAGGAAGTGCCCCAGAGACTCCAGCTTCCGATTCCTGTACAAAAGGCTTCTCCCAGTACTTTGTCCATCTCATGGTCACTTTTCATTTGAATTTGGAGCTAGAAGGATCACTCTCTTTGTCTATATATACCATTGGAATTAAGGACTTTGTTTTTGTGATATCCCAGGTAAGTTAAAAAACTGTTGCATAAGGGTGTTGTTTGTTTGATAGAGGATATGCACCAGTATTTATTTGTACTTTTATTCAATTTTTAAAATTTATTGTGGTGGGTGCCCTGAAGTTTCAGTAGACGCCTAGTTATCTTTTTGCAATTAATTTGTAATCTTTTATTAAGGAAAAATATTGCACAGTTCAGTACATTTTCTCCATGTTTGTTACTAAATTTGCAAAATATTCACTTATTTTACTATGTGGACTAGTCTGCCAATGGGCCATCCAGCCAGTTGTCCCAGTAATAGTCATGAGTGCATGAAACAACTGTTTCTGTGGTATATGGTATTCAAAACCTCATTTAGGGCAGGGATGGCATTGGATTAAATTAAAAATGTGTTTTTGGGGGCTATTTTACTTTTTTTCGGCAAAACGTGTATAGGAGGGGTAATATTTGATGCCTTGGGAGGATGTATGTTGTTGTAAAATGTTTATAGCTGAGTTAATTTTCGTTTTTGGCATTGCTGAATTAATGGCAGGTAAGCATTGCCTCCTTTGTCTGGCCAGTGAGTGTGTTTGCCATAGTCCACCATTTGTCTTTGTTTTCCATTCCATGTGGCCAGGGCCCATTTTGTGTAACTGGTGTCCATAGGCCTGCATGTGGTCTTTGTTTTCCAGGCCTTCTTGCTTGTTGTTTGACCTTGTGGCCGGCGACCGTTTTGTGTAGCCAGCCGGTGTGCTTTTGCCATGGGCATGCATGTGTTCTTTGTTGTGGCCATGCCTCATTGCTGGTTGTTTTTGTTTGACCCTGTAGCCTGTGGCCATTTTGTGTAGCCACCCAGGGTGTTTTGGCCATAAGCCTGCATATTTTCTTGGTTGTGGCCATGCCTCCTTGTTGGTTGTTGTTGTTTGACTATGTGGCCGGTGGCCATTTTGTGTAGCCAGCAAGTGTGCTTTGGCCATAGGCCTGCATATGTTCTTTGTTGTGGCCATGCCTCCCTGCTGGTTGTTGTTGGTTGACCATGTGACCAGTGGGCATTTTGTGCAGCCACCCTTAGTTTACTTTTTTCCAGTTTTCTAGGGATATTGATAGGAAAGGGCTATGCCTTTTTGTTTTTGTAAAATGTTGTACTTTTCCCTGATATCAGATTAATAATGTTTGACGATCCTTGTATTATGTGTACATTATGATTATTATGAACCATGTTTTATATTATATGCAATTTTTTGCATTTTTTACTTGCACTTTCGTGCCTCCTAATGGGTTTCTCATAGTCCCCTAGTACAGCAACAATCATTTTTTTTTTGTTAATTTTTTTTTTACAATTTTGCTTTCATTTAGTTTTAATTAAAAAAAATGTTCTGGTAATTTGAGTTTTTACATCTTCCCACCATCCATCCACCCATCCACCCTCTGCCTGCAATAGGCGCACAGTCGCACAATAGCATTCACTTTTTAAGTATCATTCTATTTTCACCTGGACCCCTGTCTGCCAAAGGTGCACACACACCAGCATTCATTTTTTAAGGATTATTCCATTTTCCCTGCACCTCCCTGACTGACTGCCACAGGTATCTCCCTGCTTTAGATGCACATAAATCAAACATTCACATCTGTATGTTGTTTGTGCTGATTGGAAATTAAATATTTATATTATGGTGGTGTGGATGACTTTGGAATGGATACACTATTGTTGATAATTATTTAGGATAATAACTTATATAATCACACTAAATTATATAGTCTGTACTGGATTCAAACTGCAACAATGCCATGTTTCACTAAATGTTTTTCTTGCTTGTTTGCTTTTAGGTGCGACATCACCCAGAGTACTGCCAGACAGAAGGCTTGTACAAAGTGACTTGAGTCCTCTAGTCTCTTCCGCTTGTGCAGCTAAATGCCACTGCCAACTGACAGCTTCAAGATGGCCCCAAAGAAAGTTGCTGCCAAGAAAGTGGCCAGTGAGAAGAAGAAACTTCCCACCACTGGCATGGCGACGGGACCCTTTTTTGACAAACTTGTGCCTGCTGCACTGGCCTCTGGAGAGAAAGCTGGGAGCAGCACTCAAGCATCAACGGCACCACCGCAACCTAGGCCCAAGCCCATGTCTCGCTCCGAGGCAGCATTGCAATCATGACGATGTTGACGAGGAGTGACATTGAATTGGAATTGTCTCTTTCACAAAGTAATACCCAATTGTTGCAGGAAACTGAGCACAGTGGAAAATAGCTGCAGTCAGTAATAGTAAGTATTCATAAAGTAGGAGCAGAACAGGATGTTGAGCTTCCCTCTGAGCAAGAACCTCCTCTTTTAGAACTATTGGCTTCCAGATCTTCAGCAAGAATAAGGAAGGGTACTGCACCATCTTCTCTTCTGATGATCTGGACACAGATTGGACCCCGGCTGAGTCTGAGACACACCAGGAGAGGCTCAAGAAAAGGAAAGTTTCTGAAAGCCTTACAATTATGGAAATGGGTGAGGATGATGACAAGCCAGTCATTGTGGAAGCTGGCCCAGAGGAGGCTGACATTACCACTCCAATTCAACCTGCTCTGAGGGATGTGGCATCACCGCCAGCTCCCATATTTATAAGGCCACCGCTGAGACCTGCATCCATCCCTAGCTCAGTAGAAGTATGCACTGCAGAGAGCCAATCGTCAACACACCCTCCTACCTCCAGTTCTTCGGGCATTGGCAGTGGCACCAGTGGCCCACTGAAAAGTTCACCTCCCCAGTTTAAGACTTTTTTATGATTAGCAAGCAGTAGGATAACATTGCAATATGCTCCATTTGCCACACAGGTGTTGAGGGAAGCCTGGTTCACGCTATGGTACTGGAGGCCAAATGAACCATATGAAGAAAACACCACACAATCCAGTGGGAGGCACACCTCAAAAAAATGGATAAAGGTATGAGGAAGAAGAGGTAAAAATGCTCCTTACTCAAAGCAGCCCTGTCATCATTACAGCATACAGTGACTGCCCCGAGATGCACATTGAGTCTACCACCTCCTGGTTCTCTCTGGAAGTCGACTGCTTCAGTGGCACCACAAAAGAAAAAATCCAGGCTACTATTACGGGCATGTTTAGGCAGGAGGTGCCCTACGAACGCAACCACCCAACGGCACGTTTTTACTACGGGAAGCTGGCTAAAATGTTAGCGCTGGGCTGCCTCGTATTTTCTTTTGTGGAAGGAGTGGCTGTTTTAGAATTTTTGGCGACCATCTCCCCGAAATGAAAAGTTGTCCCAGCACTCCATCATGATGTGCTGCAATTGGTTGGACAAGCTTTACAGCAGAGTGCTGTTTACACTATCCACCTGATGAGAGATATGTGGGGCAGTTGCCAAGCCACTGATTACATGTGTATCACTGCATACTGGATCTCTTTTGTGGAGATTAGGCAACAGGTATCTATAGGTCTCGGCGCTGAAGAAAGTTTTAAGGGCAATCAGTGGCATGCAACAGTAGCCATGTTCACCATGGAGAAATCCCATACTGCTGCAAACATCTTGGAATACTTTAATAGCAAAGTGTTTGAATAGCTGCGACCCAGAGATCTCAGAATTGGATTTGTCCACGGACAATGGCAGTAATACAGTTAAGGCTATGGCGGCTATTTCAGGGTCCTGTGTCTGGTGCATGGCGTCAACCTCATTGCGCAGGACTTTCTCAAAAAGAAAACATAGTCAGCAACTTGCTGACCACCTGAAGAAGAATCTCCACTAATTTTAGTTATTCTTTTAAAGCCCAGAAGCAGTTGAGGATCATTCAGCATGATAATAGAGTACCAGTTAATGCCCTGATTACAGGAGGTGCCAACATATTGGAACTCAACCTATTATATGTTGCAAAGTCTGTTTGAGCAGTGAAAATTGATCAATGAGTATGTCATTCAGAGAGAAGGGAAGGCAACTGTGAAAACATGTCCATTATGATGGACAAATGGGGCCTTGTCAAATGCCTGCTAGAGATGCTACTTCCTTTTGAGGCTTTCACACGTTAAGTCAGAAAGGAGGACTGTACGATGGGCCAAACTATCCTGTTGGTGCATCTGCTACTGGACCACTGAAAAAGGGTGGCTGAAAGCTTTGCAAGTGTAAGCGAAGATGCGCGTAATTTGGTTCAGAGCTTAATCTTTCACTTGGCTGATAATGCAAGGCTGCAAAGAGAAATGTGTTGCCGAAAGAGTACATCTGTGCAACAATACTTGATCCACAGTACAAAAAAACTACTGCCCACTTTCATTCCTTTTTCAGAAGGGGTTATTTCAGAATACAAGACATAGATTTTTCTATGTCTTGTATTCTTGTAAGAGACCTAAAGAACGGCTGGAAATTAGAGTCCCTACCCCGGCCACAAGTTCTGGGGTGCTGCCTTCAACTTCCAGAGAGGGGACTCCTGTTGTTTCACAGCAGCCAAAACCAGCAACAAATAACACCGGCAGAAACAACAACAGGAATACAACAATCGGGCAGACCCTCTGCATTGGGTTGGTATCAATTTGCAGGCCTTAAGTCCAATGCAGAGGTGAAGGCAAAAGAGGTCCAGTAAGTGGTAGCACCAATGACCATTCAGAGGATGTCCCAAGACTATCTGGATGACCCAAGAGAGGTCTATGTGGATCAAAACCGATTGGTGTATTGGTATGGGAGGATGTGCCAATGGCCAGAGCTCAGCAGGCTAGCAATAAAGTATCTGGCTTATCCAGTGCCCAGTGTGTCTACTGAGCATGTGTTTAGTGCAGCTGGCACAGTTGTCACATGGAGAAGGACTAGTCTCTCACCTCGAAACGTGGAGAGATTGACCATGATCAAAATGAACCAACACTTCATACCACACAATTACACCATTTCTGAAATACCACAGAAGGAGGATGAAGGTGATTTTCATACTTAAGTGTGTTAGATCATGATGACCAACTTCTGGGTGAACCACCTGAGTTTGAGGACAAACTCTACTTCTTTGAGTAGGCCACCACAGAACTTTTTAAATAATTATTGTCAAACTGATTTGCAAAAAAAAAAAGATATAGCTAGTGGAAAATTATGTTTCTGTCTGACTTATGCAGCCCTGCCATTTTTAGGCATATGCATGGCTGGAATGGAGTTGGATCAGTGTACAGTGAAAAATGCTCCCCATTCGCTTCAAGGACATTGGAGATAATGCCTGTCTCCCTCCCATGCCTATTCTACTTTGTTCATCCCTTAGCATGGCTGCCCCAGTAAAGATTATTTAATTTACAAGACTGCCAAATTCCAATGTTTTGCTTGCATCAAAGAAGACATACAATTGTGTACCTACTACCTAGCACCATGCTTTGTTTGAAACAGGTAACTAGCTATTGCACCAATTAGTAATATATTATTGAGTGATTGTGAGTGATGATTCATGTTTTATGTGGTGATAGGCAGTGAGGGAGGGTGTTCAACTAATAATTTGTAAATTTGATTTCTAGGATTTGCAATGTTTGGAGCCTGATGGGTTATCATTGTTCCTGGAGGTAATTGGCCCTTTCACACTTAGTGAGATTTACTTGCAGGGTCCACTCCTTTTTTCTTGTTCTTCAGAGACCAGAACAGTCACTTTAGTTAACAAACACAAATGTACACAAAATACTCAAATTCTGTTTCTCTTCTTTTTCTTCAACAGCAGTGCACTACAGGTCTCGGGACGGAGTTGAACTGATTCATTACTCGGTGTCAAGAGGAGGATGGAAGAACTCAGGGCAGGACTACTTAAACAGCCAGAAGAAGGGAGGTATCAAGTCTATCCACTTAAAAGGGAAACCAACATGATGATGACTCTGAGGCCTACTCATCTCTGTGAACTGGAGAGAGGTGCGTTGATTTAAAAAATGCTGCTGAGTGTGTTTGCTGGCTCAAATGTGAAACTCCTCTTATGTGGTTGTGGTCAGGGCACCTGTTGCTTGTAACTGGAGACAGACTTGTGATGCCACATCATCATCATCATCATCATCAAATGATGCACATACTCAGCTAAATATTATCATGGCAGTTGTGAGATTGATCAGTCTGGTACATGCAGCTACTTGTCTGTGTTTGGTTGTAAATTGCTCTCACTTCTCAGTTAATCGATTTGCCATGACTGATAGAATGAATGATTGCAGCAGCCTATGCTCTTGCTCTGCCTCTGAGTCTTGGTAGTTGGTACACTCCTCATGAAGCTTAACTTTTGTCCTTTTCCTTGATTCTACATTACCGTTTCTGTTTCGCAATCCGCAGGCCTCTTCCTCTGCATGAAAGGTGAAAGCTTCCTAACACTCCTGCTTACCTAACCGGAAGGGTTCAGCCAGGCAACAAAGACAGACATTTCGAGGAGAATGCAGATACAACACTCAATTTGGCAAAATAGTATAATTTTTCTTTTAACAATCATCATTTTTAGAACTGTGTAGGTTCGCTAATTAGAGAGGGAGCCAGGCTTCACACAATTTGGTCAGGGTTGTAGAGTAAATTTAGCAGGGATGTTTTGTGCCGCCTCACTGTGGGACCATGTCCATGATCTCCATACCTCTGAGCTCACCTAAGTGGGAGTGGGACCTCACTTATTGTGATGCCTTCCTTGTTAGCATACTTGCCTGCTACTACTACCACCACCATTAAGAAGGCACCTTGGGAAACCCTGCAGTAAGATTTGGACCAGTGAGAGAGGTAGCAGCCATAGCTTCATCTATTCAGGTAAGAGAAATATGGAGTGCAGTGAACTACTTTAGTTTGTAAGTAACTAACGTCTTTTGCAGATTTGACTTTCTTTCCTTGTTTATCTAGTTTGTTGTAGGCAATGCAGGCAATGGCAGTATACCCAACCCCCCTAATGGCCAATAATATAGTTACAGAGGGTAGTATGACATGGGTATAACTAACTGGTATGCATACACTTTGATAAGCAAGCAGAATAAAAAACAGGCTGCGTGAAAGCACAGCAATGCAAACTAAAAGTAAAACACAAAAAAACTTAAATAAATTAGAATAACTTTTCCCTTATTCTTGCATTTAACAATAAAACCCCACCCTCTCTACCCACAACTGGCCCATACCTCTCCTCAAGCAATTCATCCCATCCCCATCCAAAGTCCAAAGAAAACTCAAAGTTCAAAGTAAGTTGATTCCCTTTCCAATTCCCACCCTCTCCTCACACAACAAAAGTCCCTCCTACCAAAACAAAATATAAAAAAGGGCGAGAAGAAGGCATTTTCCATGCGTCCCGAGCTCCTCAAGCTTTGCCTCGATGTGTGTCATTCTGCGGTCCGGGCGTGCCAGATGCTGCAGGACACAGCATTGAAAAAGGTAGCCTGAATGGGAGGGGAGGGGGCAGCAGTGGTGGCGATGTTGTTGACAGGAGGCTGGAGGCACTGGCGGCTGGCTGGAGGAACAGGGGCCCTGAGCAACATCAGATGTCTCAGCCTCCTCCAGAGCCATCAGCCATTGGTATTGTGTAATTGCAGATGACCTGCAATCTCTACCACCACAGCCGGGCTGCTATCTCCTGGGGTGTAGGTGGACCCGCAGGAGTAGCTATCTCAAGAAATTAAAAATATATGAACAGATAAATTGTAAACAGTGCTCTATGCAAACACTTGATCAAAATTACAATGGCACAGCAGCAGTACATTGTTGGTCCCATAGGGCCATTGTAATTTGATGTGATTATGAGTCACAGGGACATTTTTTACCCACACATGCCTCATATAAAAGCATTGATTGCCTGAAAGGAATTAAGGCAGAATAACAGCATACCAGATTAAAGTAAAAAACTAAACAGACACTTTATGTGGAAAAATAAAAATAAATTGCCTCTCATTAATGAATAAGGCATTATGCACTATGAAGTACAAGTATTCTTGTGCTAAATTAATGGAGTCATGCTAGCTAACGCGCCGGATACTTTGCTACTCTCTGCAGTCTGCAGCTGGGGCAGCTGTAATGGACAATTATCTTACTTTAATTCCACTGGCACTGCTCTTCTCCAAATGCCTTTCAATTCTACCCTCACTCAAAAGAGACAGATGACTAACAATGATAGTACATCACACACATCACATATGAAATGTAGATATCCTGTCTGTTGTAAGTAGATGGTGGTAAAAATGACACTCTGTAGTAAAGGCAAAGGAAAGGGATAAACAGATTGTATTTAGCATGTTTGTCACAGAGAATGCCAACTGCAAAACTCAAAATCAAGCACTTAGTCCCACTTTACTCCCTGGCCTTGCCCTCCACCACAAATTATTTCCAACAAATACATTTGTTTCACAGTAAGGAAAGGACACTTAACTTACTCTCTATTGCAGGGTAAGTTAGAGGGATTAGACCGGGTAGGTAGAGGTTTTCCTATATAATAGTGGGGTGTCACTGTAGTTGACGAATGTCGAAAGGGATAAATGTGAACAGAAGTAAATCCATTATGGAAGCCAAGAAATATATTAATCACTTTCCAGAAAAATGTGGCACATGCCAATTATGGATTTTTCAATTTTTTATGTAGGCTGGGACATAATTTAGGAAAGAATATAGGAGTGAAGTACTAGGAGGTGGCTGAGTGGGTACTGGCAGAGAAGGGAAACACATCCTGTTTTTGGTTTGCAGTGCATTGAAAACTTTGTAAATGGCGCATTAACTGAGGCAGACACACATTTCACAGCCAACACAGTAGTGCCGAATTGAACCATGCTGTTAGGTCATGAGTGGTGAAATGGGGAGGGAGGTGATGAATGATGACAGGTGGGATACAAATCTGCCTCGATTAACAAATACAGTGGGTCAAGGGAGTAGACATAAAATTTTAATTCGCCCCACTTTGAACCAAAGCTTTGATAAAACCAAGCAAGTGAAGTAGGTGAGCACACCCCTCTCCAGAAGAGATCCCTTGTTTCTTCATCCAAGCAATTATCCATTCATCCTTTTTCTTGTTCTGTTCACCCTTTGATACCCACCATTTAAGCTTTACATTCTCTCATCCAGTCTTTTACTATTCCAATTCATCCATCCATATATCCATCCTTCCATTCACCTATCCACCCTTTCAACCATCCTTTCACCCATTCATCCATTTACCCACTCATGCATCCTTTCACCCATCCACACTTTTACCCATCCCTTAACTCACCTGAGCATCCTTTAACCCATCCACACACCCAGGCATCCTTTCATCGATATACCCTTTCATCCAACCTTTCACCCAGCCTTGAATCCTATCACCCACCTACGTATCCTTTCACCCACCCACGCATCCTTTCACTCATATACCATTTCAACCATCCTTTCTTTTAACCTTCCATCCTTCTTTCCCTTTTCCATCAACCCAGAATTTTTAGCGTTTAGTATGAGCTTTTGTCTGCTGAGTTGCAGATAGAACTAGGCCATAAGAACTCAACCCCCGATGTAGGTGCTAAAGCGGGGAGGGTGTGGGGTTCATGATGCCGTGCAGAGTATTATAGTAATTATCAATAAGTAAGCAATGTGATTTACCACCATCCCTCCATGCTGCCGCTGAGACTCCCCTTCCAACTGCTGCCGCGTCTGCAGCACTGGCGCTGCCACTGGCCCCGGCACTGGTGGTCTGTACGGCTAGAAAAAGCATCACACTTTTTTAGATGCCAGATACACCTCCCCTTATTATTTTCTTTTGACAAAATAGTACAACCGCAATACCTCGCTACAGCTCGGTTATCAGTATCTTCTATCAAAAATAGCACTTTGGGCAATTTGTTGGTTGGCAATGTTAGTTAAGCCAACTAGTTAAGCCAACCAAAAACATTTCGTAATGGAGTTCCAGAACCATGATGGCTCTGAGACACTGAAGCGCAATGATGGGGTAAAATAATTGGTCAATGAAGGTCACATTGTCTTGGTTGGCAAATGAAATGGAACCGTCCTCATACTACTTTTCAGCTATGCTGCACTGTCATCAAAACTGTGGGTATACCACTGTATAAGTGAATTATGATCATTCATACAACACAACATTGGTGGGGTCCACCATGACCATGGCCACTCTCTCATTTTACTGTTTGAGCATGAGCTAGAAAAAGAAAGCCGCCTCAACAAATATACGTAGAATAGCTTTCTTGGGGCAGGCAATCTTAACAGTAGAGTACCTATGCTAAAATCTGTTCTCTTAGTCTTACAGTGCCAGTCCACAACATATATAAGGGGAGAGGGAAAGCTTACTAACAAAGCAGAAGAAAGCTACAGATACATGAAATATAGAAAAAAAGCTAGGATAATGCAGGGATAACAAGAATTTAACAAACATTAGATAGAACAAAGAGGAGCTGAAAAAAAGGAGACAGGCACAGTAAAAGAAAAAGAAGGAAAAATGATTCTAAATGGGGAGAGGTAAGAGTTAGGGAAATAATTATAATATTAACAGAAGGACTTACTGGGGCTAGAAGATATGTCAACCTCGGCACTGGTGGTGGCACCCCTGGCTTCCTGACCCACCTCCGAAGCCCACTTCTTGCCCTTGGGTGCTGATGTAAGAAATAAAGGAGATTCCAAAAATAGTTAGTGGTACAGTTAATCTCCCCAAAAATATTTTAAAAGGCAAAGGCAAATGCAGTAACATTGTACTTTTCTATAGCAGATCGCCTATAGTACTACAATTGAGTTGACATATTCCTAATTTCCTAAACCTGAGAACCTATTCCAAATTTTCAAAAGCTACACTACATTTGTTACTACTGATGGATCAGGGTTTTTGCAAAATAAAACCTTGTCGAATTGAACCCTCAGTAACATTTACTAATACTGTGCGGTGAAAAACTAATGTGGAAAAGAGCCTAGCATGAGGGAAAATGCTGCTGCGCAAGCGTGTACTAAAGCACTGGAGTAGGCCGCAAATGCTTCTTGCTTCTTGAAAAATAAAAGGACTAATGCTGCTTTTGTGAACATTATTAACGTTTGCTAGAAAAATAATATTAGCACGGGTTGTGCATGGATAAATGCAGCACGGGGTAGATGCGTAATGAAAAGCATTATAAGTGATTAACCCCTTCGCTGCTAGGCCTTCCCCCCTGTGCTAAGCCTTTTTTGGCTATTTGGGGTAGTGCGCGCTTAGGCCCCTGTAACTTTTTGACCACATAAGGTATCCACGCCAAATTTGCGTCCTTTTTTCTAACATCATGGGGATTGTAAAGGTACCCAGGGTTTGTGGATTCCCTGGAGGGGACCCAGAAATTAGCCAAAATACAGCAAAATTTTGTTTTTTGGGGAAAAATGCGAAAAAAGGGCTACAGATGAAAGCGTCTTGTTTTTTCCCTGCAAATGGCATCAAAAAGGGGTTGTGGTGCTGAAATCACCATCTTCCCAGCTTTCAGGGACAAGCAGACTTTTGTCAGAAAACCAACTTTTTACACAGTTTTGGCATTTTTCTGGGACATAGCCTATTTTGCTATTTTTTGTGCTTTCAACCTCCTTCCAGTTAATGGTAGAAATGGGTATGAAACCAATAATGGATCCTAGAAAGCCATACATTTCTGAAAAGTAGACAAACTTCTGAATTCAGCAAGGGGTCATTTGTGTAGATCCTTAAAGTTTTCCTTATAGAAATTAACAGTTAAATGAAGAAAAAATTGAAAATTAGTTGAAAAAAACAGCCATTTGTGTCAACGTTTTCACCTGTAACTTCTTCTAATTATGACAGCTATTTGAAAGCAATATACCGTTATATCCGCTGGACCTTTCTGGTTGTGGGGCTATATAGGACTTGTAGGTTCACCAAGAACCCGACGAACCCAGAGCCAATAACTGAGCAGCATCTTGCAATGGTTTTTTATTATGTACCGGGTATATAGCAATTATTTTGGGAAAATGTATACATGGAAAAATTGTTATGAAAGACACCTATGTATTTCTGAAATGGGAACAAAATGTAGATTTTAGAAACAGTAGATATTTGCACATTTCCGAAATTGGGAGTACCCGTACTAGCATGAGAATTATAGGTCATTTTTCAAAATGACTTATTTTTTACACATTGTCTTTCATTTGGAAGGCAGAAATGCATCGAAAGTCAATAGGTAATAACAGTTGCTCTACAATTCTGTGTTACCCTAAGTCTCCCGATAAAAATGGTACCTCACTTGTGTGGGTAGGCCTTGTGCCCACAACAGGAAATGGCTCAAAATGCAACATGGACGTACCACATTTTCACAATGAAAAATTACCCTTTTTTGCAAAGTGCCTAGCTGTAGTTTTTGAACCCTAGCTCTGCGGGCACTTAGGGAAACCTAGCAAACCTATACATTTTTGAAAACTAGACACCCAGGAGAATTCAGGATGGGGTGACTTGACTGGCTCTCACCAGGTTCTGTTACCCAGCATCCCTTGCAAACCTAAACAATTGGCAAAAAAAACAAATTTTCCTCACTTTTCTGTGGTGGAAAGTTCTGGAATCTGCGTGGATCCACAAAATTCCACCCACCCCGCGTTCCCCAAGGTCTTCCCCAAAAAATGGTACCTCACTTGTGTGGGTATGCATAGTGCCCGCGACAGGAAGCAGCGCAAAACGCAACGTGGACACACCACATTTTCACAGTGAAAAATGACCCTTTTTTTGCAAAGTGCCTAGCTGTCGTTTTTTAACCCTAGCTCTGCCGGCACTTTGGGAAACCTAGCAAACCTATACATTTTTGAAAAGTAGACACCCAGGGGAATCCAGGATGGGGTGACTTGACTGGCTCTCACCAGGTTCTGTTACCCAGAATCCCTTGTAAACCTAAAAAATTGGCAAAAAAAACACATTTTCCTCACTTTTCTGTGGTAGAAAGTTCTGGAATCTGCGTGGATCCACAAAATTCCACCCACCCCGCGTTCCCCAAGGTCTTATGAAAAAAATGGTACCTCACTTGTGTGGGTAGGCCTAGTGCCCGCGACAGGAAGCAGTGCAAAACGCAACGTGGACGCACCAAATTTTCACAGTGAAAAATGACCCTTTTTTTGCAAAGTGCCTAGCTTTAGTTTTTGAACTCTAGCTCTGCCGGCACTTTGGGAAACCTAGCAAACCTATACATTTTTGAAACGTTGACACCCAGGGGAATCCAGGATGGGGTGACTTGAATGGCTCTCACCAGGTTCTGTTACCCAGAATCCCTTGCAAACCTAAATAATTGGCAAAAAAACAAATTTTCCTCACTTTTGTGTGGTAGAAAGTTCTGGAATCTGCGTGGATCCCCAAAATTCCACCCACCCCGCGTTCCCAAGGTCTTCCAAAAAAATGGTACCTCACTTGTGTGGGTAGGCCTAGTGCCCACGACAGGAAGCAGCGCAAAACGCAACGTGGACGCACCACATTTTCACAGTGAAAAATGACCCTTTTTTGCAAATTGCCTAGCTGTAGTTTTTGAACCCTAGCTCTGCCGGTACTTAGGGAAACCTAGCAAACCTATACATTTTTGAAAAGTAGACACCCAGGGGAATCCAGGATGGGGTGACTTGACTGGCTCTCACTAGGTTCTGTTACCCAGAATCCCTTGCAAACCTTAAAAATTGGCAAAAAAAACACATTTTCCTCACTTTTCTGTGGTGGAAAGTTCGGGAATCTGCGTGGATCCACAAAATTCCACCCACCCCGCGTTCCCCAAGGTCTTCCCAAAAAAATGGTACCTCACTTGTGTGGGTAGGCCTAGTGCCCGCGACAGGAAGCAGCGCAAAACGCAACGTGGACACACCACATTTTCACAGTGAAAAATTACCCTTTTTTTGCAAAGTGCATAGCTGTTGTTTTTGAACCCACGCTCTGCCGGCACTTTGGGAAACCTAGCAAACCTATACATTTTTGAAAAGTAGACACCCAGGGGAATCCAGGATGGGGTGACTTGACTGGATCTCACCAGGTTCTGTTACCCAGAATCCCTTGCAAACCTAAAAAATTGGCAAAAAAAACACATTTTCCTCACTTTTCTGTGGTAGAAAGTTCTGGAATCTGCGTGGATCCACAAAATTCCACCCACCCCTCGTTCCCCAAGGTCTTCCGAAAAAAATGGTACCTCACTTGTGTGGGTAGGCCTAGTGCCCGCGACAGGAAGCAGCTCAAAACGCAACGTGGACACACCACATTTTCACAGTGAAAAATGACCCTTTTTTTGCAAAGTGCCTAGCTGTCGTTTTTTAACCCTAGCTCTGCCGGTACTTTGGGAAACCTAGCAAACCTATACATTTTTGAAAAGTAGACACCCAGGGTAATCCAGGATGGGGTGACTTAACTGGCTCTCACCAGGTTCTGTTACCCAGAATCCCTTGCAAACCTAAAAAAGTGGCAAAAAAAACAAATTTTCCTCACTTTTGTGTGGTAGAAAGTTCTGGAATCTGCGTGTATCCACAAAATTCCACCCACCCCGCGTTCCCCAAGGTCTTCCGAAAAAAATGGTACCTCACTTGTGTGGGTAGGCCTAGTGCCCGCGACAGGAAGTAGCGCAAAACGCAACGTGGACGCACCACATTTTCACAGTGGAAAATGACCCTTTTTTTGCAAACTGCCTAGCTGTCGTTTTTGAACCCTAGCTCTGCCGGCACTTAGGGAAACCTAGCAAACCTATACATTTTTGAAAAGTAGACACCCAGGGAAATCCAGGATGGGGTGACTTGACTGGTTCTCACCAGGTTCTGTTACCCAGAATCCCTTGCAAACCTTAAAAATTGGCAAAACAAACACATTTTCCTCACTTTTCTGTGGTGGAAAGTTCTGGAATCTGCGTGGATCCACAAAATTCCACCCACCCCGCGTTCCCCAAGGTCTTCCAAAAAAAATGGTACCTCACTTGTGTGGGTAGGCCTAGTGCCCGCGACAGGAAGCAGCGCAAAACGCAACGTGGACGCACCACATTTTCACAGTGAAAAATGACCCTTTTTTTGCAGAGTGCCTAGCTGTAGTTTTTTAACCCTAGCTCTGCCGGCACCTAGGGAAACCTACCAAACCCACACTTTTCTGAAAAGTAGACATCCGGGGGATTCCAGGGAGGTATGGCTTGCGTGGATCCCCCAATGTTTTCTTACCCAGAATCCCCTGCAAACCTGACACTTTGCTGAAAAAATCCCTTTTTTCACACATTTTTGTGTGGTAAAGTTGTGGCATCACCGGGCTGACACAAATTTCCTACCACCCAGCGTCCCCCAGGTGTCCCGATAAAAATAGTGCCTCACTCGGGTGGGAGGCCCAAGTACCCGCGACAGGCAAGGGCCCACAACGTATTGAGGCGACCTCAAAATGGCCTATCACAAAACGACCTGGTTTTGCAAGGGGGTCCCATGACGTTTTGGCCCGGGGCTCGGCGGCCACCTAGGGAAACCTACCAAACCCACACATTTCTGAAAAGTAGACACCCGGGGATTCCAGGGAGGTATGGCTTGCGTGGGTCCCCCAACGTTTTCTTACCCAGAATCCCCTGCAAACCTGACATTTTGCTGAAAAATCCCTTTTTTCACACATTTTTGTGTGGTAAAGTTGTGGCATCACCGGGCTGACACAAATTTCCTACCACCCAGCATCCCCCAGGTCTCCCGATAAAAATGGTGCCTCACTCGGGTGGGAGGCCCAAGTACCCGCGACAGGCAAGGGCCCACAACGTATTGAGGCGACCTCAAAATGGCCTATCACAAAACGACCTGGTTTTGCAAAGGGGGTCCCATGACGTTTTGGCCCGGGGCTCGGCGGCCACCTAGGGAAACCTACCAAACCCACACATTTCTGAAAAGTAGACACCCGGGGATTCCAGGAGGTATGGCTTGCGTGGATCCCCCAACGTTTTCTTACCCAGAATCCCCTGCAAACCTGACATTTTGCTGAAAAATCCCTTTTTCACACATTTTTGTGTGGTAAAGTTGTGGCATCACTGGGCTGACACAAATTTCCTACCACCCAGCGTCCCCCAGGTCTCCCGATAAAAATGGTGCCTCACTCGGGTGGGAGGCCCAAGTACCCGCGACAGGCAAGGGCCCACAACGTATTGAGGCGACCTCAAAATGGCCTATCACAAAACAACCTGGTTTTGCAAGGGGGTCCCATGACGTTTTGGCCGGGGCTCGGCGGCCACCTAGGGAAACCTACCAAACCCACACATTTCTGAAAAGTAGACACCCGGGGATTCCAGGGAGGTATGGCTTGCGTGGATCCCCCAACGTTTTCTTACCCAGAATCCCCTGCAAACCTGACATTTTGCTGAAAAATCCCTTTTTTCACACATTTTTGTGTGGTAAAGTTGTGGCATCACCGGGCTGACACAAATTTCCTACCACCCAGCGTCCCCCAGGTCTCCCGATAAAAATGGTGCCTCACTCGGGTGGGAGGCCCAAGTACCCACGACAGGCAAGGGCTCACAACGTATTGAGGCGACCTCAAAATGGCCTATCACAAAACGACCTGGTTTTGCAAGGGGGGTCCCATGACGTTTTGGCCCGGGCTCGGCGGCCACCTAGGGAAACCTACCAAACCCACACATTTCTGAAAAGTAGACACCCGGGGGATTCCAGGGAGGTATGGCTTGTGTGGATCCCCCAACGTTTTCTTACCCAGAATCCCCTGCAAACCTGACATTTTGCTGAAAAAAATCCCTTTTTTCACAAATTTTGTGTGGTAAAGTTGTGGCATCACCGGGCTGACACAAATTTCCTACCACCCAGCGTTCCCCCAGGTCTCCCGATAAAAATGGTGCCTCACTCGGGTGGGAGGCCCAAGTACCCGAGACACACACAATCCACCAGCCAAGCTAAGGGGTAGGTGGGCCAAAGAGTATAAATAAAATATTCACCCCCGTAAAAGTGGAGCAACCCTTGCCCTTTTGGCCACTCCCCAACACAAAAATTAAAAAAACCTGGTGTCTAGTGGCTTCTGCCCTCCTTGGGGGCAGATGGGCCTAAAAACATACTGCTATTCTGCCACCCAAGGGCTCACTCTCCACAAATAAATGCCTGGTGGACTAGTGGGAAGATACCTTTATCTTCCGCACACGATCTCTCACTACTCAACTCTACTCTCAACTCTATTCACAACTGGATGTTAGCTCACCAACTCATTCTGAATCCCGCCAAAACTGAATTCCTCCTCCTCTCTACCTCTCTCTCACCTCCTCCTGTTCAATCTTGGATGGATCAGCTGAACCTACTCAACAACAAACCCATCATTGTCGACAGCGCTAAATCCCTAGGTGTCATTCTTGACAAAAGACTCAACCTAATCTCCCACATCAAATCTATTGCTAAGAACGCACGTTACCAGTTGCGCCTTCTATGGGGGATCCGTTGGTTCTTCCCGGAGAAAGACTTAAAAATCTAGGTACAATCTCTGGTTCTCTCAAGACTGGATTATTGCAATTCTCTTCTGACGGGCCTACCCAAATCCCACCTCTCCCCTCTCAAATCCATCCTCCATTCAGCAGCTCGCTTCATTTCAGGGTCTAAACGAAGCGACCACGTCACTCCTATCCTGTCCTCTCTTCGATGGCTTCCGATCGAGGCAAGATCTATTTACAAAACTGCCTGCATCACACACAAAGCCTTACACACGTCCTCCCCTCGTTACCTGGCGAATAAATTGAAATTGTCCGGTGGCTCTCGCCCTTCTCGCAATGCAGAAAAAATTCTGCTTGAGGCCCCACCCGTCTTCAAAAGGGAAAGATCGATGGCGCAATCCTTCTCAGGCAATGCGGTGAGAATCTGGAACTCGCTTCCCCCATTGCTCCGTGCCACCTCCTCTACCCGGATCTTCAAAGCTGACCTCAAATCTCTTCTCTTCCAAAGACACTTTCAGAACTAATACTTTCACTCTCAGGCCCCTCTAGGAAGTTCGCTCTTCATTGTAAATTTGTACTTTTTCCTGTACATTCCTCACCCTTGCGTGCTGTGCTGGATTTGTGTACCCTTCATTTAATCTCCTATCGCCCTCTCTACTCCCTCAAGGAAGTTCTTCCACTATATGAAATTCTGTACTCCATGCCTATAGAAGTGCCTTCCCAGTGTGTTCTGAGTGACTGCCACTTACTGCAGTATTATACCTCTATTTGTATTTTGTATCTCATGTATCATGCACAATTGTCACTTTTTCCTCATGTAATGTAACGCTTGCTTTTGTATTATGCTCACTTGTAACCTTCTCCTCATGTAATGTTACTGTTCCTATTGTGAAGCGCTCTGACACCTTCGGGTAAAGCCCCGCGATATATATAAAACTGCCGCCCCCAGGGGGCAGAGCACCAAAAACATAAGGCCTCCAAAGGGGAGCGGCCCTTGCCCAAGGGGCCGCTCCCAAAACAGTATTTTCTGTTTTTTTTTAATTCCCTGGTGTCTAGTGGGCATTCCTGCTGCACGATCGCATGATCGTGCAGCAGGAATGCACAAAGAGGCATCGAGGGAAAGGAAAGGGTTTTCCTTTCCTCGATGCCTCTTCTGTTTGAAATCCCCCTCCCCGGAGCCAAAACTAACCTTATTCCCCGACGCGCTGGAAGCAAATGGCTTCCAGCGCGTCCGGGAACAAAGGGAAACCCCAATGACGTCAGCGCGCCTTGCGCGCTGACGTCATTGAGGGGGGGTCTGGGGGAGGCAGGGGAAGCCCTTCCCCTGCCTTCCCCCCCAAAAAACCGACGATCGGATTCCCACGGGGGAGCGCCAGCGCTTCCCCCGTGGGTGGTCTTATGACGAGCTGGACTCGTCATGAGCACACGACCACTGTGTGCCATGACGAGTCCAGCTCGTCATGAGCATCGAAGGGGTTAATAATGCCTGTGTTTGTTTTTCATAGAAGCATGGTTTTCTGCTCTGCATGAAAACATTGGGTTAATGAAATGAAATAAAATTCTGAAAAATAGAGTTGAACAAGATGGTGAAAGTGGAAGACAAGTGTCCTTCACAGATCCTGTGTGCCTGCCAAGAGACAGCTGAAAGAAACATTTTCTTCCTCGAGTGAAAGAACATTTCCTCTTTATGCGGCACAAGCGGATAAATGTGACACAGAATTTGCTACATGACTGGGATGGAGGAAATGAACGCTATGACAGTGGCTTGAATTGGTATTTCCTGAGGTGGAAGTAGATATCCAGAATAAATAAACAATAAGACATTGAGTGAGATGGACATGACGAGAGTGTTGTGACAGTACACCCCCTTCCTTAACCAATCATGTGTAGAGAAATCCTCTGTTCTGACACAAATGTGGGTTGGACATTTGGGTTTTAGGGTATAATTGAGGTTCCTGGTGGGAGGGGTTAGGTTAGTTGGTGGCTTGCTTTCCTACGTGCGTGAGGAGAGGCCGTCTTTGCTTTCTCCTATTCTTGAGCTGGCTGTTCCTGTCTGCTGATTCCTGACTTAATCTTTGCCTCTTCAACTCTTCTTCAGGGGCCTTACTGCTCTCATGGCCAGGGAGTAGATTTCCTATTTCAATTGGGTTAGTATAGACAGAAAACTGAATTTGCATAATAATTTTCAAATGTAATTTGTCTCTGAACCTTTTGTCTCTTCGCCTTTCCACTCCTTTATGCGCTGATAATTGAGATGCATTTTTATGACTATTTCTCTGATATTGTTGCTCTGTGATGATCTATGATTTGTACTGTATTTTGGTATTGATGAGCATTTATTTCACATTATTTAGATAGACATTATAAATATACAAATGTGTCTGCCTTTATTAGAGGTGTTTTTCTAGTTTATAAGAATTCTAGAAACAAGTATTAGTTTGCCAAACCCTGTCAATTATATAAAGATCGCATCACTATAATTGGTATAATAGAAATGAAGATACAAATTGTATTTTGGTAATTTTGGTAATTTGTTTAGTAATTCACTAACCCAGCGTGTGGGGACTTGTTGGGTAATGAAATTGGGCCTAGTCGGTGGAAAATTATTAGTCCCAGATTGCTGGATCAGTTTTGGTAGCAGAGGATGGTTTATATTGATTATTTTGGAAAATTAATGGTTGAATTATTGATTTTGGTTACTAATATGAAAAGTTAGCGTCTTTGTTTTATGTAGTCTGGAAGTACGGGTACGGAGTTACCTAAGATCCCGGGATGTTGATTTAGCCTCAGGGGCAGAGGAAGAGTGTGGAAAAGTATCACACTGCAGAAGTACTTTGTCTGTTGTTGACATTATTTTAAGGGACCTATTCTAAAGTATGTAAGTAAGCTGGATGTAATAGTGAAGTCCTCTGCCGAAACTTTAGAAAGTACACCTAAAGGAGTACCAAGACCTAACTTGGATTGACTGTAATTGTGAAAGTCCTCTTCCGAAACTTTAGGAAACCCACCTAAAGGAGTACCAAGACCTCCTTTCACTTGATTGAGAGTAGAGTGACGCTGGTCGTTATTCTGCTGGTTGTAAAAGGTTCTCTTGAATGACTGAACTATCTTTCATTTAGTGGAGCAGACAAAGTAGCAGCGTTTTGTGTCGTTTCTAATAAGAATTTATTTAGAAAGACTTTGTAGTACATTGCCGTATTATTTTGTAAAGGGAGGGTCAGTCGCAGGAGTTATGCTGACATCACAAAAAGAGCTGCGCTGGCATTGGTCAGATAGCGGGCTTGTATTGTGCTGTGATTGGTTGGTTGGTGTGAGTCGCGCTGGTATTGGACGGGTGTGAGCGAATAGAGTGAGCGGAATTACGGAAGGATTTCTTTGATTTCTAAAATATTTAGCAAAAAAGAGAGAGTTGAAAATGAAGTTGATAAAAATGATACAATATTTGTTTAAAAAAGACAAGCCAATAGTTGCTAGAGAGGGAATTCCTGTACCTCCTCCAAGATCACCTGCTTCTTTTATGATGTTAGAGCGTGGATATCATACGTGTACATGGCTAGAGAATTGGATGAGTTATACGGAGGATGATGGAGTTTTAGCTTTCCCAGAGCATGGTACTTTCAATGTAAAAGTTTTGGAAAATTTGAGTAGACGAATGAATTCGTTAAAACCAAATCCTAGACCTATGCAGTATGAGGCGCTTGAGGAATGGGAACATGAGGCGTACAGAAGGGAGAGAGATAGGAATGGGATGAAATATAGGAATACAATGAGATGGTATTCAGAAGCTAAATGGGATGCGCAGATGAAAAGGTGGAGGAGAGATGTAATCATAGATGGATTATACCCAGT
This sequence comes from Calotriton arnoldi, assembly GCA_963921515.1. NCBI lineage: Eukaryota > Metazoa > Chordata > Amphibia > Caudata > Salamandridae > Calotriton > Calotriton arnoldi. The sequence goes on from CAWUFW010016020.1 coordinate 216,190, forward strand.
AATGGTTCCTGAGGGACAAGCTGGTGGAAAGTGCAAGGAGAAAAAGAATAATGTATAGACTTCAGAACTAGATATGGATCCGAATGAAACTGATGATGAATTATTAGATGAGATGCTATTGAAGAGACCTCCACCATATCAGGAGAGTCCGGATGGGATTACTCCAAGTGCACCATAAATTGAAATAGAAGCTCCACAGGTACCACAAGCTTCACAAGTTCCATTAGTTTTACAGTCTTCATCAGCTACTCGAGTCTCACAGGAGAGAGATATCGAAATGCTCAATAGAGCAAAGGAAGAATTGACTCAGAAAATTAATCAGATGAGTTTAAATGCAGAAGCGTTATCACTTCCGGTGGCAATTGGTCCTATAGTTCCATTGTATAGTGAGGGTCAAAACATTTCGAGAGTGCATGCATTGACAGTTCCAGTGAATAGTGCTAGGGATGTTAGTGGACCAGAATCAAATGAGATGGGTACATCACTGATTGATATTCCAGTAAATGGAAATGTGACTGAAACGCCAAAAAGGAGTGTACAGATTGATCCTTGAAAAATAATGCCAAATGTGAGAGAAATGACTTCAGTATCAGGTGAGTTCAGTGGGACCTTCTCCAGAAGAGTTGGATGATTGGATTAGAGGAATGGCGCCTAGTAAGTCCAAACCGAGTATAGATATAGGTAGGTTAAGAGTAAATTTAGAAGAAATGATTATTGGAACAATAAGTCCGGAGAGATTGAGTAAATTACCAGGATGATGAGTTGTTATTCTTGTGTAAGAATATTACATTGAAAGCGAGAAATTTGCATGAGAAGATGGCAGAAGCAGCACAGGAATATGGAGTGGATATTGAGAAATCTAAAGCTTTACAAAAGACATATAGGTTGGATTTTAGTGACAAGGATCTGGAGAGTTTGAATGCATCTGGTAAACGTTTGCGAATAAAGGAGTTGATTAATACTCTGAAAAGATGGGGTGAATTGGAACGATGGAAAGGTAGATGGGCGAGAAAGAAAGAAGAAACACTTGCAAGTAAAGGTGTGACTGCATCTCCTTTGCTTCCGTTAAGAGAGACAGAACCTGCTGAAATGATATATCCAATGAGAGAAGTTCCGGTTGGTGGATATGTTCATATTCCTTGGTCAAGACAGGACATATTGTCTTTTACGAATGACTTCCCAAAATTGAGAGAAAAGCCTGTCGAGTGGTATAAACAGGTAGAGAGGTTTGTAAAGGTCTCAAAGGTCTTGTTGAAAGATTTGGATGGTTTGTTTGATATTGTAGTTCCAGCTGATTTATGGACTGAGTGTAAGATTGCAGTTGATTGGCCAAAAGAGGACTATTCTAGAGATGTTAAAACTGGAGCGCCTTCAGAAGAGGTAATGAAGAAATATAATCAAGTGATTACTTATTTGAAGAGTAAGATTTCCCCAAAGGAAACAGATTGGGTTAAGATTGACAGGACGACACAGGAGTCAAAAGAAACAGTACATGACAACTACGAGAGACTTTTACAGGTGTTTAAACAGTATAGTGGTTTTGAAAGCATAACTGACAAAGATATCGGACATTTTGTGTATAAGTTTGTGTTTGGATTGAAACCTGAAATTAGTAATATGATTCAGCAGCATTTGATTTGTTGGCAAAACAAGACAGTGGATGAAATACTGAGGTATGCAAAGTATTGTAGTGATGATATTGAATCTAGGCATAAGAAATTGAAAGAGAAAATGATGTGGGCGCAAGTGAAAGCGGCACAGCAGAAAAATGGGAATTTTGTTGATTTTTCTCAAACAGGTTTTCAAATAAAAGGGCAGAATCAGAATTTTCAAAATGGTCAAGTACCTGGTATGAATGTTGTACTGAATGGTGGTGTTCAAGTGCAATTACCGGGAAATGGTAGAGGTAAAAATAATAAGGAAGAGATGAAGAGGAAATTTCCTTGTCATGCGTGCGTAAGGATAGGACATTGGAAGAACGAGTGTAAGTTCTTTGCTAGAAAATAATGGAATGGTTCAAAATTTTAACCCACAGATGCAGAATGAGGTGGTTGTGAATCAACAACAGCTGCAACAGGTAGTTACATCACAGGTACAACAGGTACAACAGGTACAAGCGCCTCAAGCTCCTATGCCAAATAATGTGAATGCTCAGGTACAGAGATACAGTGCGAATGCTGGATTTCACATGAGTGAACAAATTGGTAAGAAACAAAATGTACAGATGGTTTCGCAATATTGGTTGCAATGTCCTGAAAGTGATTCAGATTCATCTCAATGACTGTGCCTGAGGGGGGAGGAAGAGTGCGTGCTTGCCGCATCTCTAGAGGTAGATCAATCAGGTCCTTTTGTGGATGGGAAAGTGGAAGGTAATGATATTACATTCCTTGTGGACACTGGTGCTACCCGTTCTACTGTGAAAGCAGCAAAAATTCCAAACCTACCCCTCTCGGGAGAAACAATCCAAGTTGTAGGAGTTTCAAATAAGTATATTAGAACTCCAGTGACCAAACCAGTGGAGGTTCATATTGGAGAATTTAGAGATTTGCATTGGTTTGTGGTGTTCAATACAAGTCCGGTGAACCTTTTAGGTAGGGACATACTGTGTAAGATGAACTGCACCATCTATTGTACACCAGATGGAATTGCTTTTCAAACACCAGATGAGGATGTTGCTTTCAAAGTGATGTTAGCAAGGCAAGGGACAGAAGTGAATGATTTATATCCTTTATTTACAGCGAAGGATTTGCCTGTTGAATTGAGAGATACTGTGACGACTGATGTGTGGGATTTTACAGGGAAAGACATCGGATTGATGAAGGGTGTTGATCCAATTCAAATTTTGGTCAAACAAGGTGCAGAATTTCTGAAAACACCACAGTATAAAATGTGTCCGGAGACTATTGCAGTAGTTACTCCTGTAATTGAGCAAATGATTAAACAAGGTATTCTGACAGAGATACTAGGGAGTCCTTGTAATTCACCTATTATGGGGATTAAAAAACCAAGTGGCAAGTATAGAATTGTGCAAGATTTGAGAAAAATTAATAAGATTGTAGTACCTTGTTGTCCGATAGTGCCAAACCCAGCAGTAATTCTTTACCAAATTCCCTGTGATGCGGAATGGTTCACAGTGATTGATTTGTGCCAAGCATTCTTCTCGATACCCTTGCATCAGGATAGCCAATATCTTTTTGCTTTCCGGTTCGGAGACCGTGTTTTGGCATGGTGCCGAGTTCCTCAAGGGTATACAGAGAGTCCTTCGATTTTCAATCAGATTTTGAAAAAGTGCCTGGAGTCATTGGTCATGCCAGAAGACTCAGTATTGGTGCAATACATCGATGACCTATTAGTGGCATCAAAGACACGAGAAGCATATGTGACAGATACAATTGCTCTACTGAACCATTTGGCAGTAGGTGGGCATAAAGTGTCACCAGCAAAATTGCAGTTTTGTCAAAAAGAGGTGCAATATTTGGGACACAAAATTGAGAAAGGAGTCAGGAAACTATCACAAGATCGAATTGCTGTGATCTTGCAAATGGGTCCTCCCAGAACACAGAAAGAAGTTCGAAAGTTTCTAGGCATGGTTGGATACTGCAGACAGTGGATCAGTGGTTTTTCACTGATAGCCAAGCCATTACAAGCATTGACTCACAAAGATGTAGTCGATCCGATCGAACTGGATGAAGAAAGCATGAAGGCTTTTGTTGAGTTGCGAGATAGTCTTTGTCGAGCACCTGCAATGGGAATGCCAGATTATTCTAAAGACTTTGCATTGTTCTGTTGTGAGAAGGATGGATGTGCAATTTCAGTTTTGACGCAGACACATGGAATGGCGCGTCGTCCAGTGGCATATTTCTCTGCTACTTTGGACTCAGTGGCTGCAGCATTGCCAGGTTGTTTGAAAGCAGTGGCTGCTACATGTGTGAGCCTGGAGCAGAGTGAATCAATTGTGATGGGACATCCATTGAGAGTGTATGTGCCACATTCTGTTGAGATTTTGCTGACAAGAACGAGAACACAGCACATGACAAGTAGTCGTTTGACTAGATATGGGAGAGTGATCTTGGGTGCTGAGAATGTGACAGTAACAAGATGCACAACACTGAATCCAGCAAATTTGTTGCCGAGTTCAAGTTGTGAAGAAGTAAAAGATGAAGCAGATCATGATTGTCTGGATGTGACAGAGTTGTGAACAAAACCAAGGCCTGACATAAAAGATACACCATTGCCAGAATCAGATTGTGTGATGTTTGTCGATGGTTCATGTCTGAGAGATGAAAAGGGTGCATTGCGTGCTTCATATGCAGTATGTACAGTGGCTATGGTTCTTGAAGCATCTTGCCTAAGAGGGATAAATTCTGCTCAAATTTCTGAATTGGTCGCTTTGACCAGGGCTTGCATAATTGGCAAAAATTTGAGGATAACCAAATCTACGGATAGTCAATATGGTTTTGGGGTGGTGCATGATTTTGGTCAATTGTGGATGCAACATGGATTTCTGACATCTTCAGGATCCCCAATCAGAAATAGCAAAGATGTAAAAGATTTGCTGAATGCATTTCAATTGCCTAAAGAGATTGCAGTGGTCAAATGCCAGGCACATAAATCAGGAAATGATTATGTGACTAGTGGCAACAGATACGCAGACCAAGTGGCTAGTTTCTGTGCACAGAATTCGGTTTCGATTAATAAAGGAGCAGAAAAAAAGAATGCAAATTGTCACTTGATGTTCTCTTCTGTAGAAACATGGGATTAAGTTAGACAATTGGAAGAAGAAGCTAGTGAAGAAGAGAAAGAAATTTGGATTAAATCAGGATGTACAAGGAGACCAGAAGATGAAATATGAGTGTATGTGGATGATAGACCAGTAATGCCAGACTGTTTGCTTTCCCATTTGGCAAGGATGTACCATGGAGTAACACATGTGGGATGAGATGCTATGATTAGACTCTTCAAAAGGTCATGGTACAATCCTAAGTTCAGGGTTATTGCAGAGAGTCTTTGCCAGAGATGTGTAGTGTGCCAGCAGCAAAATCCAGGTAGAAAGACTGTTGTTAGTTGGGGACGGATTGGTAAAGCAGCAGGACCTTTTACTAGATTACAAGCTGATTTTATTGAGCTGCCTCCTTGTAATGGGCTGAAATATGTCTTGGTTGTTGTTTGTCTGTTTTCTCGCTGGGTAGAAGCATATCCAACAAGAAGAAATGATAGTTTAACAGTTGCTAAGTTGCTTTTGAGAGAGATCATTCCTAGATTTGGATTTCCAGTCTCTTTAGAAACGGAGAGAGGTACACATTTTAATAATGAAATAATTCGGATGATTTGTGCAGCATTACAAATTGAGCAAAAGATGCATTGTGCCTATCGACCAGAAGCCTCAGGTGTGGTCAAGCAAATTAATGGCACTATTAAATCAAGTCTGTCAAACGTGTGTGCATCCACAGCACTGAAATGGGCAGATGCTTTACCCTTGGTATCAATGAGTTTGAGAAGCATTCCTGATAAAAAGACTGGATTATCCCCTCATGAAGTTATAATGGGGAGAGCAATGAGACAGCCGATTGTACCAGCAAATCAACTGATGAATATAACTGATGATTTGGTGCTTGATTATTGCAAAGGATTGGCTGATGTGGTGCGTTCTGTGTCTCATCAGGTTGGAGAAAGTGCAACCACAACACAGCAAGAGCAAGCACATGATTTAAATCCGGGAGAGTGGATCCTGGTGAAGAAGCATGTGAAAAAATCGTGTCTGGACCTAGATGGCATGGCCCATACCAGGTAATACTGGTAACAACGACAGCAGTGAAGTGTGGCGGCTTGCCAAATTGGATACACGCAAGTCATACCAGGAGAGTCCCAAGTCCACTTGAAAGACAAGAAGAAGAAGAAAAGCAACTGGCAGAGAGCCGAGAAGAGCCAGAAGCTGTAGAACGTGAAACCATAGAGTCTGAAGCTACAGATTCTGAAGGCATTGAACACGTGGTTGAACGGGAACAAAGTCGAATAAAGTAGGCACCAGCAACTGGGTCTCATAAGACTGCTGTTGAAAGTGATGATGGAGAAGTGTTAAATGAGAATCAAGAGCAAGTGCAACAGAGAAAAGAACTGAATAAAATAACTTGCGAACTTGACACTGAAGCAGAAGGAACTGTGCAAGTTAAGAAAGCAAGAAAAGGTGATGTGTGGCCAAAAGGAGTGAAAAGACTGAAATACACTCTGAAAAAGAAAACACCAGACACGATAATTGAAGTTCCAAACAAAACAGAACAAAGTGAGTCAGAAGAAGAATTAGTTTGGAAAACGAAGAGAGTAAGAGTTCCGAACAAGAAATACACAGCTCCAGATTGGACATATGTGGTATTGGAAGAAATTGAGCATACAGATCAGAGCAAAGAAGACACTGGTACAAAACAGAGTGAAGCAAATGGTTTTGAACCACCTTAAAAGAACTGTGTAAACTAAAAGTGCAGAAAACTAAAGAATTCATACGAAGAAGAAAAGAAAACTAAATAAGAAATTGACTCAAAGGCTGTGAAGAAATAAAAAATAAAAAAAATAAAAAGAGGGGGTAAAGGAAGAAGAAGAAGGCTTGAAGTGTTTGGATACACTACTTAGATAGTTTTATAGTTTTTTCTAGTTTTCGTCTTTTTTTTGGGAATTGATACAAATGTTTTCCTTAAAATGGCAAAAATAGCAGAGACTGGATATCAAAATCATAGGTTTAAACGTAGATGTATTAATGCTTGCTTATTTAGTATTTTATTACCAATGTTGGTGTGGTTAACACTAATTGTTATTGTGCCTGTCTTAATGGTAACTAATCATAAAAATAATACTAATGGTGTGATGAATGAGAAAGTAGATTTTAAAAGTCTTAAAGAAATCTCACATACTAATATAGAAAAGATGGAAGGTGACAGCATTTACCATCAAGATAAATCAATTAATGACTTTTTGTTAAATGTTTTTACTAAGTTGTTGTATGAGTATGTTGATACGATGGATGAGAGAGATTGTTATGTGTGCATGCAATTACCATTGTCTGTCTCAGAGGGGGTGACTTAACATCACCTACCTTTAACATATGGAGTGTCTTGTAGTGTTCTAACGAGCCTCTTTTACGAGAAAGGTAGCTTACAATATTATTATTCTAACATGGATTTAGTGTTTTCAGAAATTCCTACTAGAAAGAACATGAATAGTGTTAGTAGTGCTAAAAATGCAGAATATATGGGGGAATTTTTTCATCCAACAAAAACAATAGATATAGTATACGCATATAGACATAACTTAACATGTAGACTGCGGTTTGAAGAAATAGTATTCATTAACATGGTAGAGGATAGAAGGCAGGATTTTAAGAGCAAAGCTGCTGAGCAAAAGTCTCATGTACCTCCATGGGCTTTCAGAGAAGGAGATTATAAAAAGGGTGAGACATATGCTGCCATGACCATGGACTGGCATCATAGAGGGAAGCTTTGCTTGCTTAGATTAAAAACTGATTATAACAATTAATTCATTGGTTCTAGTGAGTGTGATCATACTTTCCTAATTACGGGAGGATGGGGAATAAAAGGAGGGACTGATCCTGTCTTTCCGGGAATCTATTATGTGTGTAGTAAGAATGTCTACTATAGGTTGCCTGCACATTGGTATGGATGTTGCTATTTTGGGATAGTATTTCCTAAAGTGTATCACTTGGATAAAAATGATAGCATCAATGAAGTAAAGAATGGATTAATACGTAATAAGAGAGGACCGAGTTTTTCAGAAATAGTGCAAGATATTTTTAGAGCATTGATACCTTCAGTTGGAGTCATATTAAACTCACATAAAATTAGAAAATTGTCCACAGTGGTTGATCGTTTATCAACAGATACTGCTGGTGGTTTCTTGATGATTGATACTGAGATGGTTGCAATTAGGTCTATGGTTTTACAAAATCGACTTGCTATTGATGTAATATTGGCCAAAGAGGGTGGAGTCTGTAATATGTTGAAAATTCAACAATGTTGTACTTATATCCCTGATGAGAGTAAGAGTCTGGAGGGGTATATTAAGAACATTACAAATCTTCGAGAAGATTTGGCTGAACTGAACGTTGACGGTGCTTGGGAGAAACTTGGTAAGAGTTTTTCCCCCATGGGTAATTGGTTTACTACTTTTGGGAATAGTGTATTAGGAAGAATACTAACGCCTATCATTGCAGTAGCTACAGTAATATTAATGATTTTTCTGATTTATAAATGTTGTAAATGCAAAAAGGAAACATCTGATGTGAAACGAAGAGCAAGAAAGAGAAAGAGAGAAGAGATAGAATTAGAGGACAAGTAAGGGAATTATTATGAAATAATGAAGAATTTAGATGGAATAATGGTAAAGCGAGAGACAACAACTGCTTTCTGAAAGTGATAATTTGTATTGATGAGTATTTTGGTGATGGCTCCAAACGCCATTAAAGGGGGATTGATGGAGCAGGGTTTTTGTGAAATAAAACCTGCTCGAATTGAACCCTCAGTAACATTTACTAACAGTGTGCGGTGTGTGGGAAAGAGCCTAACATGAGGGAAAATGCTGCGGCGCAAGCGGGTACTAAAGCACTGGAGTAGGCCGCAAATGCTTCTTGAAAAATAAAAGGACTAATGCTGCTTTTGTGCACATTATTAACGTTTGCTGGAAAAATAATATTAACACGGGTTGCGCATGGATAGATGCAGCACAGGGTGGATGCGTAATGAAAAGCATTATAAGAACATTTCCTCTTTATGCGGCACGAGCGGATAAATGTGACACAGAATTTGCTACATGACTGGGATGGAGGAAACGAATGCTATGACAGTGGCTCGAATTTGTATTTCCTGGAGTGGAAGTAGATATCCAGACTAAATAAACAATAAGACATTGAGTGAGATGGACATGACGAGAGTGGTGTGACAGTACACCCCCTTCCTTAACCAATCATGTGTAGAGAAATCCTCTGATCTGACACAAATGTGGGTTGGACATTTGGGTTTTAGGGTATAATTGAGATTCCTGGTGGGAGGGGTTAGGTTAGTTGGTGGCTTGCTTTCCTACCTGTGTGAGGAGAGGCCTACTTTGCTGTCTCCTATTCTTGAGCTGGCTGTTCCTGTCTGCTGATTCCTGACTTAATCTTTGCCTCTTCAACTCTCTTGAGGGGCCTTACTGCTCTCATGGCCAGGGAGTAGATTTCCTATTTCAATTGGGTTAGTATTAGGCCTGGGCGGTAAATTCCGTTCCGCTCGCGGAATTTGTGGAATTTGGGTAATTTCGCGTTCCGCGGAGAACGCGGAATTGCCAAAAATTCCACGATCCGCGGCTTCGTGGAATTTTTTGCTTGTTCGCGCTTTCAAAATGCGTGTTCGCGAGATATTTCTCCCCGAGCACGCACACAGCATTCGCCAACAGGAAAAAAGCATCGCAGAACGTTTGCGTGCTTGCAGAGATTTTTTACCGTTTTGCGGAGCTTTGCGTAGCGCGACTACGCAAATTCCGCCCACCCCTAGTTAGTATACACAGAAAACTGAATTTGCATAATCATTTTCAAATGTAATTTGTCTCTGAACCTTTTGTCTCTTCACCTTTCCACTCCTTTATGCGCTGATAATTGAGAGGTATTTTTATCACTATTTCTCTGATATTGTTGCTCTGTGATGATTTATGATTTGTACTGTATTTTGGTATTGATGAGCATTTATTTCATATTATTTAGATAAACATTATAAATATACAAATGTGTCTGTCTTTATTAGAGGTGTTTTTAGGTCCAGCCTGAGCCAGCGCGCAAGCGCTGCTCTGCGAGACTTCTTGTATACGCTCGACCTAACGAGTAACGAATAGAAGCCCCGCCCACTCTATGCCCATGTTTGCCATTGGCTTGTGTCATTGTCTGTCCTAAATGCTGGCTTCTGATTTGTCAATCCGCTTGTTAGTCCCTCCTTAGTACTGCCTCCTCCTTCATTTGTCACCTCCCATGGCGACTGGCCCCTTTACTTCCTTTGTTACACGGTACATGATATTTTAGACTGTGAGCACTATTTTCATTAAGGAGGTTCTCCTCCTGAGGCACGACATGCTTTGGTGCCTTCTTTAACCCCTCCCTTCCTGTTGTCCGTGCATTCTTCCCCCTCCCCACCCTCCCTCTCGTTGTCCATGCCTTCTCCCCCCGCCCAATGTCCGTGCCTTCACCCCCCACCCTCCCTCCCGTTGTCCATGCCTTCAACCCCCCACCCTCCCTCCCTCCCTCCCGTTGTCCGTGATGCCAACCATTTACAATGCAATAAGTCTCGCGTAAATGCGAGACATATTGCATTGTAAATGCTTGTGTCTGTATATGTTTTAAGGCCAGCCAGTTAACACGAGGTACTCGCCCTGCCCCCAAGAGCACAGATGCTGGCCGGAGACAAAAGGCAGCTGCAGTGTGACTCTTGCAATGTCCGAGTGCTCCTCGGCAGCAGCTTGCAGCCCCTCTGAAAGCACATACTTCAGCTTGTTGTTTTTATTTTTAAGTTCAGCCTTTGATTGTGCTGGTACACATTACCAGGCTAGGGTTTATTTGCTGCTGTTGCTAGGCAGTTTACAAGATCAAACAATGTATGTTTAAAGTGCAGATTTCAAACCCTAGCCTGGTAATGTGTACCAGCACAATCAAAGGCTGAACTTAAAAATAAAAACAACAAGCTGTCGAGTTTGGAACAGAGTAAGCAGGTTCAAGGCGCTGCGTCGCCTCCACATTGTGTGATTCCGTGCAAATCACTTATTCTCCCTGTGCCTACACATATGAATTTGACCTCGTGTGAGTAGTTTGGTGCTCATGTAAAGCGCCCCAAAGCCCTTGGACCGAGTTCACGCTATATATATAACTGCAAATAATAATAAATGTAAAGCACAGTCACTGCCTGTTGGATTGACCTTGCCTACTTATAAACCTGACTGTCCCCTGACTGGTAAACAGCGATACGCAGGAATGCCTGAAGTATCATGACAGTGCCATACTAGAAAGAGGATTTACAGGCAGCACTCTCGCAGATGCACAGCCACAAAATGGTGCCTTACTTGCCTTTTAAAAGTGGTGTCAGCTGAAACATTTTTTCTCGAAAAAGTCTACTCAGTAGCATTATGCTATGTGTGATACCCTGTATTTGTTCACTCTTAACGAACAAAAATTTGCATTCTATGACAATATAGTTCTAGATTTCTCATCGTAAGTAAAAGCAAACCAGCATTGGCAAAGACAATTGGTCTCGCCTATGCGAGAGTAATTGTCTTTGTCGATGTTTTTGAACCACGTTTTACAGCTACAGAGCTATTGTGCAGCATTGCTGAAAGTAAAGGAAATAAAAGTGGCTATAATGCAATCAGCGTTGGCCTTTTTAAAGCGCTTTTCCCCCTTTTTTTAGCCGTGCTGCACAGCAGTCACGCTGCAGAACAACTTGGCTAAACAAACGCTGACAAAGTCAATAGCTCTCGCATAGGCGAGACCTATTGGCTTTGCCAATGCTTGTTCTAGTTTATGAGAATTCTAGAAACAAGTATTAGTTTGCCAAACCCTGTCAACTATATAAAGATACCAAGGAAGTAAAACAAGTCCCTAACCAAATATTTGGATCATGTGTTGTGCCGTAGTCATATATAATCTTAATGGGGTTAAAACATATACAACAAATTAAAAAAACAGTAATTGCGAGGTATCACATTGACATATTGTGATTGCGAACAATTCACAGTGGCATGTAGATATAGTGGAGACAGTAATGCAACAAAACAAGGTTTTTCATAAAAATTTACAAATCAGTTCTTATTTATCATTATTTTCAAAGTAGACATACAATTTTAAATTTTTTGACAATATATTAAAAGCAATCCATTGTTACAACACGCTACAATGTATACATTGATATATTTTTAATAGGTAGGTCATGAGAAAGAAGGATCATGTGCTGTCTTGTACACGTATACTGTTCAATTTTTATTCTAAATTGGGGACACAGAATAATGTATAGTGTGTGTTTTTCTGACCTAAATAGCATTTGTAGATAGAGACAAATGCTTTGATTTTTTGTAAAAACAATTCTTAATGTGGAGGTATAAACTAATATATTGTTGTATTGTTGAATAATAAATTTTTAGAAAACTCTGTCCTGAAGAAGGTGGTTGATCCTAATCGCACCGAAACGCTGCGTCGACTTTTTGTGTAGTTTTCTTGTTTAGATGATCAACACAAGCGTGTTGTAACAATGGATTGCATTCTACACATCACTGGGAGATTGCTTGTGACTATACAAGCTACATAAAGAAAGGCACAGAGAATGCTAACTCACTGTTATTACTTACTACTACCACTATCTTAGTGATCGGACAGAGGAGACGGCATGGCTTCTTAAATAATCAGCCCAAGCGAGTGCTGATGAGAACCCACTCCCAGGCCTGCCGCCTGCTGTCAGCATGGAGGTGAGGTGGCGCTGCATGTAAAAAACAAGTGCGGCCACCTCTGAAAAAATGGCACGGGCTGCACCCTTTGGCGGCGGCCGCAAGGTAGGCGGGTAGCAGTCACACTGGTGCCGCCGCTATCTGTCGCGGCCTGCTCGGCCATGGTGTTGGGTGGTAAAAAAAAAGAATAAATAAGAAAAGGAAGGAATTAAGAAGAAGAAAGGAAGTGCTAAGGAAGTAAAGGGAAAACAAAAGCAAATACAAGCAAGTCACAGGAAAAAGCAAAAAGAAGCCAAAAATGTAAAATACACAAACACAAAGACACACACTAATAAAATAAAGGTAAATGTGTGGTGGATAAGTGGGATAGAGGGAAGATGGCAAAGATTTAATTTAGATTAAAAAATCAGGCCCAGCAGTTGGACAGAGCAGCAAAGCAGGTAAAATGCCCATGCGAACCGCATGATGCCGTTCGCGCTGGTCTTGCAGTGCGGAAGCATGCATCACGCTACTGGCATGTAAAAAAGCAGTGGAATCCCAAGGAGTTCTTTGGGCACTCAGCGGAATTCCGCGAAGCAGAACTCCATGAGTTCCACCCACCCCTAGTTTAGTGTACCATCTGTGACCTTCATGGGCTGCTACACGAAAGAAGCTGCTGCGTCCTTTGCCGCAGCGCCCCCTTATGAATCAAAGTTAGAGGAGGGACCTCTAGGCAACCGATAGAGAGGAAGCCCAGAAAAGCAGGAAGCAGGAGTGCAAAGACAGTGACTACACTGAGCCCAGTCAACAGCATAACAAGGGCCTACGTATGCAGGGACAAACTCTCTCAAGAGTACTATTGCAGGAGTTTATCTTCCCGCTAGACATTCATTTTGTGAGATGGTTTCTAAAAAACACTCTCCTGAAATTCCTGACGGTTCCCATCAGCATCACAGAAAGTATTGCTGGACTCATAGTACTTGGCATTTGTCTCCAGGTGACTGTGCAAAATACTGATGAGCTCACCCTAGAACCTGAAGCCAGTTACTGCATTTCACCATTTAAGGCTGTCTCCACGTGGCCTCCTAATTTGGATTTCCTCTGACCAACAGTTAAAGACACCAGATTAATGCATATTTTCCATTGGTTTCTACAGCGCACTTTCCTTTCCATACTGGTATGAATATAATATTGTGTGTGGGTGAAGGAGTTTGGTTAAAAAGTGCAAGAATGTGTGGTCATAACTTTGAAAGACTTCCCATATTTCTTGTAAATGAGATTTGGTGAATAATGTGAGGCTTTCTTTGAGACTGGCTAAGGGGAAACTCGAGGAATCTATCTTCAGGTTTTCTATTCTACTTCTGTGTGCACCTATGTGTCTGTGTGCTGTGAGTACTGCCTTAACTCCAGAGAAACTAGGAGTCAAAGCTAGAAAGGACAGAAGGTAGTATACAACTCCATTACTCTTGCCACAGAGAGTATAGCATAGGCCTAGATTAGTCAGTGCCTTTCTTTCTCTTCTTAGGATGTCTCAGTTGTGGGTAAATTTACTGGAAGACATCCTTATCACTTCCCTAGGCCAGATTTTGTTTCTCTTCTCCTTCCTCTTCCCACTGTGACCTTCTCTTAATGTAGGCTTGCATTTCAATACACTGTATGAGCATTTCAGGGTAATGGGAGAAATGATAACAGGATCAGAGTCCCTCCTGTGTAATGACTGATGTACCTTGATAGTTGCCTTCAACTTCCCCTCCTAATAAACTAGCATTTAAACTAGGCATTTATGTGTCCTTCCTCTCTGCCCCATAACTCCAGAAGCATCCTCCAGACAAAATAGCTTGTTTTTTCTTTCCAAAATCTAGAGTAAGCATTAATAATTTTAGTTAGAACTGCTGGGTCATCCTTTTTGCTTTTAAGCACAAACTGTCGCTCAGTCTTTTTTAGATCCCTAAACAATTTTAGCTCCTCTTGTGTAGAAATTTTTTCCCATCAGCAAAAAAGATTATGACCTTTCCATTGAAATATGCCTGCAACGGGTCCCTTGCTGTATTGCATAAACCATCCAACTCCAATTTAAATCCAGAAATTGAGTGATCTCAACTCAAGCATGCTCAATTAGATTCATGGTATTGAAGCAACATTGTTTTTAAGTGCCACTGTTGAGGATCATTTAGCCATCCACAAGCATATTTAATGTGATAATCACAGGCACGTGGTCAGATATGACAATCTCAATAAATCAAGTTGAATTAAACACTAGTCACATTGCCCGTGGCTCCAAGTTGTAAGGTTAATTTGAATCCCGGCACAAACCAGAGCTTGCACAGTGATTTTAATACACAGTAGTACAGCTGTACAGTCATTATAGATCCCCCCCCTATTTTCCTCTGACACATTTCACCAGAAAAACCTGCCAACATTTATTAGAAGAAAACGAAGGGAAACAGGGCAAAACATGCAGTAATTATTTGAGTAAACAGTGATTCTTCCTGTTACGCCTCTTTCCAACTTGGAAAACTCAGTATACCTCACAACTGTTCAGCACATCTCAAAATTTGGGAAATTACATATTGAAATCAGAATGTAGTAGGTCCTAGAATAACCAGAGTGTGTTGCAGAGAAGAAAGTTAACATTAATTCTAGCAGGCGTAAAATTCACCAAATATCTAACAAATGTAAGCCAACTTTAAGAGTGCACACCCCCTTATTTTACCATGTGATTAGGCAAAATGAGGTCCTTCATAGTGCAAGACAGGCAGTAGATGAAGTGGACTGGCCAATTGCCCCATGCTGTGGTGTGCAGTAGCAATATGCGATTGACACTTGAAAAGATCAATGTAGTGAAGAGGGCTGATTTAAGTCCCTTTATATATGTATACATATATGTGTGTATTATTTTAAACGTTCATGATTATAAGAGGTTTGCTGTCTCTTGGGCCAGACTTACTGGTGACTGCCTACAGATGTTACTAGGTAGCAGCAGACCAGTAAGGAATTCACAACAAACAGTGTGAAAAAGCTGATCAGAACAGGTCAGACAACTACAATGAGATGGCTAAAGCCAGTGACATTGTGACAATGAGAGGCAGAAGCAAATTGAACCAAGAGATGCAATCAGCATTTCTGAGAGGACTGTGGTCATTATCTGTGATGCATCGATGAGAATGACTATGCTTGATAAAAGAGATCCAAAATGGCGAATTGTAGGAATAGGCACCTGCATAAGATGATGAAATCAAAAATTGTGGGTGCCTTTGATGGGTGGATTCTGTTTCTGGGTAACAGTAGGTTAATTACGCATGGGTTGGGTTGTTGGAAGAGGGGTCAGGCTAGGCACATGTACATTTTTGTTGAGCTATGAGTCATGAGATTACTTGGAGGGTGCTAGGTGGCTGGGGATGCAATTTAGAAAGTGCATGCACTTTAAATTCTCTCTAATAGTAGGTCAGATCAGGCACTTATGAACTTTAATCGGCATAGGAGGTTGAGGTTCAGTGTAATTGACAATATAGGTAGCACTTTAGAAAACCGATACACTTTGAATAGTGGCCTAGCGCTGACATTGGTTACATGTTTGCACTTTTATTCACTGGTCACTTTTACCACATTAGACATTTTATGCACTGGGGCGTGGTTTCGGCGCCGCCTAAGATGGCCGCTTAACCGGGAGGCTCCGACACACCGGGAAGTCTTTTCATCTGCCGATGCATCTCTCGCATCATTAACGTCGTGGAAACCAACTCCTCTGCTGCCGGAACACCGCCGCATCATGGTGAGCTGCTTTGCTTAACGAAGCGCGTCGCGCTTCTTCATCTTTCAACGCGGACACGATCTCCTCAGAGCGCCCGCCATTTTGCCTCTCCTGTATTTCTCCACTATGGAAAATGAGCGGAGCAGCGTTTTTGGTGCCATTTTCTGTTTATCTTCATAATGAAGGACCTTTTATGCCCCTATTCCTCTGCTGCACCAGTATTTCACCATATCTGCCATAGCCCTGCCTTTATGTTTTATTTTTACTGCGTTTTTCATGGCACTTTCATCTAACAGGCTATTTTTGGTGCTTCTTTCTGTTACTCCTGTCACCAGTCTCATTTGCCATAAGTCGGACTACCTATTTTAATCTCTTTGCATTTCTTATGGCAGTTTCAACCAGAGTGACCCTCACTTTTTCTTTCCAGTCATCAAGTGCCTCCATCTACGTGAATGGAATTTACCTGCTCTACTACTCAAACCTTTCCTTGTCAATTTGTTGTTATTCTATAACATGTGACCTGGTTTCATTGACTGTCTACTAAGGAGTATCTTGCATAGGATCCTCTAATACATTTTTATCTTCATTGGTCATCATATTTTATGCCCTTTGGGGAACTTTGCTGACACGATTGCCTTCTCGTCTAATTTTGGCTCTCTTCGCATGCAATTGCACATTGCTCTACTTGTCTAGCTCTTTTTTATGGGCAGACTACGCAACCCGCAATTTGTATTTGTTCCTAAAGGCCACACCCCAATGATGACTACACCTCCCCTGCCAGCAGCAACTTCATCCTCTGCTGGGGTAATGGCTGGAGTGTCTTCTACTCGCACTCCCTCGTCGCAATCTGCACCCCATAAATCTTCTCCACCTACTTCGGCCTCCAAACGTCTGAAGCAAGATCCTCCCTCTCCCGACAAGGCGCCATCTCCCATCTCCATGGAACTACTGTTGGAGGAAATTCGTGCCTTGCGTCCGTTTGTGGAGGAAACAAGCAGTAAAATGCAACTCCTGGAGGAAAAATGGTCTTCAATGGAGGATAGAGTATCTACAATGGAGCAACAACTTTCGGCTGTCCAAGGTGACTCTCAAAGTCTTTCCTCTCTGGAGAAGGAGGTCCGCAGACTTCAACAGCATACTGAAGATTTGGAAAATCGAAATAGGAGGAATAATTTACGTATTTATGGACTGCCTGAAGCTTTGGAAGGTGACGATCCTGTTTCCTTTTTCTCCTCTTTCCTACCAAAACTATTAGATATGCCTCCTTCAGCGGCCCTCAATATCCAGAGAGGTCACAGACTTGGTCCCCGCCCTCCGATTTCTACATCTCCGACCAGACCCAGGGGAGTCATCATTCTCTTCTTGAAATTTACTGACTTGCTTTCAGTCCTTTCTGCAGCTAGAGTCAAACGACAAGTTTCTTGGCTTGGTCAGAGGGTCTTTCTATCTCAAGATGTCTCCAATGTTACAGTTGCCAGGTGGAAAGAATTTCTTAATCTTCGAGCACCGCTTCGCTCTCTTGGAGCTCGTTATGGCCTTTTTCACCCCTGTATCTTTAAGGTGACTTGCCAGAACCGGACCCTGTCCTTTGAGGATCCTGCGGAACTCAAGAAATTTATCCATTCTCACCCTTCAAGCAACATGGACACTACTGGTCCTTCTAATGGTTGACAAATTCTGCATCTATTTGCATTTCTTTCCGTTTTTCAAAGCTGTTAATATATGATTCAATTGTGTTTTTTATTTTTGTTGATCTATGTTTCAACTGTTTAGCTCATTTTCGTTCTACATTTTTTAGGTTTGGCCGCTGTGTAATTTTTTCTACTTATTATGATATCTGCTTAATTGCTTTCTCATATCTTCACAGGTTTCGTCTGTTATTTATAACTTGTATGGTCCATCTCCGTGTTTCTATTTGTCCTGGTGTGGTCTGGGCTTCCCGGGTTCGAGCGTCTCGTCTTTTCGTACGTCGTCATTGCCTCTGTGTTATCTCGTTTTTGTCCCCCTCAGGTATGTTTTTTCAGTCGTCCTATTTGGATATGTACTGTCTCTCCTTGTTCTTTCTCTCTTCTATTTGACTCCCTTTTTTCCCTCTCCTGTTCTCTCTCCCCCTTTCCCTTTTGCTTCCTGTTTCACTTTCTTACTATTGCATATTTTGTTCTCTATGTCTCTTTAATGTTGTTACATTCAGAGTTATCTCCTGGAATGTGAAAGGTTTTATTAGTCCAATTAAAAGACAGAGAATCCTTTCCCATCTTGCCTCGTATAACCCTGATTTGGTTCTCCTTCAAGAGACCCACCTCACAGAAATTGAAGCGTTTAAATTAAAAAGAGGTTGGGTGGGTACAGTTTTATTCTCTCCTTCTGCCAATAAAAAAAATGGTGTTATAATTTTATGCCATAAAAAATTCAATTGTAAAGTCATAACGCAAGAAATTGACACAGAAGGAAGGTGGTTGTTAGCTAAGTTGTTAATTAATAATGTTTCTTTAACTGTTTTTAATGTTTATGGGCCTACACACCCGGATAGTTCCTTTTGGCCCTTGATTACGCAGAAATGTATTCAATTTAGGGACGATCTCTTCATATTAGGAGGCGATTGCAATCAAGTTGTAGACCCATTTCTCGACCGACAATCTCAAGTCTGCTTCATTCCTCACAAGACTCATAAACATTTTCTCAACACTATCTCTCAAGTACATCTTGTAGACTCTTGGAGACTTTCCCACCCTGACACTCTTGATTTTTCTTTCTTCTCTCCTCCTCACGCCTCCCTTTCCCGCCTGGATTATATCTTTCTCTCTCAATCTTTATCTCAAAATCTGCTATCCTCCTCTATCGAACCTATAGTAATTTCTGACCATGCCCCAATTGTAACAGATCTTGATTTACTCTCTCCGCATCCCAAGTCCTCCCGTTGGCGCTTTAATAATTCTCTTCTGATGGACCCTCTTTTCTCTACTTCTTTTCGCACCTTTGCGAATGAATTTTTTGATCTTAACAGTGATCCCAATTCCTCCCCTCATATCATTTGGGGCTCTTTTAAAGCCACTGCAAGAGGTTTTATTATAGACTTTGTATAAAAAAAAGAAACATTTTCTTCAACAAAGAAAGGCTACCTTGGCACATATTAAGCTCTTAGAACATAAATTCTACACCTCTTCGATGGACTCGGTCTCACCAGAATTAATTCGTGCTAAACTAGCTTTTAACAAAACCACTACTGATAATGCGTCCTCAATTCTTCTTCGTAGTACTGCTCGCTACTATGGTGGTCGTAATAAAGCAGGTAAGCTCTTGGCGAATTACCTCAAAACACGTAAAGATCGTACTTTTATTGATTCCATTTACTCTTCAAATGGCTCTCTCTTGCATAAAGATCAAGAAATTCTCAATGAATTTAAACCTTTCTATATGGATCTTTATACCCCAGAATCTCCTCCTTCCCCTTCTCTCATTCAAGCATACCTCGATAAACTTCCTCCTCCTTCTAATTCTCACCTTAATCTTTCTGATCTTGAAACAGATTTATCCCTTAATGAATGATCCACTGCCTTAAATTCCTTGACTAAAGGGAAAACTCCCGGTCCAGATGGTTTCTCCGTTGAATTTTATTTGCATTTTTCTAACTTACTACTTCCCAAACTCTTAACACTTTTTCATTCCTTTTTCTAGCTGGTAAGACAGAAGGCACTTTTCAAGAAGCCACGATTTGCCTCATACATAAAGAAGGTCGAGACCCCATGTTTTGTAAGAATTACCGTCCGATCTCCCTGGTCAATGTCGATTATAAATTATTTGCTAAAACACTTGCTTTACGCCTAGATCCTCTTATGCCTCACTTGATTGGCAAGGAGCAATGTGGTTTTGTCAAGGGTAGGCTTACTTCCGATAATTCTCGTCTTTTTCTTAATGTCCTAAACAAAATTCCCTCCCTTTCCACATCCTTGGCGGCCATTTCTGTTGATGCTGAAAAGGCTTTTGACAGAGTGGACTGGTCCTTCTTATTTGCTTCATTAAAATGGCACGGCTTTGGCCACAAACTGATTTCACTCATCTCTCTATTGTACTCCGCCACCAGAGCCTCGGTATTAATTAATAGCTGCGTCTCATCTTATTTTCCTCTCCAACGTGGAGTTCGCCAAGGTTGCCCTCTTTCCCCTCTCCTCTTTATTTTGGCTCTTGAATCTTTTCTATCATCTATTCGCAATAATGATTCCATTTCTGGGTTTTCTTATGGTGACCAACAACTAAAACTCTCCGCTTATGCGGATGATATCCTACTCTATATTTCAGCTCCCGAAACTTCTATTCCTCCGTTATTACATGAATTTGCTTCCTTCTCCCTTGTCTCCGGCTATAAAATCAATTCTGACAAAATAGAAATTCTTCCCCTTACAAAATGTTGTCGTCCCCACTCCTTTTCTTCCACTGGCTTTGCCTGGAATAGTTCAAAAATTAAATATCTAGGTATATGGTTTTCCAACTCCATCACTTCTTCTATTAAATTAAATATGTCCGCAGACCTATCCCGAATTGATAAACTGTTTTCCTCTTGGAACCCCCTTTTCCTTTCTTGGTGGGGCCGGTTAGACTCAATCAAAATGATGATTGCCCCTATTTTGATTTATACATTTTCGGTGCTCCCTATCCATATCCCTGCCTATTACTTTAAATGTATTGACTCTTGCCTTTCTAAATTCCTTTGGAAAAATAAGAAACCTAGGATCTCCCTTTCTTCCCTTCGCAAGACGAAGTCTAATGGAGGTGTGAACTTCCCTGACTTTCGTCTCTATCATAAATCTTTTTCCTTTCGACAGGCCGCAAAATGGCTCTTTTCTGATCCTTCCCCCTTCACTCCACTTTGGCTATCCATTGAACAAACCTTATTATTACCCTTTTCTTTAAAGGAAGTTGTGGCTTTCTCTGCCAACACCCCGTGTACCTCTCTTCCCCTATTTAAACACACCTGCTCACTTTTGAAGCCTTTGGTGCAATCTAATCTCATTTCTAGAGAATCCTTCTTAGAATCTCCAATCTGGCATAATTCCCTTATTCTCCTTAACAATAGACCCATCTATTGGAAAGCTTGGAGGTTGAAGGGCATAATTTGGGTCAAAAATCTTTTTGATGGCTTATCTCCATGTTCATTCCCCCAATTTCAAGCTCAATTCCACTGCCCCCGATCCTTTTTACAGAAATTCACTATTCTTATGTCAGTTATTCTTGATACTTACTACTCTCTTCCCCCTTCGCCTCTCCCTATTGTCCAAAACTCCCTTCTTACAATACTTCTCTCTTTGCCCAAAGCTTTCCTCATTTACAAATACTTCTTAGCCCCCAATCCAGAACGTGCAAAATCCAAATTGGAACTCTCGTGGGAATCTGACCTGGGATGCGAATGGACTATCATTTTCTGGGACAAACTCTGGTCCAGATCTTTAAAAATTTCTCGCTCTGCTTCTCTCACCCAATCTATGTTTTTTCTTTACCATAAACTTTATCTTACCCCTGCTTCTATAGCTCGCTTCTCCCATTCTACTGACTCTACTTGTTTGACTTGTGGTTCTTCTAACCCTAACCTTATGCATCTTCTCTTTCTTTGCCCTTCGGTTTCTAATTTCTGGGGGAAAGTCTGGTCCTATATCTCTCGCATATTCAATATTTCCATTTCTTATTCTATCCCTCTTCTTTTCTCTGGTAGTCTTTCTGATGCCTTAAATTTACCCTCCCATAGACATGGTCTCTTTGACCTTATGCTTGCTTTAGCTTTCCAGCACATTTCTCTCAACTGGAAAACCCTTACAAAACTTTCTATACAACACTGGTGGAATAGTCTTTGCCACTTTCATCGACTTGACATTGCTTTCGCCTCCTCCTGTAAGCCAATCGTTAATAGAGATCTTTTTTGGTTACCCCTTACTAACTATTTAAACCAGCTCGTCTCAACAAATAAATCTCGTTTAAGTGCTGAAAATTTTAAACCCCCTTGAATACTTACTTTCTCTGTTCTCTACTTTTTAACGGTTGTATGACGTTTCAACGCATTCCGTTGCAACGCATGCCTTTACCACGCATGCGTTACAACGGAATGCCTTTCCTACGCATAACCTTTACCACGAATATTCCTTTACCACGCATTCTTTTACAACGATTTTCGTTGTAAATTTATGCATGGTAAGGGCATGCTCTTGGTAATGGTTATTCCCCCACCCCTAAACCCTTCTTACATATACCCCTCCCCTCCCCTTAACCTTTAAATCGGACCTCTTCTTTTTTTCTTCTAATTCCCCTTACCTCTCCACGTCGTGGCTTCTTCTTCATCTTCCGTGTTGACGTTGAACGTCGTAAAGAGGAAACGGAAGTGTCTTTCCGTTTCCTCTTACGACGCCGATTGCCTCTTCTTCGCTTCTTTTTCTGGTGAGTTTTTTGGGGGAAACCCCCAAGCCCCCTTTTTTTCATGCGTTTCTTTTTTTTGGGGGGGAGACCTCCCCAAGCCCCTTTTTTTTTTTGCCTTTAGCACACATGCCTTTACTACGTATCTCGTAGTAAAGGTATGCGTGGTAAAGGCTTCCGTTGTAACCACGCATGCGTTGTAATGCATGCGTGGTTAAGTTATGCGTGGAAACGGCCTCGTTGTAGTGGCCATTTCCCCTTTGTTACCCTTGTTGGCTTATTGTACGTAATTAATTAATTAAGAAATTTACTCACATTCCTTTTAATATGCATTATTCTATTATACCAATGTGTAAGAGTTTTTCCCTTTCATCTCTCCCTTTCCCTCCCTCCCTTTCCCTCCCTTCCTTCCTTACTCCCTATAAAATTTAAAATAGCTTTCATTGTTCTTAAATAGTACTAGCCATGTTTTCCTTTATATTTCTATTTCTTATATTAATTCTGTATTGCTGGTCTTTTGTATATCTTGTTAATTTTCAAATAAAGCTTTTAAACGTGGAAACGGCCTCGTTGTAGTGGCCGTTTCCCCTTTTTCACCCTTGTTGGCTTATTGTACGTAATTAATTAATTAAGAAATTTACTCACATTCCTTTTAATATGCATTATTCTATTATACCAATGTGTAAGAGTTTTTCCCTTTCATCTCTCTCTTTCCCTCCCTCCCCCTACCTTCCTTCCTTACTCCCTATAAAATTTAAAATAGCTTTCATTGTTCTTAAATAGTACTAGCCATGTTTTCCTTTATATTTCTATTTCTTATATTAATTCTGTATTGCTGATCTTTTGTATATCTTGTTAATTTTCAAATAAAGCTTTTTAAATTGAAAAAAAAGACATTTTATGCACTCTTTGCGCTTTTATTTGATGGATTAAGTTTTTTGCCTGGGAAAAGAAGGTGGGTGTGATGTTTAAGAGTACTTTGAAGGTGGTCTCTTTTAATGTCCACGGGCTTAACAATAAGAAGAAATTATGTGCAATACAAGCCTGGGTTATAGCTGAGAAGCCTTTACTGGTTTTACTGCAGGAAAATCATATTCCGGCCGGAAAGCTTTTGGAGTTTTCTATGTTTAAAAGCTGGGGCGGCTATAGAGGCTTCTCGTTCGCCCAGGCCGCACATCGTGGTACTACACTTTTTGTGGGCAAGAGACTGGGCGCTGAAGTGCTTGATTTTGCTAGTGATAAATATGGATGTTGGTGCTGGGTAAATTGTTTGGTGCCTTCTAAACGGCTCATGTTTGTGATCCTGTATTCCTCAGTAGAAGATATTGCTGGGCCTAATGAGGAACATTTTCAGTCAGTATTGCAAGTCCCAGGGGAGATTATTACGGGAAGAGATTTTCGTTTTTTGCAGAGCCCTAGAATAGATTCCTCAGTAAAATTGAGAAAGCAGTTAAAGCCTACAGTTGCAAAGGTTTTACAGAATTTTCAAAAAACCCTGGCAGTGATTGATCCTTGGAGGGAGGCCTTTCCAACAAAAATAGAATATACATCTTTTTATGGACGATTCCATAGTTCTTCTCGTACTGATTTTTTTACTTGCGAAAGCCCTGAATTTTAAGGGTCAGCAAATGCTGCCTAACAGTTTTTCAGATCATGCAATTCTTGACATGGAGGTATTGGTGAAGAAAAGTACTCCGCGAATCAGGAGATGGTTTTTTAATAAACAGTAATTACAGGAGGAAGGATGGGTCCGGATATGTAAATAGGAGATAAAGGAATTTCTGATTAGGAATCATGAGTCCGCTCCCCCAAGTGTAGCGTGGGATACTTTAAAAGCGTATGTAAGGGGGCTTGTGGTAGTAAAGGATGAGGCAAATACTAGAAGTGCCAGAGAACAAA
Source organism: Calotriton arnoldi (assembly GCA_963921515.1). Classification (NCBI taxonomy): domain Eukaryota; kingdom Metazoa; phylum Chordata; class Amphibia; order Caudata; family Salamandridae; genus Calotriton; species Calotriton arnoldi. The sequence goes on from CAWUFW010016020.1 coordinate 240,671, forward strand.
AGCAGATTTTGGAAAATACTGTGCAGGATAGACAAGTTACATTTCGAAGGCATCCATCGATGGTAAATAGGTAAGTGTTGGATAATGCCAAACAGGCATTAAGTGGTTTGTATTATACTAAGTGTGGTGCATTGAATCTTGCTCATATGCAGAAGGTTTATGAGGGGAATAATTTTACGGGGAGATTTTTTCCCTGACAGGCACTAGAACAAGCTGCATGTAACATGATTCATGCTTTGAAGTGCCCAGTTTCTGGGGTTAGGTGCAAGGAGCAGGGGAAATTGGGTGAAATCATGCTCAAACATTATAGGCAGATTTATAGTCAGAATCAAGTGGTTGATAAAGATGCTTTAGGGAATTTTTAGCACGGCTAAAAATCCCTATTTTATCTAACGAAGATGTGGAAAATATTGTCTGCCCTTTTTACAATGAGGAGGTGGTTGAGGTGGTTAAAAGCCTCCCTAATCGTAAGGTATGTGGCCCTGATGGCTTCTCGTGGAATTTTTAAAATCTTTTTTTGAAGTGCTGGCTGACTACCTCTTATTGTTTGACAATGCAATGTTGGAGGGCTGTCCTATACCGGCTTCATTTAGTAAGGGAAACATGGTTAGCTTTCTTAAAAAAGGAAAAGATGGTGATGATCCAAACTCAAATTGTCCAATTACATTGCTGAATTCAGATTATAACATAATAATGAAACTATTGGCTAATAGATTTAATTTAATAGTGGCAAAACTGATCCATCACAATGGTTTTATTGCCGGATTTCAGCTAGTCACAAATACGCACTATTTAGCTGAGGCATTGGACTATTTTTCAGTTAATAATACATTAGCCATAGTTCTCCAATTAGATCTCAATTTTGCCCCATTACTTTTAAAAATACAAGCTATGTTTGCACGGTGGAAGAGTTTTGGTCGGTATATTTAACAATTCAAAAAGTGGTAACAGCATTAGTGGAAGCTCCCAACCGTAAGCGGTCTGGACAATGGACAATGGAAAAGATTGCTTGCCTCCATGAAGGGCCCAGATCTCTGCCAAAAGGCAATTGATAAATGGGAGAAGTACAAAGGGTTGGAGTTAACGAAAAGGATGTAGGATGAAAATAATATATTGAATTTTAAGTTCTTGAGAGTAGCCAATTGGCATAGAATGTTATATTACGGTAAGTGGCTTCTTTATAGAATCTCACAATTTTTAGCACAGGTTAACCCCAGGTGGTCAAGTCACTGTTTTCGATGTAATTCGGAGGCTGTCACAAATTGGTTGCATGAAATTGGGCTGTGTAACCCTATTTAAGAATTCTGGAAATAAATAGTTGAGGACTTGGAGAGGGCTTGCAGTTAAAATTAGCTCCTAGTATATGGTGGATAGTTTTGGGATATGATCCTGCCATTTGATTAGCTACCAAATAAAAGCAAAATATTGTATGTTGCAATGGCAATGGCTAGATACTTATTACTTCCAAGGTGGTGAACACAGTTGATCCCCACAATAAGGGAATGGGTGGTGAAAATGAAGCAACTAAGATTAAAAAGTGGTTGTATGATCTGTGTTGTGGGGGGACTGGAAAATTTGATAAATTGTGGGGGCAGTTTATGGACGAAGTCTTGGGGTAGGTAAAAGAGGTTGATTGCTTTTTTAGGATAGCGCTCTGTCTAAATTCGTTCTTTGTACTAATGAAATCTGGAGTCTTAATGCTGACTTTTTTATGGATTTATTCTGTGATTAAATGATTTGTATAAGTATTTAAATTGCTGCTGTATGGGTATCATGATTGAATGCTTTTGTCGTGGTTTTGGATCGCAATAAAAAAAAAAAAAGAGAGAATGGCTATACAAATTATTTAATTTCGATATAAAGATTTGCAGATGTTGCATACTGTATTGCAGTGCTGCCTGAGGTTTATTTTAATTTCTCATTCCATGGTCAGCAAGGGTAGCCAGAAAGTGAAATTTCAAATAAGTGCCCCTGAAACCTATTTAAGTTAAGTATGCATATCATATATAATGTATACAAACTTTTGTCTTTCTATTTTATTGGCACGTACATGCATCATGCATTTTTATCATAAAATATATTTGTAAAAGTAATAAAAACTTTCAACTTATTTCCACAGAAAGCATGTTACTAAAATATACATAATCCAAAGGCATTTCAGAGTGGATGGATATCTCCCCAAATATAAAAATACTATTTTTTCAAGAATTTCAAAAAGGTGGAGCGTTTCATTAGTGGGATGTGGAGTTGCCACCACCAAGACATATCTTCTCTGCTCTCAATTCCGAGAAACAGATACATTGGTGGCTTAGGTGTAAGTCATTTTGAGGGAAGTTGTTTTGATGTTTAGTCTCACTCAGTACTCAGGACTAGATCTAATATTAAATCTGAAACCTACATTTACGCATGACGAAATCATTGTAAAATAAAATACTAGCATGTTTACAAATCCCAGCATGACTGGCATTGTCTCTTTGTTTGATGCAATATTTGTAGATCTGGTCTTTCATCACAGAGGGACTATTGTTCAGCAAGCTTCAGCCATTGGCCTGTTGACTAGTCAAACACATTTTGTTTCCACACACCACAGCATTTAGCATAGGGCAATTGGTCAGCCTCCTTTACCCATGGCTCCTTTCACTTTGTGACTGAAAAAAGTTTCTGCACATTGTTGACATCCGCTTAAAAATAGCTCTCTTCAGTGAAAAAGCTCTTTCAAAGTGTGCTTTTTGCATATTATTTTTGTACTTTATTTTAAAAAATAGCTTTTTATTTTGTCTGCACTTTGGGTTCCTAGTTAGATGGTGATTTATTTCCTGTATCATTTGCAAGTTGCTGCTACACAGTATTTAAGTGACTTTGGGCCTCCTTATGACTACGGCGGTCTGCAGCAGTGGCAGTGCGGGCAGCGCCGCACCGGAGGTCCAACCACCCTATCACGAATTTGGCGGTCGGACCGCCAAACGACCGCTGCAACGGCAGGGGATCCTTGATCCCTCTGCAGTGTTGCAGCGGTATGAGACCACAATATGCTGGCCGTGCCACTGCAGCACTGCCAAGCATATTACGAGTTTCCTCACATTCACCCTTTTCATGGCAGTGAGGAAACTAAGGGGGTCCTAAAGGGCCTCCTGTTGCCTCGGGGCCAGGGGATGCATGCAGGGGTGCACATATTGTGTCCCCCTGAAAAGCATGCACCCCCTGTTCCTTCATGGCATGGACTGCACAATCCATGCTTTGCAGGAACGTGCTTTTGCGCTCCCATTGTAGGGCCTTTCTAAGGCTCAGATATGAGCCATAGAAAGGCACCACCATGGGACCGCCAAAGCACAGCCTGCCAGACCAGGATTAAATTCCTAATCTGGCAGGCGGATTTGGCGATCTCGCAGCGGGGCACTCGCATTGCGGCTTGCTGCGAGATGCCAAAGTCGTAATCAGACCCTTTGTGATTGTGCAGCTGCCTGCAATTTGAGTTCTGGATATCTTCTTATTGCCTTCACTGAAATAATAGTAAAATTATGGCATAACTGAAAGGCTAATTATACTTTTATATAAAAAAAAGATCAGCATAAAACATTGACATCAGAAAATGTTTTTGACATCTAAAATGTTTATTTCAAGCTTATGGTGGCCACATATAGGTGGCAACATGTTTTCTTTTTTTTCTTCTTTGTGGCATACCCTTGCTATTAAAATATGCATAAAAAAGAAAGCATTGCCCCGAGCATGCAAAGGCCAGACCTATTGGCTTTGACTATGCTTGTTTCTTCATGCAATTCTGTCTCCTTCCTTAGTATCATACAATAGTCTAGAGGTATGTAATTATATTATATACAATAGTGCTGTACGGACCACACTGGGTGTGCCCCAGTAATACTGATAGGGCTGGCAATGGGAGTTAGCTACCTTATTGGAATTAGAGGGCAAGCTGGAATGCTACAGGTTCAGATTTTTTCACCAAAACTAGCTAAAACATGAGAGACTCATGTAATCAGGAGTATCTCTGCACCCCTGGAATTACCAATGTCCAGTATATTGGTAACTAGTGGAGAGAGCAATACAGGGCAGTTATCAACCTGCTCATGATGGAATCCTATGTGGTGAAACGGACATAACATATAACAATTCACATCTATCTGCAGTTTTTTTTTGCAATTCTTGTCTTTCAGGGTCCATTTAGATACAGTGCTGCAGATACAGTACATGATGAACTAAGCTTTGATGGCAACTAAAATACTTGCAAGCAGGTGAGAAGGGACTTGATGAGACATTGAAGTAATAATTCATTCTTACTATGTATGAAAGAAATTTAAAAAATTATATTTGCAAATGACATATTTAGTGACACCCCTTTTCATGATATTCTGTATATTACATTCCACACTTCAGCAAGGTAATGTAAAAGAAATCCAATAGTAATAGGGTGAATGTTCTCTTGGTCAAATTCAGGAACAAAATCAAGAACAATCAGCCGTAAAACTTATGCTGATTCCCAAGTATGAATCTAGAGGAGTGTTTGATACTTTAAGCAGAAGTGCAGTCCTAATATTATTAAAGGAAATCAGAACATTGGAACACATCAATTCACAACACCTAACGGCAATACAATTTCTACCACACCCATATCAAAAACATCTCAAAGCAACTTTAGCAACATGGGCAACAAGAGAGATTGCAAGCAAGTGTTCAATCATCTTGAGCATTCCAACAATAGTGGATCAAAATACGTAGGCTCAAGCCAGTACGATACCCTAGGCCATTGCTGCCAGTTAAGACCACCATTTCAAATTTAAATTCAAAGGAGTTTCAGAATAAAACTTCAATTGACAGATATATAGCCTTAAGGGGAGTCCTGGCTCCCGAATTCCCATCCACTAACATGCAAAATCTAACCATCATAAAAGCAACAAATAATGATCAACAAAGAAAGAAGCAAACCCTAACTACCAGTGAGAAAACACAAGAATGGTTCAGTCTCCGTTAAGCCTTGGATCCCGCCCAGCCCTGACGAATAGAAAGTCTACCTAAAGCAAAACTTCATCAACATATGCTCACGTCTCATACATGGTTTTGGTAAGATGACACAGATACAATGGATTTCCATCAGATGTTCAATATTGTTTTACTACAAGAAACATGGAATCTGAGCCAAGCCCCTGTAATAGACTACACAAAACATCATGCTCCAGAAGTAAGAATGTCACATTAAGGTCATCTTAAGGAAGGTTTTTCAATGCTCTCTTCCACAAAATACAGCTGGATACAAGAAAATATTGATTTAGGAGTAGAGTAGCTGCAATCAATGAAAATAATCATAAAAGGGCCAAAAGCACTACTTCTTTTAAATGTTTATATCCACCCAAGAAAATCTAGGAAAGCCACAAGGAGCACCACCTTGGTAAATTTAATAAAATCATGGCAAAACTTACACCCAAACATACACTTTATAGACACTGAGGACTTTAATTTCAAATTCATACAAAAGTGCCCCATCCATAGTCAGAAAAGATAAAAATTCAGTCAAAAAAGTTTCAGATTTAAATTTACGACAAAAGCTGGAATCTCAAGATCTAAACATTCTAAATGAAGTGGTAAAGGATAATAAGCTTGCATCCATAACCTACGTAAGTGGCAGGTTCGCTGAATCATAGACTATACATTCAACGCCAGGGACTCCCTTTCATTGGTCAAATCTTTTCAAATCAGCCCCAACCTGAAAGCAACCACTTTCAGCAAACATTAAAAATCGAGCTAACACTGCAAAAACTGACTGAAGCAAAAGGTTTAGGATCGCTGCCTGAAGGTTACAATAGAAAACGGCTACAATGACGTAGTTAAAATTGTGAACAAATAACAGCAATGGTACATACTCAAGTAGAAAATCTAAAGGGGCGGGCGCAGATGCAGAGCTCCACAACTGGCTAGACCTAACAAGGAAGCTACTTGTTAAATTTCTGATTAAACAAGTGCTTCATCCTAAGAATTGACGCTTATGCGCATATAAGCAAGAATCAATCACCCATATATTCTACACCTGCCCAGCCTTGCTAGAACAAAGACGAATTCTAGTTAGGCCTCCACTCTTACAACTGCAAATTCAGACCTGTAGATTGTCTGTTATTGCATGGCTGAGTGGAACTTAAATCGCCCTAGATTCCTGAACCAGGCGAACCTTTTACTAGGAGAGGCATAGTTCAGAATTAAGGAATGAACCGAGCAACAGAGACTATGACCTAGTGAAACCAGTTTTGTCAGGCATGACATGCAATTTGTGATATCAGGCATAGTTACCAGTAAATTTAATAGGTACAGTCATTTAAGTAATCAAATTTTAAGGAATCAGGCAATTGTTTGAAATCTGATATTTTTTACTTGCTGAATTTGTCATATATTCAAATGAATTTTATTAGAACAAGTGTACATCAAGGGGAGTGTGATGGTCACTTGATTTGTAATGATTTTGTAATGGTTTTAAGTAACTATGCAATAAACTTTACTCACAAGAATCAATTTTCAGTCATAGCTACAGTACAGTACAAAATCACTTAATATTTAAGAATATGCTTCAGTGAAAGCATCTGGTATTGTAGAAGCACACCACCTGAAAGCACTTCTGTGGCACAGAATTAGTTACTGTGTACAAGTCATGTGCCATGGATGGGTACATATGTAGTAGCGTGACATCTCATCATTTATATTGTGAATACTCCGTAGGCATCGCTAATACTGATTAGTATGTTTTTCGAGACTTTTGATTGCAAATGATATTTCTTAAGTATATTGGTAGCTAGCCTAAAAAATATATAAGTACAGATGCAGATTTCCATCTGAAAGTATTTTACCCTTATTTCCTCTTCACCAACGTTCCCAGTAGTATGCCTGTAAAGCAGCACATAGGCACTAGGAATGTCATGTGCCATCATGTAGCAAAGCTCTTATTCCCCAATGTTCAATTCTACATAGCATAGATATATTTGGCATTCCGATCTCTGCACAAAATTGGGCTTGTGAAAGGATTAGAACTTTACAGCTTACTTGTAATTGCGTCCAAATTAAGGTACTTATTTTCTGTCTGAGTGTGCTATGTGCACACTGTGTGGACTATTGGGCTCCTAAACAGGAAAAGTACAAAAATGTCCCCTTCACACTGGGAGACAAGGGGAGGTAAGTCTTAGTGTATCAGCAAAAAATGTTTTATGTTTTTATTTTCCAAATACAGATCCGAAAGTTGGAGCGCTTTCTTCAGAAAGAGTAGTGGCAACAAGACCCTTTGTTCTCTGAAGCTGCTTCACCAAGGGCTTGGGTGCTTCTTTGGTGACTCAAACCCACTTATGTTGCAGGGAACTCAAAATACTACAGGCCGGCACAAGATACACAAAACATCAAACTAATCTCACCCAAACTCTGTTGTTTGTATGTGATATTATCACTGGCACTGGTTGTTGGTCTTGTGGCTATACACATAGTGATTTGATGCATATGTTATTTTAATGCCTTATCACTTTTTAGCACAAAGTTTGAGATCAAATTAATATTATTTTCAATTCTCTATTCTGTTTAGTATGACTAATTAATTTTTAGGTAGTCTTGTCTATAATTAGTACTTAGACTTTGTTAATAGGAAATTGTTAGATCTTTTGTTAGGCATTGCTTTTCAGCAGATTATTACCAATTGGAAAGATACCTTTGGCATTTCTTTTAAGGCTTGGTGGTATGCAGTTTGATATAACCATAGACTGGATAGACTATTTGCTGTTTCTTTGCCTATTTCCCTTGATAGAAATTCATTAGGGTTAACAATCACATTGTTTCCTAATAAGTCTAGTAAGAAGTTTATTGATAAAAATGTACTTAGATCTGAAAACTTTAAACCTCCTTGAATATTTGAATTCTCGGTCAAACTAATATGGTAGAATACTGCATTTGTCATTATTATACTAAACATGTGTAGACAACTGATCTACATTGGTTAATTAGAACTATATTGTGGATATGATGATAGGGTTTTTATTTGATCCATTTGTGGTTTTATATATCACAAGACGTTCCCCTTGAGTTTTAATTCCCCCTCTCCTTCTTTCCTTTCCCTTTTCATCCCTTTCTTTTATCTCCATTAGAAAACAAATTGTAAAAAGCTTATGTTGTATATTCCTTTCTTGCATATACATTTTATAATCTCTTAGGTGACAATAATATGGTTTTGATTTTACAATTCCATATCTTCTCATGTTTCAATATTTTATTCCCTGTTGTTGTGAGTGTAAAGTATCTTTGTTTCTGGAAATGCATGAACCTAATTGATTTGTTTGATAAAGCTTTTAAACTTAATAATCAGAAAACTGCAGGTCGATCACAGCTGAGCTGCCAGAAGCAGTGCCTCCGCTATCCCAGCAATGTGGTTGCTGGCCCTCTGTATGCTAAATGAGCCCCTTAAAATGGACTGAAGTAACAAAAAAGTACACACATAGCTCCATAAAACTGCCATTTAAATAAACAAATAATGTAAAATACAGTACTAATGAGCAATTAGTACAGAGCCACAGTCACGATGTTAATTCTGCCATTGGCAATGTCGTATTGTAACTCAATATCAATACCGGCTATCAAGTTTGGTCTCACAACAAACTGAAAGACAACATATAGTATTCTGAATAAATTAGTGCTGTGGGGCGGTGGTGAAAATAAGACTGTACAGTACATAAAGACACATCTTGCATTAGTGTATTTAAAGGAGAATATAAATATGTGTGTTACACTTTCTCTATTATTAGTATTGTCTGTTGCTCAACGTTTGCTCATTACTCCCCCTTAGAGTTGGGTGGGTCACCATATGAAATGCAAGTCAACAACATTGCATCCACTACATCAATCTTACACCACATTGTAAGGTAAGTATATAATTACTATTCTTGATTTGACTTATCTTACCTCCCAATATATGTATAGGTGGAATTAAAAATAGCAATTATATACTTACAGTTAGACTTGACATCTTTGGTTTTGTCTTCCCCAAATGTTTTGCCTTGACCCCTCCTATTTTATTGGATTTGATTTTGCCGGCTTTAGTACTCTGGGCACTTTACCACTGCTAACCAGTGCTAAAGTACTTGTGTCCTCTCCCTAAAACAAGGTAAAATTGGCTTACACCTGATGGGCACATTTAATTTACTTGTAAGTCCCTAGTATATGGAACTACATGTCCACAGAGCCTGTAAATGAAATGCTACTAGTGGACCTGTAGCACTCGTTGTGCCACCAGCTGAAGTAGCTCTTCAAACATGTCTCAGGCCTGCCATTGCAGCCTGTAGTGCAGTTTTAAACTGCCATTTCGAACTGGCAAAATAAACCTTTTGCCAGGCCTAGACCTTCCTTTTAATACATATGGGTCACTCCTAAGAAAGGCGCTAAAGGCCCATAGGGCAAGGTACATTGGGCCCGATTCACAAAGGTAAACTTACACTTTTGTGTAAGTTTACTACTTTTCGGTATTCACAAAGGTAAACTTAGACCAAAAATCTAACTTCACTACTTTTCAGTATTCACAAAGGTAAACTTAGACCAAAAGTGTAACTTTACTACTTTTCGGTGTTCACAAAGGTAATCTTAGACCAAAGGTCTAACTTTACTAGTAGTAACTTACCTTTGTGAATACTGAAAATTAGTAAAGTTAGACTTTTGGTCTAAGTTTCCTTTCTAAATACCGAAAAGTAGTATAGTTAGACTTTTGGTCAAAGTTTACCTTTGTGAATACTGAAAAGCAGTAAACTTACACAAAAGTGTAAATAAATACTTTACACATTGCCTCTAAGTTAAGCCTGACTGCTTTTGTGTCAAAGTACCAGAGTATTAAACACAGGTTGATTTAGTGACTTTTGTGGTTCACCCTGACATGGAGTGTGGTTGTTGCCGGAGTGGGGATTCCACCCCCCCCCCCCAACCAATAACTCAATTTCTTGCACTCACCTTACAATGTATTGGCAAATCAATGTATTGGTTGTAATAATATTGTATTTCTAAATTGTTGACCACAATATAGTGACATATAAATAGCCATAGATTGGAGCAACGGAGAGTGAAGTTTCCTGTGCACCACAGACTGGGGGTCATATTTTGCTGCCCCATATTTACAAGGACACGTAAAGCCACCCTGCGTGGCTTTTCACACAGCACTTTGCGTGAAAGAGGCGTTCCATGGGTGTTGCTGTGGGTGTTCTCATGCAACACCCATGGAACCTGACACATTCCCAGATTTACAAGAAACCATAAACCTGAGAATGCGTCAGAATGCTGCGCCTCCCCAGGGGAGGAGTAGGGAGGCTCAACGAGGAGAAATGTTTTCATTTCTCTTTGTTTTTTCCTCTTTCTATGCGGAAAACACTTCTCGTGATTGTTTTTGTACAGGAAGGTGTACCTTTTTGCACAAAAACAATCTCCCTGCAGCGCAGGCACCCTTGCACCCTGGTGCAAGGGTTCCTGCATCAGCGCATGGAAGCCAATTGTGCGCCAGTGAGGGGGGGCACAGGGATCCATCATACCGTTGTAGATATGACGCATCCTTGAGCTTTGAAAGTGACTCAGTGCGGCACCGCGCTGAGTCACTTTCTTGTAAATAAGGCCCTAAATTGCTGCCTACGTTTTTCCTTTCATGTTTGACAGAAGGTTACCCAAGTGAGTTAAGCAGAACATGCCAAGGAGTGAACAGGAACGGTCAAGGCTATTCTCTTCACAGGAGATACTGGAACCTAATGACTTTCTGAAATAAATTACACTTTTCAAACAAGGAATAAGCTAAGCATCCATTGAAAATTCAAGTCTATGTGGCATCTGAAAGCATGGTCCAGGACTCGCCACAGTTGCGTATTTGCCGCAATACACGTGTGTTGCTCCTCCAAACCAAATTTTAAACCTGAATAAGTATGTGTATTTGATCAAGTTTTTTTTAATTTACTGCAACAGTAATGGAGATCTATTGCGTCACCTTGGGTTCCCTGCACACTGAGGGGAGAAGAAGGAGAAGGCTGCTGCAGGGCTGCCTGGATATCGGTGGAGGACCAGGAAATAGTGAATAAGGAGCTGCAGGGCAGCCTTGAGCTCTGAGCGGAACACGAGAAGTGGTAACGCTGGGGGATGCAGTGGAAGACCATGTATGAGAAGGACTGACAGTTGACAGGGACTTAATTGGTGACTAGATTGGCCATGTGGCAAAAAAGGCGGTCATCTTGGAGTTGGCCGTTAGTGCTGCCATGGAAAGTAAAACCCATCTAAGTCTGGCTAGCTGTAAAGACATATGCAGTAATCTATCAGCCTGACACCAATACATGGCAGGCTGTTAAGTTAATATACAAACTGTTTTTTTTTTTAAGTTGCTGGTATATTAATAGTAGAATGCTAACAGATGAAAAGTGGGCTGCTCAACTTGATGCTCCCTATCAATTTAGCAAACACACAACCCTGCACGAGGAATTTGTGATGCCCGTGTCATTAGCGATTTTCTTTAATTCCATCAATCAATCAATCAATCAATCAGGGATTTGTGAAGCGCACTACTCACCTGTGATGGTCTCAAGGCGCTGGGGTGGGGGGGGGTATCGGGCATGAGCAAGCGTCCATAGAAAAAACATTTAATTTTTGTAGGAAAGAGACAGTAATTAATACTGAACCATGAAATTCCCACTCTGTTTTCTAGTACCATTAAATGTCAATTTGCTGCAAACAACATACCACATAAATAGACATTAAATTACCACTTAATTGACGCAGGCGTCAAAGTATGTCCTTTCTATAAGCCAGGCAAAACTATATTTCTCAGCACATGGCAAGGAGGCTAATTGCATATGTTAATGTTGTAAACCTAGAGGGACGGAGCATGAGGCAAGTGTGCACCTGTTTTCTGCCTCTTCCAGAAAGGAAAATGGAATAGTGTAGGGTTGCAAAGGTGTGAATATCCTAGTCAAATAGCCAAAAGCTAACCATAAATCTAGATAGACACAAAAAGTGTACATACATCACTTAGTTTCTGTGAACTTGATATCCTTGAGAACACTGTATTTGAAAGCATGCCTGCATCAAGTGGGGGCCTGTTCAAATCATTATTCCTTCAAAGGCAACACCCACTGTTAATTATTGGAAAATCATTCATTTTCTTTATCTAGTGAAAACTGTTAAAGTAGGTAATGTCTTTTGATGTGAAATTGCAATGATTTGTGCGCCTCTTGGGTTTCATCTGTTCTTTTTATTTATCGTTTATTTGGTTTACTCTGGGTATTATGGTTCTGTAATCCAATTAACAAACGAATTAATAAAATAGGACATTTATATATCTCACTGAAAAAAATAAAACTTGACCTCTAATGACCTAAGCCATAGGAGACTTAGTGATACTAAGAAGCTCGAGTTACACAGAGGCACATCATAGTGAACTGTAATGCTGGAAGAACGTTACACATTAATTACCACATTTTCCTTAAGGAAATATGCATATGTTTGTATTTGAAATGAAAACAGGTATAAAGCGAGACATGCTTATTTCAAATAAAATGGCACGAAACTGTTTAAGGCAGAGTGACATGCACCTGTTTACTGTAAAATATTGTCACTGAGGAGAAGCCAGTGAGATTTCAGAAACACCTGCAGTAAGTATATGATTGATCAACAAAGGAAATAATCTGAACTACCCCAATGGGAAAAACCAAGAACACCGACAGTGTGTGGTTATCTGCAAAATATAAGCAGTTATATGAAAATAATTAGCGTTATCAAGTAGGATGTTGGGCTCGGATGTGCAATAATGTTTTGCCTCTATGTGCGTATTGGGGCGCATTTGGGAAACAAAGGGTGTGAAATGGATGACCCCCTTCTTAGTGATTTGCAATGACATGGTTTGCAATCACAATTGAAGTTGCAAACCAAGGGGTGGTATCCATTCCCAGACTGGAACCTGTCCAATGTGGATAGTTTCCACTTTATTAAGGTGGGCTGGGGGCAAAGTGGAGCGTGCACTTCCAATCCAGGGGACAGGTGCATTCTCTTCTATACAGAAGCATGTTCTTTTCCATGAAAACCCACAGTTTTTCACTTTTGCACCCTTGGTTTTTTGGATCTCTCCTGTGACATGAGACCATCTATTGAAGTTGCACCTATTGGTCACTCTATGACAAATGGCTTTTAGCGGTAGCCTCGAGTAACCACCTTTTAAAATATGGTCGGCTGTGGTGAAGTTGAAGTACGGAGCTCTGCAAAGATTATGTCTAAATACATGCACACATGTGTGGACTGAGAGAGGAAGACTGTTGTCTGACTCAGCATGGCATCTGTGCACAGGTAGCGCTGTGATGGATGGGGCCAAGAATAAGGGCATTATTACGATGCCGGTCGGTCGAGCGTCTGACCGGCACCGCTTTGGAAACGGACCGCCCAACAAGGAGTCGGAGGTCCTGCTTCCCTAATAATGATCGGACTACCTTCACGGCGATTGGAAAGTGTACCTTTCTTATTGTGGCTTGTACTGAGGGCCGCAGCACAAGCCGCAATAGGAAATATACACTTTTGAAACATCCATGCACAGAGTGGCAGGCACCATGTTGTGCCTGCCACCCGATGCATGGATGTTTTGGTGGGCACCACACATAGTCCCTTCCTTCTGCCTTTCTATGGTGGTCCGAGCGCCATAGAAAGGCAGAAGGAAGGACGGTCTCCGCAGCAGCAGCTGTCAGGCGGACCGCAACCGACGAGCTGCCGGATGGCCTTCCCCCGACATTGTAATAGACTCCTAAATTGATATGATTCTGGCTAGAGACCAAGACGAACTGCACCATCTTATTTTGGAAAAAGAGTAAAATGTATTAACTGTGCAGTAGAAATGTTTTGCTACAACTCCAGAGCATCTTATGTTGGAGAGGCCAGAATCACTGCCTTGTACCTAGATTAGAGAGCCCAGAAATAAATAAGAGGTCCATAGTTACATATTTATTTTCCTTTACATATTTAATTATCTAGCATATTCTCTTGGGAATCATGTTTTGTGCTGCCTGTTGGGAGAGCTGATTGCTTTCCTGCATCAGTGGGCAGATTAAAGACCCGGGAACACAATATGGCCATCCCCCGGAGATTAGGCTTCTTAAGGTAAAAGAAGGGGTGAAGTAGGAATCTCCATAGCTGCTAGCAACACCTCCCTATAATTTGACTTAGAGTATGTGTCCTCTTTGGACAAAGAGATGACAAACAGACCTCTGGCTGCAGTCAAGAAAACTGTCCAGACAGGGCAAGACTTGGCTCAGCGTTACACATGTGTCACTATCTTACCAAATATTGCAAGCAATCAGGAAAAGATGGTTCACTCCATGCAAAATCAGGCAGAATGTTGCAGAACACAGGAATCAGCATATGTTAATGCGTCTTTGGCTCCTGAAAAGCACTGGTGTTTCTGTGCAACAGCAGGAGGCGTGTCCACGAGGTGTGCAGGCATTGGGTGAGAAGGTAGGTGGCGTGACTGCTGGATTCACCACTGGGCAAAAGATGTCAAGCTTGAGCTTCTTCTTCATGTGCCAAAACTACACCATGCATTTCAGGAAAAGGTCATGGACAAGGCTTCCAAACTCTCCTTTACAAGAGAGAGCCCTTTCCAGAGAATTCTATCTGAGGTGCCCAGTTGAAGATGAAATAGTCTTTTCCTATGATGGGAGTACCTGTTTAAATCATAGAGAAGGAGGCATTTACAAATGATGGGTTTATCGACAAACACTTTTTCAGTTATTCTTCTCAACATTCATCATCCTTTGGCACTATTTTTGTCCTTGATTTTTGTTTCTTGCAGTTGGAACTTCCATTTAATGTACATTTAGATAGTCTTTCTTGGTTCTTTCCTCTTTCTTGATGTCAGGGGGAGTTTGTGCTTTGAAAATAACATCTCTATTAATCTTCAGCTTCATTCAAAAGCTACAAGATTGATAATGATTTTTCTTTAATCTTCGTGTTTTTTCCTCCAAACCAGGAACCTCGTTAGAATACACTTCACACCTTTCATGTGTACTGTTATGTGCAGGTGGCACTGGGTTGTTGAGAGGAATCACCCTTTCCTTGGGCTGTTAAGAAGGAAACTTAGCAGACCATCTCAGTGTCCAGTCCTTGACATTCAAAGGGAGAGATGTGGTACAGATATGGAGGGACTGCCAACTTTAAGACTTAAAGCACAACAAAGGGGTAGTGCAGACCGTAGGCTGGGTCCTGTGAAAGATATAATGGGTGGATGGTTGACGTGACACTTCCAGATTGGGTGGGTACCACACCGATCTAAAGATACTCCTATGTTTTTAAACCCTTACACAGCCTCAGAGGGCCACACAAGAGGAAGGTGAAGATGGAAGGAGTATCAAAAACAATAGGAGAGCAAGGGAAGGGAGGGCTTCGTCCGTATCCCCTGTGTAATTATGGTCAAACAATGATGGACGAACCCAATAGATGTGATCACTGAAAGGCAGTGTTTGGAATCCACTAGGTTTACTAAAAGACCCCTCACACACCAACCTAGTTGGTGTCATGCTTCATCATTGGGGTCCCAACCGGGTGGCCGAATGCCCCCCGGTTGTGCTACGACGCCTGGTTACAGCGGAGATGCTATGGTGCAAGTGTGTGATGTGATGTGGGTTTAAAAATACCTCTGAGAATCCTTGCCTGTGTATTTATTAGCGGCGGCTCAGGATATGGTTAAAAAGTATGTGTGTAGCAACTAAGAAAGAATTAATTATCTTATCGTTGTTTGTGTGGTGGGTCTACATGTTTCAGCCTGCAAAAGAAAGTGGGAGGGGCTTTCGTCAGGACCGTGAAAAGTGGTGAGTGGCAAAGTGTGTAGTGCCACGTGAAAACGGTGAAAAAAAATTCCCGGGACGACGGGAGACCAGATCAGGTTTACAGCGGGTTACGCTCTGAGTTCAAAGTCTGATTGAGGAGCGAACTCCTCCCGAGCCCCGATCAGCTGTTATTTCTCAGCCATACTGTTCTTTCCTAAAAGTGTCCGTAAGTACGTAGACACTCAGTCCACACACCTTAGCGCATGTGTAGGTAATATTTAAAAAAAGAAATTCACCGTTTTCACGTGGCTCTACACACTTTGCCACTCACCACTTTTCACGGTCCTGACGAAAGCCCCTCCCACTTTCTTTTGCGGGCTGAAACATGTAGCCCCACCACACAAACAACAATAAGATAATTAATTATTTCTTGGTTGCTACACACATACTTTTTAACCATATCCTGAGCCGCCGCTAATAAATACACAGGCAAGGATTCTCAGAGGTATTTTTAAACCCAGATCACATCACACACTTGCACCATACCAGCTCCGCTGTAACCAGGCGTCGTAGCACAACCGGGGGGCATTCGGCCACCCGGTTGGGACCCCAATGATGAAGCATGACACCAACTAGGTTGGTGTGTGAGGGGTCTTTTAGTAAACCTAGTGGATTCCAAACACTGCCTTTCAGTGATCACATCTATTGGGTTCGTCCATCATTGTTTGAAGATGGAAGGAGAGCAAACCTGAACTGCTCGACCCCTGACAGGAGCCTGGAGACCCCTGATTTGTACTCTGGGCTTGTGTGGACACTTAAGGAGAGTGGTCTGCCTCGTAGGGCCTTCGTGTGCTTTTATCAGGGAGACCACAGGTCAGAAGACCACCGAGGATGGACAGAGGGGCAGATGCAAGCCCCATCAGCTAAGTTGCTGATGAGGAGGAGAAAGCAGAAACACCATAAGGAACTTTAATCCTCATTCAAAATTATGGGGCCAAGGAGGCCCCAGACGCATATCACTAACAACTGCAGCTTGACTCCAACAGCACGAAGTAGCAAGCCATATTAAAATGGCTCAATGGGAACTCTGTGTGGGTGCCCTTACGGCTGGGTGCACTTGACAGAATGAAACTACAGGAACATGGTGAACATTTCTCACCCTTGTGTCTGTTTGTGTTAGCTTCATTGGGAGGACCTGGAAAATGTTGTATGTACTGTGGAAAGTGACTGAAGATCCAGCTCACATCCCCAAGGGAGTGTGTGAATTTGACTGTAGGGATGGACATGGAGGTCTGCTGTTTCTAAAAGGCCTTGAACCCTGTATTCACAATGCTTTCAGTGGTATTTGCATGCAGAATCTTGCCTTATTTATATTATTTGGCCAGGATTCTGCTGAGGATACTGTATGGTCATTATTGAGCTGTGATTATTTGTACATATGTCACTGTGCAACAATATTCTCAAACCAATCAGTTAAAAAAACAGCTACTACTTTGTGTCGTGGGAACATATATCACACCCCTGATACCTTAGACAGTGAGAGCATGTGTGGACCAAGTGATGGTATTTTGCAAAGACCTGAGTGAAATAACTGACCAATCCTCAAATGGATTCAAAGAGTTCATGATGCACAGCCAGATGGGACTAAGCCACAATGTCCCTTTCACAAAGAAGAATGTGCAGGAAGAGAACATTTTGCTGAAGGTCAAGAAATTTCCACTAACCACTTATAAAAAGACTTCTCAGCCTATGATGTGGTGAGCACAAGTCACACAGTACTTGGACTTTTCTAGAGGAATTGGAAAAACAAACGCATGAGGTAAGATTAGGGCAGTAGAGGAGATGGTAGACGATTGTAAAAAGTTGAAAGTTCACTGAGATTAGCAATTGGAGCATAAGGAGGTATGTGGGAGGAAGAATTGTGGAGGTCCTAGCTGTTCTGTATCATGTAACCTCAAGGACACAGTCTCCTTTTTAGGATGCAAGACCTCTTACTAGCCATGGTGGCATGCTTCATCATTAGGTCATCAAGGCCATTTTCACCAATTGTTAGAGTCTATCGAGTTGTCAGTTTGAATGGTTTAGAATAACCGGTTTCGTGTAATATATATATCAGTCTGTGATATTTATGTGTGCTGTTTTCTACACACCTATCTTTCACCCAATTCCTCTCATAATATCTACTTTCCTGATGGGCAATATTTAAATTAGAGTTGTCTTTGAGTGATCCTGTAAAATGCCAATGATTCGATGGGCGATATGGCAGAAATTTGTTTACCAATTAGAGCCTTTGGGACTATTTTTTCCCTTGCAAGTGCTTTGTAGTTTTTAACCTGGGTGTGGATAGCGCCATCACCAATAAACTGCTTCTACCCTGTCCTAAGGTAATTTTAAGCCTTTCAGCCAGTACATTCTAAACACCTCTCTCCAGACATCGTACTATGGGTTGTCTTCTAATAAACAGCAAAAGATCTCCAAGAAGTTCTCCAATTATGGAGCTCATTGGGCATTGCATTCTAAAAGGAGACATTCATGGTTTAGTGTGCAATACATTTCTATAAAGTGTTTCTTATGGAAAGTGACACATTTTTATCTTGTTCATTTGGTCATGGAGGATGTGGGATGGACATACTAACTCCTCGCCCACCCCCTCTCTTTGATTGTTTTATATCATGTCCCTTAGTCTGGGGAGTTGTCTTAGCCTGTATGCCTATATGGTGTGTCTCAGTTTTCTAGGCTGTAGTCTGTTTGACTGTGTTCAGGGAGAGAACATTCCAGCAACAGCATGAGATGAGTGAATGATTTTGTTATCCATGGAATGCTAAATGCTTTGAAGCCTGACGGAAAGGGGTTGGCATTTGCCAGTTGAGAGATGCAGTTGTCAGTTGAGAGATGTTGATGCCATTTGAGAGAGGGAGTTGAGGAGAATGAAGATTTTCCTAGCAATCGTAAAGGAACATTTTAGTTCTATTTAAGGACATGGAGGCGAGGATTATGCATAACTTTTTTCTTTATTTCTCTCCAGCAGCTAGAACACCAACTAAAACTACATTTTCCATAACCAGAGGAAAATAAAACAACAGCCCATTCAATCAACAGTTTGGTCTCTTTTGAAGAGTTGTGAGTACTTCCTGCCCCACCTCTTTCTTTGCGCGACAGCTGCTGTGAGTTTAAAAAGTACAGATCTACTCCATCTTCTGTTCATTCCCTATTAAATAAAGGTCAAGTTTCCGTAGAATGTCAAATAAAATGAATCATAGTCAGTAGTCATTATTACAAACAATTGCACCATCATTGTTATTAATATTTAAAAACTATTATACTTACTACTCAGCGGAAAAAAATCCCAAGATCCAGTCATAATCAGAATAAGGGGATAAACAGAGGCTCTAGATCTGTGAGGTGGGATAATCCTTTCTTCCGTTTCCTTAATAGAATAGATTTTTCCTTTATGATTGCTATGAGATTTTTCATTCTACATCAGGACAGAAGGCGAGGATTATGCATGTTAAAAGTTTACGTACCACCAGAGAGATAATATTCACAATAGGTTGAAAGTAAAACCTCTTAAATGTGTACTCTGAGGAGCAGTCTGCTGTGTTCATAATGTCCTCAAGCCTCGCACTGACTCAAAAAGTTATGAAAGCCAAGGCTGCTCTCGAAGAGTGAGCTATACCAACTTCCTGCAAGACCCAACGCTCTCATCTGGCAATTTTCGGGGATCAAATCAACTTAAAGGGTTTCCAGAGTGAATGGAAAAGTTGACGTTCACCCACAGGTCTGACATCTTCGGTCGCAATCTCATAAGATTTCAGGCACTCCACCACACATAATTTGGGACAGTTTAGAAAAAACTGCGTACGATAGCCATCTATTGTGTGCTTTGGTATTACTGCAATTTGCAAAGGTCATCCCGTATGAAAGGGTAAATCCTAACTGGTTATTTCAGAGGCTTAACATCAGGCACTCTTCTACAAGAAACTATGTACAACAGCACTTCCAGTTTAACAGATAGCTCCTTTCTATTCAGGTACTTGTTTTGCTGTCAAGTCTGAAAAAGGTTAAGCACACAATTAACATCCTAAGGTGTGGAGTGTCTTGGCTCTGGGGGAGAGAAATTCTGATACCCCTGAGGAGTTTTTTCACTAGGTGCTCCCTAACGTGTATGCCTTCAACAGGTAAATGACTGGCAAAGATGGTGTCTCTGAAGGTATGCCATACCTTGGATCACCAATTCAGATAGGAAGCTTACGAGATTTGATTCCACTGGATTCAGGTGTCATTGCAGACACTAATCCAGTCATTGCCTTCATGCTGACATATATCTCCTGGTTGTAATCTCAGCCCATGCCTTGTGGATAAGCTCCTGAGCCTGCCTCAAAAGCCCTGGGATTTGCCATCTTCTCCTGTAATCCTCCACACCACCAGTTGGAGGTTGCCTTCTAGAACTAGCTGGTGAGGAAGACCCTTTGTGTCCTCAAAATTTGAGGATAGTGGGGGAGTTGGATTGGAAAATCCCAGGAAAATTCCAGAAGAACAGGAAACCATGCTTCTGAACCTCCAAATTGGGGATTGATCAGGATCATATCCGCAGTCTGCCATCTGACTTGTGCTGAGACCCTTGTAATCATTGTGAATGGTGAAAAGGCATACCACTTTTCCTGTTGCCAATCCTTCAGAAAGGTATCCATTGCTGCTGCCTCCAGGAGTCTAGTCTCCAGCTGGAATACTTAGTACTCTGATGGTCCAGTCTCGAGGCGAAGACCTCCGCCGAGAATGGGCCCCTAGTCTTGTTCAGGATCCTGAACACATCCGGATCTAGTTGCCACATGCTTGAGTCCCTAAAGTGCCTGAAGTTCCCGTCTTTCACTTTGTTGACCGATCCCGCAAGGTATTCTGCTCCCACCAAAACTTTGTTGGAGACACAGAATTGTCAGATGTCCTTTGCTATGCTTGTGAAGTCTTTCAATCTCGTACCACCGAGATGGTTCATGTACCTCACTGCTGAGATGTCAATCCTGAGGAGGACTCAACACAGAGCCTTCTCCTTGTCCTTATATTTTATCTCAAAGGATCTTGCCAAGAGTTCTTGACAGTTGATATGTAATTGTCTTTATTGATCTGGCCAGCTTCCGCCTGTAGACAACTCTTGCATCAGGCACCCCAGCCTTGTTGAATGGCGTCCGATTGAATGATGATACCTGGGACCGAACTGAAGGGACCAACGTCTTTCCATTGATATCTCAAAATTGGAGTTCCTGAAAAAGATTATTGCTTGTTGAGCCCACCAAGAAAGGGTTGCTGGGGAAATTAGAGAGACAGATTGTTTAACCTCCTCACCCTATGTCTAAATTCTTAGTTAGGGGCCTGCTATGTTGTGGAGTCTGTCTTGGTAGGACCGCCTTTCTTGGGGTCCTTTATGTACTTGGCTAGGAACTTGCCCATTTTTGCGTCAATCTCTGGGATAAGGGAGACCTTACCATCCAAAGAAGGGTGTAAGCATTCCGCTATCCATCTATTGTGGACCTTTTGTGGAGCTCTTTAGTCAGGGGCTCATGAAGTCAGCCTGCCACATAAGGCGCCACCTTATCAGCCGGGACCCATTCAGTAGAACATGGATGATAAATATTGTCTGGTCAAACATGTCTGCCAGAATGGGGCCCAGAAGTGCAGAATAGTCAGTTTTTGGGCCAAGGTCTGTCGAGCCTCTCGTCGCTATCAAAGTCGGGTGGGAAGTCATTGGGGCAACCTGACGGAGATAGGGATTCTCCAGGAAAGAAGTCTAAGGGGTCAGTTTGTGTGGGGGGCACACCTGAGCTGGATAAATCCTTAGCTAGCAAAGCCCACTTTAGTCAGTCGAAAACATGCTCTGAGATAAGGTCCCTCTGACATCTGGATGAGGTCTTGGGCTGCCTTGGAGGTATATGTGCCCCGGAGGGTCCAGGTTGGTCTTTCATCCGAGGGAGAGTTCCTGGGTGGCTGGCCCCCACCTCAAATAATTACTTCTCCAGAGGAGCTAGGGACATGTGTATGGAGACATCTACAGCCTCTGCTATGTGCGCATCCCACAGGATGAATTCCACTTCCTTCTCCTGTAGGTAGGAGGCATCCCCATCTTTTATATTTGGTGCCTGATTGAAAGCAGAGAGGTGTGAGGTAAATTTACGGCTACAAGTTATAGAGCCCACAGAGTGGTATTCTTATTACTATTGGCAGAGGCGAATAATTTTAGTCGGTAAAGCCAAATATGGGGCTCAAAGGATGTCGCCCAGTGGAGTTGTAGATTAATAGGGGCAGGGCCTGGGCCATCCCAGTGAATTTATTAGTAGTATAGGAAAATACAGACCTCTTTACGGAATGTACTGCTTCAGATTTCCTGAGGGCCAGGTCATGCTGATATTAATTATTGTTTAGGTTCACCCACACGGTGAACCCAAGGCGTGTGGAGGCCCAGCAAAGTGCAACGTGATCCAGGGCCCGTTATTGAGCGTCCTTCACTCCACCAGAACCTTCAACCAAATGTAAATAGAGTATCTTCTTTGTCGTCCTTTCTTGCATGCATCTATGGTTCATGAATGATGATCTAGGATTCATTACAATCTATTTGTGTGTAATATTCTATTTACATTTTCTAATTTGTTTGGAAGTTCTGGAGGAGCTCCACCCTACTCCCAGCCACCAAAACGGGTCTCTTTCATTTAGCTTGGTGAGTGTTCACGCCAAATAGTTTTTGAGAAGATTGTATTTTTAACAGGATGGACTTAAGCAGCTAGTGAGTGTTTGGGTTTATATACTTGGTTGGAAATCACGTGTTGGTTTGAAACCTTGTGTTAAAAGCATAAGTCTATGGAATTCTGTTTTGATTGAATCTACAATGCAGTTCGATTTCCCCAATACCAAAAGAGGCTATATTAGCGAACAGGAATGAGATTTCTTGTCTTCCATTGGTCCTCAAGAGGCCTGAAATTGTTGAGGTCTGGAACTCATTGAATTATTTTGTGCAACGGAGGAGTTACCTTAAAATGAACTATGGTATAGAATTCTAGTGGAAGGGTCTGAGTTACTGAATGGACTTTGTTATTGGTCTGACCTTTCTCTTGCTACCTCCAGGTGGATCATGGACTCAAAATATATCTGATGCACCACCCGCTGTATTTAAAATGGATGGTTGGAAAGAAAGGATTGATTAAGTATGTAAGAATGTATAAACCACAATAGTTGCATCTTTGTTGTTGTGTATTTATGCACTTATATTTCTTTCTCTAACAATGTATGTCAATGAAATGTTTTTTATATAGCTTGTGATATACTTTGTCTGGGATTAAAAAGTAATAATGAAGAAGTACACACAAGTGATTAAACAGAGAGATGTGGGGTGCTTTAAAGAATTTGAGTTGAATATCTTAAGATGATAAATTCATAGCAATGCAATCAAATTAAGTTTGTTTTGCTGCAAAGTACTTTGGACATCTGTTTCCACTCTATCCATATCATGTTTCAGGGATATTTTTAGCCCAGGGGTGGTGAGGTTATATAGGTAACCCCTTGCCTTATGTGACATTGTTGGCATCTATAACCACTTTTCACAATAGCTGCTGACCATGATGCCAGCTGATAGGACTGCATAAAAGAGAATACATTATGTTAAGAGGCGCCATAGCCTACTCAAACCCATTATTATCCATGTGCTTTTGAGTAGGTATATGATAAGATGGGAATAACATTGTACTTTTAGGATACAGAGCCAACTGGCTGATGTAAACAGATTATTCACATAAAACTCAGCTCAGACCTGTCTAAAATATATTAGGTTTATAGCCACTTGTTATATTAAGATGAAGCATAGAAAGCTACAAAACAGTCTCCACTAAAACTAATAATCAGAACAAGTAAGTCAATGGTCCTGGTGTCTGTAGATCAGAAATATTGGCAGCTTGGGGAATAAATGGTGTGGTTCTCAGGGTTGTCTCTTACCTCACATTTCCTGATAAAGCAAAACAAAATGTGGTGCTTTGTAGCCTAGATGTTTTTCTTGGGCTTGTGCAGAATGTTAATTCTCTGCCAAACAATCTACTGGGACAAAGGGTATTTTCACAGTGCTTTGTCGTTGGTCTCCTAGCCTGTCAACTCCACAAATTACATTAATTTCTAAGCAGAGTAGTCAGAGTGAAGTATTGGATGAGGGAAAATCCCCCTACTACTGCAGCTAAACTGATCCATCATTGGTTTCTGCACAATGTGAGAGCATCAGACGTAAGGTACTCTACTTTGTCCAAAGAACAGTTATGAACTGATAAAAGATACCCAATATTTGAAATAGGCTCCATGAAGGAGACCATTAAGGTCCAAGGATAACATTAGGTTGATCCTCATGAAGTTATGAGAGTAAAAATAGGCGAACAGATAATGAAGTTCCAGGCAGCCATGCTGTGGGATGCGCTGCCTCAAACCATCCAAGTTATGAAGTACAGACAATTATAGGATTGTTTTACAGAGTTATTCTTGTGGACTACCTTTGTGTCTGGGTCAGGTAGAGTGCAATCTTGATACCTTCAGAAGTGACGAGATGATAAGCCCCCTCCAGCAAAAGTTGGAAAATTGCATGCTGCTATACAAAAGATTTACAAAACAGGGAACAAGAGACCTCCCCTTCAATGTAAAATACAATTAAATAGGGAAATAATGTTGGCTTGACACCTGCATGATTCACACATGACTTAGACAACTTCTGAAGTTACTTGGAAATGCCTCAATAAGTGAAGTTGATTAGGACCTAATGGGTATAGCAAATAGAGAATCAAGCACTAATATATAGGTAATCTAGAGTATAATGTGAGCCCCAAATTACTGTCTTAGATTTCCAAGATGAGGAAATAAAGTACAATAAAACAGATGCGTTCTTACATCCCCACAAAGCACAGCAGTTGTTTGAATAACAGTTGGGAGTCAAGGGCACATTGCTTTTCTACTGAATTCTTCAATTTGTAAACAATGCAAAATACAGTGTGTACTTGTTTCTTCTATGAGGGATTGTTTATATTTCTGTAGAATCTTAGGCCATATTCCCAAAATACATGATTAACTTTCAATTAACTCAAGAAGTGTAAACCAAGTGAACTGTTCTTCTGGGTTTACTTACTCATGTTACAACCGTATTTTGTTACCAAAAGCTAACAATATCTGACACTCCTTCACCACTGTTGGTAAAGGAGGAACTTGCCGGAATTGTCAAATATGTAAAGCAGCCAGTGCGGAATCTCCCTGCCAGCTCGATGAAGAACAGTTTTCACATCTTCCAACAAGAATAATGTTTCCTGATCAGTGCATCACTGTATGAAGGAATATTTCCACCTCGACTAATGACTAGTCTGTCATGAAAAAAAGAACCTTAATCTTAACATCCATTCCAAATTCGGACCCTTCTCCAACCTAATGTACCTAGTGAAATCGGTAGAAAATTGTGTTCCCAAGCACTTGAAATAATACTTCAGTAAAGAGCACCACTTATGAAACATCACTCTGGATTCTGGGCAGCATTTGGTACCAAAGCAGGAATCTTAAAAATACTAAATGATGTTCACCACACTTTGGAAGAATGGGGACTACTCTCCAATGATGCTTCTTGATCTGCCAGTGGTGTTCAATATAATTGATCACAGTAAGCACATACAGCCCCTTGAAGGCTGCAGGAGTGGTCACATTTTGAATTAGTCACCTCCTTTTAAACAGTTGTCGTCAACTGTTTAAGATTGGTGAACACATGTTATTAAGGCTGTGGTTCCACTGGTTTGCCATGATGCGCTCAATTGTACCGTATTGGGCCCCACTTTCTGCAAAGTGTATCTTGAGCATCTGAGTTCGTCGTTGAAGTCACAGGAATTACTATATATCTGTATACAGATGAAATTCTACTGTATATTAAAACCTGCGCCATTCAGAGTATTATAATTCTCTGCCACAGCCTTACCAAACTTCAATCCTGGATGTCAAACAATTTTTAGATGTATAGCTCTTTCAAAATTTAGGACCAGATCTAGAGTTCAACAGACTTTACTCATTAGGGTGGTGGAAGACATTATGTTCGCCACCCTGACAGACTACCACTGACAAAGTTACAACTTTTGCGGGTAATGACAATGGCAATCATGCTATACCCCCTTCCTCCCTAGGAACATGCTTTTCCTACTCTTGTCCTACCTTTGTTAATTAAGAAAATCAACCCAAATCAATCAGAATCTGAATTTGCATGCATAAAATCAAATAATCCTGTTTCTGTAGACCATGGTATGAAATGCATGCCTACAAATTCCAATTTTTGTGCTCCCAAGTTCAACATAAATATGGAAGTTTTTTGTTAATAAGGCGTATTGAGTCCACATTAATCAATGTTTGCAATGTGCAGTTAAAGCTGAAAGCGTTGTTCACATAGGTGCTGAGATTGTTTGGAAGTAGTTAGGGGATCTGCTGGAGAATAAAATGTGCAGATACTCATCATTGATGTGTGATTTGCCTACTATATAGCATGCTTGGCTAAGGCTATGCACAAGGTTGAAGAGAAAAGGCATATGAGAAGAATACTGAACACGTTGCTGCTTATGTGTTTTCTGTCTGATCCCAATTGCTCATAGAATATTTAAAATATAAGAATTCAGATACCATTGCATAACATGACATTTTGTAAGTGGAGAAATCTTACAGAATGAAACTTAACATAACCTATGCTGAGTTTACTGCATAAGTGTCTATTCACTTAATGGGCATACGTCTGCTTTCTTCTCCTATCTGACTAGAGTTGAAACTGAGCTAAGGAAAATCTAAGGTGATCAGGGGAGGGATACGGAGCATGATATTTAACCTCCTAGTGGAAATAGCTGGTTACCAAACCACAATGCCATGTTCAGGTGGAGACATATTGAAAGACAGAGCGAGAGATTACAATATTATTGTACTACTATCTTACTATGAGGCACTATTTTCATCTCCGCTGTGCACATTGTACATTATCAAGGATAGGTGATTCACTTAATTACATTGTAATACTTGATTCAAAATGATATAGAACCAAAATATCATTGTCCGAATATCATCTGATATAAGCATTGTGTCCTAAATTTCATTTACAAAATATTGCCCCATTGGAGTTAATAATAGGAAATGTACACCCAATGGGGTTATCATTTTGTACTCAATATTTAGAACACCATAGTTATGATAGGCAGTATATATTTCTGTAGAGGATATTGTGACACACAACGATTTAAAGTACAGAAATTGAATGATGGGAATCAATCAACATTCTTAGATCTGAGCCTATCATTTAACATGATTCTCTCAACTTGTTTGAAATTGAAATGGAAGATGAAATAAGCGTTCTGAAATGACCTATTAAAAAAAGATAATTTAATAAGAATTTGAAAGAATTATTTAAACATTGATAAGAGCTCTGTTGCTTCCCAAGCATCCCTTGGGACTTCATCAAAGTTTATGTCATCTGGAACACGTAGAAAAATACTTCTCCTAAGACGGAATAGAGCAGAGAAACTCATTCAACCGTGAAAAAGAATGTTAAAATCTGAAAATGCAGTATCTCAGAGCAGGGACCCCAGAAATCAGAAAAACATCTTTTACGGTAAAATACAATTTTAATACTCTTTTTCCATACTCAGCAAGTTACTCACTGTTTTTTTTCTCAAGCACATCTATTATGAACAGTTTGAAAAGTCAGGCAAACGTCTGGCTGCCCACCTGAAATAGCAAATTAACAAGGAAAAGGTTGTATGTATCTGTAAAAATTAGAGGAATGTGAAATCTAACCTCATTATTACAAAGGAATTTGCATCATTTGACTCAGAGATACCTGAAATACAAAAGGGGAAGAGGTGTTCTTTGCAGATGTATAAAAACTACACGAGAAAGAGAGAGCAGCTCAGGGATGTTCTATAAAGGTCCAGGATATTAACCTGAAGCTTAAGGAGGTACCATTTGGGAGATCTCCTGTAAGAAAGTAGGATCTGCTTCTATGGTTACCCCCACTTTTTGCCTGGTGCTAAGCTGCATTTGACTAGTCTGACTGGGATCCTGCTAATCAGGACCCCAGTCTATCTGCTTTCTCCCTAAATTGTTATGTTCAGTACCTAGGTACGCCCCAGATTGGCTACTGGGGTACCCTTAAGTCCCTAGTATATGGTACCCGGGTACCCAGGGAATAGGTACCCCAGAGGTCCCCAATGGGCTGAAGCATGTATTATGCCACCAATGAGAGACCATTCAAAATGGAACTACAGGCCTGCCATTACAGCCTGTGTAAGTTGGTGCTAGCACCACTTACTAAAGATATAGGTTTCCTATGTCTAGGGTCACTGCACTTAAAAGCTATAAGTCACCCCTCTAGCAGGCCTTTGCAATCCTGAAGGCAGGGTGCTTGGTTCTAAGTGAGAGGGTGACCCTGCATGAGCAGGACACCCCCTACAGCCTACGGAGACCATTCTCCAGGGTTGTCAGTGAAGCAGCCATATACTATATAGAGGGGCACCACGTAATTACACAATGACCATCTCGAAACTGGCTGCAATGAATCCTATCATGTTTGGTATCAAACATGTTGGAATCATACCCCTACACCATAAACGGTGTGGGAGGTATGTTTCCAAGCACTGGAAGAGCCCTCCGTTAGGCTCTCAGTGTTCCCGGTACCAGCCTTCTTGACCTGGACAGCACAAAATGGTTGCTGATGACCAGAGACACGATTCTGCCCTCCTACTACTGAGCCAAGCTTGAGCAGGCAGAACAATAGGCATCCTGTCACAGCGAGGTGTGACCACCTCCCAGACACGATTTAGTGTACTGGGGTAGGGTGGGTGCGCTTGCCAGTGCCACTCAGTCTGCATGAGGGGCACATTTGGTGTCCCCGTGCATAGTCCAGTTTAAGCCAGTCCTGGGAGCCATTGGCTCCCGCTCTGGAGCGAAACTGGACAAAGGACATGGGAGTAACCTCTCCTCTGTCCAGACCCTCCCCTGGGAGTGTCCCCTGAATCTTCCCAACAATTTTTCTAGGGTACTTAAGGGCTTACCTGGGTGTAGCTCCTTAGATTTGTTGTGGGACAAGATTCAGATCAGACACCACTTCTTCTTCTACCGTCTGTGCACTCTGGACTTTGCTGGACTTCATTTGGGCCTGACTTCATCTCCCTTCCAGTCTGCTGCATCGTCTGTGCCTGTGCATCATACAGGAACCTTCCAAGGCCTGTGAGCATCAAAGACACCTGAAGGAATCTCCCTTGGAGTGAAGGAGTCACTCCCCTGCATTCGCAGGCACCACAACTAAGTCGACCGGTCTGCTGATCCTGGGCTCCTCCGGACTCCGTAGGTTCTGCAACACGGGTAGTGGTTTTCCACAGCTACCAAGGTCTGTCCTGCCCTCTCACAAAGTTTGAGGCCAGTGTCCCTTGTGGGGGTTGCAATAACCGAACCCCTGTGCACAAAATCAACTTGCAGTTGCAAAGGCTTGTTGGCTTCTTCCCAAGAAGATCTTTGGGCTCCAAGTAGCCCCAACCTTGAGCACGTACAGTAACCAGAATCTTCAGCCACACTACATCGTGTGCATCGTGGCCTGCATCATTTGGTGAGCTGCTTGAGGTCCTCTCGCGACTCCAGTGCCTCCGGCCTGTGGGTCCACTTGAGGGTCACACTTGTTTCTTTTGGGCTCCCCTGATTGCTCAGGGCCAGCCCTGACACCCTGCTTGTGGTGAGTCCCCTGGACCTTGCTGGTCCCGACGTTGCTCCTTCTTCACTTCCTGCGTTGGTAGCATTTGCCAAGGCTTGTTGGTGCTCCCGCCGGACACCGACTCCTCAGCCCTCAACATCCTTCGTGGGACAGCTCATGCATGGCTCCTGGTCCTCCTCAGTGTCGCCTGGTCCTCACAGCTGCAGAGTCAAGGTCATCGTCACCCATCCTGCAACACCCGACATCGGAGGGCGTTCATCTTCCAAGTCTCCTGGTCACTCCTGAGTGACATAGACTCTGTCCCCTCTGCTTGCAGGTACCTCTCATCTAGAATCCACCTTCATATTCCACCGGACACTTTCTCCTTCTGCAACAGCGGCACTTTCCTGAAGTCTTCCATTGGGTTCGACGGCGGTTTCCGACACCACTTCACACGTATGCACCCAGCTTCCCTGGTGTAAGTAACGTGGGTACTAGGGTATCCATGGGTGGGGTGGCTCTCCAACCTTCTGTCTTCCACGGGGTTCCTTCAGGGTCCACTGGGAAGGGTCCTTAGTCTTTAAAAATCCAACCCCAACTTACACGTAGACTTGTACGGAGCACGGGGTCGTGTTTCCACACTGCACACACTCTCCATAGGGTCCCTATCTACTTACCTTGGGTGGTTCTGTGGGTCCCCAGCACTTCTACGTCTGTGCTATTTTCTGTGTTTCTTTGCTAAAGTATTGTGTGCATTGTGTTTATCTCCATGTAGGAGATATTTGAACATACTAGAGAGTAATATATAATAAATACATATTTTTATAAATACTTGGTGTGGTTCTTTTTCACTTAATCTATACTATAAGATTGCATTCTGGTGAAACAAGCTGCTTTAAACTGCTTCTGGACTAAGCCTGAAGGCTGCGCTCCACAGCTACCACTTAGAGAGCTTTCTAAGGATGTCTAAGACCTCTTAAATCACCATAAGGGTTGTCTGGATTGGTGCAAGCTGCCCCCTTACATTAGTGGACATCATATGCCAGGCCAGCTTTTCACATCTCCTGTGAATAGGAGTGTCCTGTGGATACCTTCCAAATCTCAGACGACCATAGTATCCCAATTCTTGCTGCAGTGTTTTGTGAAGCAGCCTATAAGGGAGCACATTTCCCAGAATTTAATAGGATTGTGTCTACTATTTTACTGAAGTAAGACAGGGATTTAACAAAATGTGAGTAATTTGGAATCATGTGGCTCCTAAAATTTGAAGTTAATGTTCTACCCAGTATACTGGCCAGTAGACTGTAGAAAGTTATCCCCAAACTAATTTGTGAATCACAGAAAGACTTTGTCCCTTGGAGTTCACCCAGGGATGATATGATAGTACTTCCACATCCCCAGTAGCAAAGAAGATATGTGATGATCCCAAAACTGATTTCCCCCTAAACACTTAACTAGTGTTGCTGCCTCGGTTTGATCTGTTATAGGTTTATTAAATGATGAATTTCTGCTCCATAACCCATTACCCAATGTTAAATATGTGGGCTTAGTCTCTGACTCTTTTCTAATGAATAGGGGCACCAGACAGGAATATTCTCTGTCACCCATTTTACTGCTTGTTGCTTAAGTGTCTTTAAACATTGAAACCAGGGACCAGGTTTGTTGGGATGGAGAAAGGTCTCCTGCATGCTTTCGGGGAGCGTGCCCCCAACCTTAAAATCATCATAACAAAACTGTAGCTTATCACCTCTGTCTCAGTACACATGACCATCATGACAGCAGATGTAAACTGCAAAGCTTCACCCCAGAACATTGTAGGTGTGAAGTGAATCCGACTGAGGAGTGTTATGGAGAGGATGGCCTCTCTAAGCTAGGGAGTTTTCCTCTGGCCTGTTCGGGCACATTGCACTCTTGAATGGCTACCCCCTACAGGTTAATCAGTAGTTAAGTGGGGATAGTTGACTCATGAAAAGAAACTCCCAGCTCCACCCCACCATTGTGCTCACAATTTGTAAACAAAGGCCTTGGCTGGACCAGTATAAGTGGAAGAAGCAAAATGGTAGAACTGCCCAGAATCAGACTCAGACGTTTAACAACATCGAAGAGGGAATCTCGAGGTCACACAATATTATGAGCAGAATATCAAGAACCAAAATATTGACAGGTATGTATATATTTTCTATAGCTAACTTCACATTTACAAATCTTGACAACATACATATCTTAAAGGAATTTAAATGTGGAGTTAATAATAGTTAATCTATACTTCCCTCTGTGTACTTTGGCAATATTTAGGTCCTTGATATTCTGTTCATGATATTGTGTGAACTCAATATTACATACTATATCTCCTGCAACATAGTATAGAAATGTGACAGAAGCTTCCAGCCAGTGCACCAAGATTTATTTCCCAGGCTCCCAGGGTCTCCACACCAGTTGTGACCAAGAAACTCTTTGATTCCAGGATTGGGATAACTACTGCCAAAGCAACTTGCCAGACTTGGGGCACAACTTAGGGATACCTACTAGTAGAAACTGTTGTGGAGCTTACTGATTGCTGAGAAAGGGCATTGGTGCTGCACTTCAAGAAGGACAGTAAAGGGGCCTTAGGCAGTGACAAATTGTGATGTCCACTGCAGTCAGGCATGCAGGCATGGCCCTGCTCATCCTCTGTGGAGTACATAAACCAGCTTGACCCTGCATTTTTGAAGGCTACAGTGTATGTATGTATATCTATATATATATATCGAATAACCTAAGGTAATATTCTCTGAGGAACAACTTAATTATCCTTGCTGAATATCTTCAATTCAAATATTGACAGGTACTCAAGACACCAATGAGACTCCAGTAACTGGCTATTCCAATATATATTGCTGAAATAAAGAAAAGCTATGGACTAATCACCAGCAGTAATTGACTAAACCTGTTACGTTGCCTCATTTGAAAACTTTCTGTACAGTCTGCATGATCAAGAGGATCTTTTCAAACATATCTGCTGCCTTTCTCTAGCCTTGCTAGCTTATGCCTGAAGTCGGATTCTGTAGTTGGGGGTATTAATGAGAAAATATGGGAAAATATTGAGTTGAATCAAAAGTAAATTATCCGTAATGTGGCTTAAAGTTTAACTGTTCAGTTCATTTTTCAACTTGGACATTCTCTTTAGAGTGAGTTACTTTCTCTTTCTACTGTGGTAGCCATGTCTATTGGACAAAGCTATTAATGCTATAGAACGCACATTGTACAGAACAATTTACTCCTACTCCTGAGGTTTGTTGATTGCTTGATTGTTCTTCATTGTCACATATTTCAATTGTTTTCATATTTTGTATTGCTGCATTGGTTTTCAGTAAAAAGTAATTCTGTAAAGATGAGGACACTGGGAGATAACGACAATGGACCAGAGGTACCTAGGCGATACCATAGCACTGAGAGGCGCAATCAGTAGAGCAGCAAAGGACAGACACTGAAATGGCGAGCAATGATCAATGTTTCAGAGAGAAACAGAAGCAGAGGCAAGAATGTACTGACATGGAAACTGGGACAGAGAGACATGTCCACAAACAATATGAGTGAAAGGCAAACATGTGGACATTGAGACAGGGTGATGCAGATACTGACACCAACATCACCCAGCCAGAAACCACTCAATCAGTTTCCAATAAATGTACACAGGTGTCTAACAGAAGTAGCTAGACCAGAACACATATAGGGAAGGTTCATATATATAGCAACCTACAATTAGACTACATTTTGCTAATGGAATCAAGACAGCAAACAACAAATACTATTATATATATATATATATATATATATATCAGCAAAGAATCTCGTATTACAGCAAACAACTTCTTCACAGAAGTGGGTACAGACTCCAAAATGATGCAGTGCAAAATATATTATTTATTGAATTTCAAGTGCTGTCCATGACGCATTTCGGCCACAACCAGTGTCCTTGATCGCATGGTCGAGCTACGGTATTGACTGATTTTTAAACACAAAACCATGTGATAAATAACTAAACACCCAGTGATAAACACTGAAAAAAGACTGCATCTTACAACATAAAAACAATGAGATGCCGGGTATGATGCACACATATACTCATATTGAATTTAACAATGCACTAAAAAGATGCCATGAAATCTAATGAAATGAGCAACACTTTGATGTACTTCAAGTCCCAGGAGGCCGTGTGAGTGGCCGCGCCCACGGGGTCGGGGGATTTAAAATAACTACAGGTGCACCATCAGCTTCCTGCATTTCCAGTTTTCAAAAACCAATGATTAAGGGCAGGGGCCCGAAACGCGTCTGGCTTCACATATGGACTTTGCATACCGATGCATTTGCACTGCAGTCACGAATAAATTCTAAAGCACTATCTACCCGTGTGTGGGCTCTCTCTTCTAAGGTAACTTTTGATGTATATATATATATATATATATATATATATATATATATATATATTTTCACAACAAATGATTCCTCTGTCACAGCGCGCTCACGCATCCGGACCTGCAGGCAGGCAGTGAAGCTTTGCTTCAATTCTACTGACGTCCAGCTTAACTGTCGGCTAACAAAATTTTTTGAGATGGTAACTAAGAAACTTAAAACTCTGTCGCCAACAGGAACATGCTAAAAAACTTCTAAGAGCCTACTCTGTTTTAGTCCTACTTGCACTTTACTTACCTAAATTTTAACTTGGACAATGGACCTGGTTAAGCTGAGCATTTGTTCTGAAAAGTTGTGGTCGTCACTGCTAGCTAGTATTTTATGAGACGTAAGAGTCTATGAGAATCGTTTTTAAAATAGTTAACACCACAATACAAGAATATGCAAATGATGATCCTTTTTACATTATGTGTTTTTTTTTAACTGCCTTTAATCGTTTCTATTTGTGTACAAGAGGAATCTTTTTGTTATGTATTTGCAAAGATTTTAACTCATCAAGCAAAAAAAAATAATAAACTTAAAAACAATGATTAAGGGCAGGGGCCCGAAACGCGTCTGGCTTCACATATGGACTTTGCATACCGATGCATTTGCACTGCAGTCACGAATAAATTCTAAAGCACTATCTACCCGTGTGTGGGCTCTCTCTTCTAAGGTAACTTTTGCAGTATATATATATATATATATATATTTATATATATATATATTTTCACAACAAATGATTCCTCTGTCACAGCGCGCTCACGGTAGGTGCGAGTAGTGCGGATCAGGAATCGAAGTCCGCATTACGTATTTTCATCAAAAAGAAGGGATTACTCGCACTCCAGGAGATTTGTTTCAAGCTTTTTAATCCAGTGCTTTTACAGCCAACACCATCAAGCTCACCTAAACCAACGCGTTTCGACCATGATCAAGACCAATCTGGTCGAAACGCGTTGGTTTGGGAGAGCTTGATGGTGTTGGCTGTAAAAGCACTGGATTAAAAAGCTTGAAACAAATCTCCTGGATTACGAGTAATCCGTTCTTTTTGAAAAAAAAAAATATATATATATATATATATATTCTGCTACCAAGTACAAAAAGGTACTCAATAACAAATTTATATATATATATATATATATGTGATCAAGACCGGGGAGACCCGGTCGAAACGCGTCATGCTGTGAATTTTCGCAATAAAGCACTTTCATTTTCAAGCACGCTGTGGTCCGTACCTGATTTCCGTTGGACTGGATTCAATCAGGAGTGTGGTTCTTTATATATATATATATATATATATATATATATATATATATATATATTTTCACTCGTACAAAACCATAGAAATTCCACTGTTATAGTTAGTTCAGTTAACTATAAGTCACGCCCCCGCAATGCACTGCTCATGATGTCACATATTACATCATTCATGGCATGGTCAGTGACATCACTGATGACATCACTGATGACATCTCAAATGACATCACTGATGACATCACTGATGACATCATCCAGTGACTGTGTGTTTCTGTAAAGTTTAAATATGTTTTATATATATGGCAAGGTGTATTGAAGAATGAGTGGGTGTATAAGTGTCTGGATGGAGGATTTAGCAGGTATGTAACTGATTGTATAAGTGACTGATTAAACGTGTCTTACTGAATGCATGAGTTAGTGACTAAACTGTGTGAATGTCTGTATCAGTCTGTCTGTTGTTGTGTAAGCTGCTACATGGGTTGGTCAGTAGCCTCATTAGTGTCTATATGGGTTATTGATTGTTTGCTTGAATATTTGTATGGGGGACTGAGTGTGTGTGTGTGGGTGGGTTGGAGGTGTGTGACTCTGTGCATAGATGTGTGAGTAGGTGATTCACTGGGTGTATGGGTTCAAGAGTGCATCTGTGAAGGGCTGTATGGGTGGGTGAGTGTGTGTATGGGTGTGTTGGTGAGTGAATGGATGTCTCAGTGGTACATATGTGAGTAACTACATATGTAAAAGGAAATATATGTGAGTGATGGTGTATATAAATAACTATATGTGAGACTGAGTGATTGTGAGAGGGGCATGTATGGATGAGTCTGTACTTGTTTCAGTGATTACATAAGAGAGTAACTATGCGTTACTGTCTGTATGAATTAGTGAGGTGGTGTGTGTATAACTGTTTAGGTGAGTAAATGGGAGTGTGATTGATTCTTTGCATGACTGACTAGGTGTGTGAGTAACTCCATGGATCAGTGGCGGTGTGTGAGTGTCTGAATAGGTGTATGAGTGCATATGATAGTGTTGTATTGATAAGTGACTGCATGTATAAGTGATTGTATATGTGAATGAGTGGATGTGTGTGCAGACCTAGGAATCAGTGAGTGAGTATGTAGTAACTGGTATAGGTGTGTGGATGGTTTCGAAAATGGTAGTGTGTATTTTACAGTGGGTGTATTAAAGGTTATATTAGGGTGTGATGAGGTGCATCAGATTATCACGTGGATGATGTCATCAGTGATGTCATTTGAGATGTCATCAGTGATGTCACTGACCATGCCATGAATGATGTAATATGTGACGTAATGAGCAGTGCATTGCGGGGGCGCGAGTTATAGGTAACTGAACTAACTATAACGGTGGAATTTCTATGGTTTTGTACGAGTGAAATGTCCACCTAACTATAACGTCCCTGAAACCTATGGTTTTTTCAGTGAATTTCAAAGATTTTTTAAATGCTAGTTTCTAACTATAACGTCCCTGAAACCTATGGTTTTTTCAATGAATTTCTAAGGTTTTTTAAATGCTAATTTCTAACTATAACTTGCCTGAAACCTATGGCTTTTTCAGTGAATTTCTAAGGTTTTTTAAATGCTAATTTCTAACTATAACGTGCCTGAAACCTATGGTTTTTTCAGTGATTTTAAATTATCATTCCATTCTCAACCTAGTGAAAACAGCCGATATTGCCAGTTTTCCAACAATAGCTTCCGCAAAAAAATTCGCCACAAATGAGAGCGACAACTAACGCTAATAATATGCAGAGTTGGCGTTCCGGTGCAAAAAAAACACAAAAACACCACTTCCAAATATTTTCAACGAGCAGCCAAATCTGGGGTGCGATCCAAAAACAGGCGATAAGCTGCGTTACCAGTAAGAATTTAACATCTGCCTTTTACTGGTGTAAAGCAGGACGACTACCTACAGTGTGAAAGGGAGCCTGCCCATAACCACATCTAAAGACCAACACATGTCATAGAGCTACTGACCATGCAGCTCCGACACCCAAGAAGGCCACAACACCCACTGCCATCACCCTCAGGACCTCCCCCCCGGACCACCCCCCTCCCTACTACCACCGAGGCAGCGCAGAACAGGACAGCGCACCCTCCAAAAACGGCATGGTCCCTCAGCCACACAATAGCTGAATGTTGGGAGATGTGGCAACCAAGTATGTGTGAAGGACGCAAGTCACCCATCAATAAAAATGCACTCAATACTAAGTGTAGCGGTGATGTGCTGGACAGACCTCACTATGCAGAGCACAAACCTCTCCATGTGGACATATACTGCTGGTACTTGTAGTGTTGTGGACAATAGACGCAACCATGTTACCTCAGGCAGTGGGGAAGATCTCGGTCATGTAGCTGTGTTGTCCCCCCCTGAAAGCGGAAGCGGAGTGGGCTGGTCCAACGTACCCCACTCCAGCGTAGGAGTATGAATAAATAGGCTGGGGCTCTGGGCATGGTTCACTTGTGGGAAGGCCAAAACGTCTGCCAGGGCGGCAGCCCTCACCCTGCCATGAGGCCTCCGCCGTCACCGCCGGCCTCCTCGACACATGCCCCCTGCGAACCCAGCAGCAGAGCACCACAGACTCATGTCTGTACAGACTACTGCCTTCGATCTACACTGCGGACAGCAGGGCTCACAATTCAGATCGAGTCCCGATTGCAGTCCAGTAGGCAAGAGACATTGCTCCCAGTGCGGCCCGCCCGGACCATGCATCATCGCAGGCTGCGCGCACGCTGAGTGCTTCAGGTGCCACTAACTCAGTGCACCACAAGTCATCGCCACGTAGCCTTATTAAGGCAGAATTCATTAGACAAAAGACATTGCTACCAGTGTGGCCCGGCCGGACCACGTATCATCGCAGGCTGCGCACACGCTGAGTGCTTCAGGTGCCACTAACTCAGTGCACCACAAGTCAACGCCATGTGGACTTATTAAGACAGAATTCATTAGGCAAAAGACATTGCTACCAGTGCGGCCCGCCCGGACCACGCATCATCGCAGGCTCCACACACGCTGGTTGCTTCAGGTGACACTAACTGTACAGCTCAACTCAACGCCACGTGGCTGTGGGCCCTTGCTGACCGCTGCCTCCGGCCTACACTGCGGTCATCAGGGCTCACATTTAAAATTGACTCTTGATTCATTAATTGCAGAGTCCAGTAGGCAACTAAGTATTACGTCCCTAAAACCTACACAATATCCTTTTAGAATCCTTGCTTCAAGAACTTGTTTTATATCAGTTATAGCTTTAGTACAATGACCAACTTCATCTTGCAAGTCCAAAGGAACACTGAATGGCAGTCTACACTGCGGACAGCAGAGCTCACAATTTGAATTCAGTCTTGATTTATTAATTGCAGACAGAATTGTACTCTATGTCCTCGAATTTTGTCAAGAGGAAGTGACAAAAAGCATTCCTTGATGTCTGTGCTGACTACTGCCTCCGATCTACACTGCGGTCAGCAGGGCTCACAATTCAGATCGAGTCGCGATTGCAGATGACGCAGTCCAGTAGGCAAGACACATTGCATCATCGCTGGCTGAGCACATGCTGAGTGCCACACCTACCACTAACTCTATGCAGCTCAAGTGAACGCCACGTGGCTGTGGACTCTTCCTGACCACTGCCTCCGGCCTACACTGCGGTCAGCAGGGCTCACAATTCAGATTGAGTCGCGATTGCAGATGACGCAGTCCAGTAGGCAAGAGACATTACATCATCGCTGGCTGCGCACACGTTGAGCGCCACACCTACCACTAACTGTATGCAGCTCAAGTCAACGCCACGTGGCTGTAGGCCCTTCCTGACCGCTGCCTCCGGCCTACACTGTGCTCAGCAGAGCTCACAATTCAAATTCAGTCTTCATTCATTAATTTCAGAGTCCAGTAGGCAACTAACTATAACGTCCCTGAAACCTACATATTTCGACAGTGTATTCCATAAATGTTTCATCTTTTGTTCCATACACCTACACTGCGGTAAGCAGAGCTCACAATTTAAATTGAGACATGATTTATTTATTGCAGACAGAATTGTACTCTATGTCCTCGAATTTTGTAAACAGGAAGTGACTAAAAGCATTCTTCGATGTCTGTGCTGACTACTGCCTTCGATCTACACTGCGGATAGCAGGGCTCACAATTCACATCGAGTCGCGATTGCAGATGACTCAGTCCAGTAGGCAACATATATTGCTCCCAGTGCGGCTCGCCCGCACCACGCATCATCGCAGGCTGCGCACACGCTGAATGTTTCTCATGCCCCTATCTCAGTGCAGCACAACTCATGGACCCTTTATGATACAATGTTTTCTGTATAATTTCACATCTGCTGCCCCTACCTCAGTGTACCACAAGTCATGGACCCTTTACGATACAATCTTCTATGTATTATTTCACATCTGTTGCCCCTACTTTAGTGCAGCACAAATCATTGACCCTTTATGATTGAATCTATGTGTCTGATCCAATGATTACTGTTGTACTTGTTGCCAGCACCAACCATTCCCGGAGGGCTGGCTTACACTCACCCCACACGCATCCAGCACAGACGTCACTGGACATGTGACCCTGGTAATAAAAATGAGTCGAGCGCACGTGCCCGTACCCAGTTCCACTATCTATCTGTGTCCGTGTGTTCATTATGTATGCAAGATGCCGCCCCTGGGCCCTACCACATTACATTGTGCTGTGGACAGCGTATGCAACCATGTTACTCTGGCAATTGAAGAACCGGGCCTTTGGGCCTGGCGGCGCAGGGCACGCCTGAAATCTTCGGGTTCACCTGCCTTGTTGCACAGAGACACGGAATACTCTGTTGGCGTAGAAAACCAAGTTTATTAGCTGCAGCTAAGCACAGTTGTCCAAGAAGTACATCAAGTAGGTTCTCAGGAGACTGCCACTTGACTCCGTGGCTCACAAGCTTTTATCGTCGAAATACATCTGTACAAACATACACCCATCGCACAAATTTTTAGCCAATCAGGAGAGTTTGAAAACAAGATATTGTGTCACCAGAATGCTCTCTGCTTACATGTTGTGTGTTATCCAGCCCCCAAAGTTAATCAATACTGGTACCCATAGTTCGGTGTTTGCAATGGCAGGACATATCTGTATGCTTCAAGAGGAAGGTTACGAAGTAGGAAAACACAGGGAGAGAATAGCGAAGGCCAGAAGATAAGATATGGCGAGAGGAGAATACTAAAGGCTAACAGATAGTTGATACGGGGAATAGGTAGTCCAGACAAGGATTAGTTAGGCCGGCTGGTGTCTGAGATTGGTTTAAGGACAAGGACGGAGGGGGTTTTTGACACGTTGCAGTCCAAAAGGGCAGAGACACTTCGCTCATCGAGCAGCCTGTGTAAAGGCAACACAAAAATGGCGGTGACTGTAAGATGGGGTCAAAATTAAAGAACCTCAGACCCTCCTTTTGCCATTACGCAGGCAATACACAAAGACTCACGCTAATCTGAATCAATGTCGATGGTCATGAAGTCGTCAAGCTGTTCCTGCATCATCATCTTCATCTTTATATTCTCCGTTTTCTGTGGCATGGGTCTTGGGACACACATAATAGCACAAAGACCACATATTGCGGGGCCACATTGTAAACAAAGGCAACACGAGAAGATGATGGCCAAAACTACTCCAACAAAGGTCAATACCTTCCATCCCCATGTGGACAGTAGTTCCCAAAACCATCCCATCAGAGACCAATTTCCTTCGTCCTGGTGGATGGACTCAGCAATGTGGTGCAATTTAGAGATGGCCTGGTATACTGTAGGGGCGTTATCAGGTATATAAATGCAACAACTCGATCCAATCAATGTACAGACTCCACCACGATCTGCGAGAATGATGTCTAACACCATTCTGTTCTGTAATGTCATAAGGCGATCCGCCTGAAGCTCAGCAGTGATATTACTCAGTGCTCCGACAGTTTCATTTATTGTTGCCTCAACTACCCGAATGAGATGTCTGATATTTCTACTATTGGCCATAGGGCCCCAAAATGGGAGGAATCCTTTAAGGAAGTCACCTCCTTCCTGTCCTGCTGTGTCCTCCAAAGCAATAACCCCTCTGCCGTACCTTGTCTTGTGATGTCCCGAAGGAGCTGTATATGTTGGAGGGAGGAGAAAAGCCATATAACAAGTCCCTGAGAAATCGGCTGGTAACCATGTATAGGCTCTGTCATGGCAGACAAAATATGTTCCTTGAGATGCTACCAATGGTGGAGACGTTCGGGATGTATAGATATATGTAATATTACAAGTGCTCTTTCCCAATTGAGCCTTAGGATTTTGACCATTGGCTTGGAGACATAGGTGACCTTGGTGGGGTACAGTATATATAGGTGGGGATCCTTTCCTTTTGGCTCTGTCTGTAAGGCTAGTGACATAATGTGTCACATTCCAGTCAATGTATGCTTGTCGCTCGTCGGTGGGGAATTCACTAAATGTTTTATAATGTTTTGACATAGCCACTATTCCCTTTATTAGTGAATTATGACTAACGTCAATTCCATCCCTATACGGACCAACAGGATGTTGATGTTGGTTCTCATAGGCATTGGCAAACATAGAGGTGTAAGCCCAAGCAGATCCTTTTAGGGAGAAGGGTAGAACTAAATATGGCATTCCTTTATCTGTATTATGGGGTAAAAGTCCACAAACCCAACAATCGGTGGTATTGATTACTAATTGATGCTGGTGTAATAGCTGGATGAATGAATTGTTGAGATATTCCATTCTCCTAATTTGTTCATGCCCTGGTAGCGTATAGAATTGGTGTGGGGAAATAGTAGTGCGAAAAGGTATGGGCTGAGAGGTAGATATAGGTACAGATGCTGGCTGCAAAGTGTGAATAACCCAACCCACACAAGCTAATAAAACACATAACAAAGTTAACACACATAATACTACGCCACATCTATTAAATAGTGATTTACAATATTTTTCCTTCATTTTGGTTCTTTTATCAATTTCTGATTCACCGGAAGTCATCCCCTAAAGTGTTGCTCGTGGCAATCTTCCTATCTCACTCAGTTGTGGTTATTGGCCGTCCTATGACACTGCAAGTCCTGCAGACCTAGTGCCACTACTCAGGTCACAAACTAAGTCTCCTACCACGACCCTGCAACTTAAAATGGGATGAGTCCAGTATCACATAAGGAAGAAAATATATACAATTCAAAAATTCAAAAATGCAATCTAAGAAATAAAAAAAATGCAGTTTAGGAACGAAGGGGAGAAAAATAAAAATAAATTTAAATGTCTTTGGCCACTCTAGGCCTCAGATTGTATCTATCCTTGTTTGGCACAGTCTGGTCTTGAAAAGTGTCTCTGGATCAGTTGTATCTATTCTGAGATGCGATGGTACAGC
This sequence comes from Calotriton arnoldi, assembly GCA_963921515.1. Classification (NCBI taxonomy): domain Eukaryota; kingdom Metazoa; phylum Chordata; class Amphibia; order Caudata; family Salamandridae; genus Calotriton; species Calotriton arnoldi. Next base: position 283,241 of record CAWUFW010016020.1, read on the forward strand.
TTCTTGCAAAACATCATCGTCCTCTTTCTCAGTCCGAGTCCATTCTAGGTGTGCATCGCCAAAAGGTACAAACCGGGGAACTCTCTCTCCTTCACAATCACCTATACCTTCGCGGACCCACTGATCAAAAGGCAAAGGCAAGGGTACCCTTTTGCAGTGCACACCATGGATCCAGTTCTTTTTCCCAACGACTTTTACGGCTGTACGTGTCGTCAGCAGGACCTGTCTTGGCTCCCGCCAGCGAGGCTCCAAATTCCTCTTCCTCTGAAAATTCTTAAGGCACACCCAGTCGCCAGGTTGGAGGGTGTGCCCAGGATCCGAGGAAGCCTGTGGCAAGGTGTCTTGTACCTGCTGATGGAGAACACGCAATTTAGTGGTGAGGTCATGCAAATAGTCAATTAACATTGGGTATTCTATGTCAGAGTACTTCTTGGGTCTAGGGACACCCCAGACATTAGCCGGGCGTCCGAACACAATCTCATATGGGCTAAGTCCCACACGAGAATGAACAGTTGTTCGAGTTGACAAGAGGGCTAGAGGTAAGGCGTCGGGCCAGGCAAGACCTGTGCTGGCTTGTATCTTTGCAAGTTTAAGCTTGAGAGTGCCATTATAGCACTCTACCAAACCCGCTGACTGAGGGTGGTTTGCCACGTGGAATTTTTGCTTAATCCCAAGACCTGCACATACTTTCTGCATGATTTGAACCACGAATTCACTTCCATTGTCACTCCAGACAATTCGAGGTAAACCAAACCTCGGGAAGTATTCTTTCAGAAGGACCTTAGCTGTAGACAAGGCAGTATTATCCTTTAGGGGTAGGCCTCTATCCATCTAGAAAAGGCACATACCACCACAAGGACATACTTTAGGTTTCTGCATCTCTCCATATGAATGTAGTCTATCTGCACTACCTCAAAAGGATACGTTGGGGGAGCAAAATGGCCTGCTGGGGTTGGTGTCCCTCTTCCTGGGTTGTGCATCAAACAAACAATGCAATGTTTAACAAGATTGTCTGCACATTTAGGAATCCCTGCATTCTGCCATACCGGAGCCAAAAGCTTGCATATTCCTTTCGCACTGATGTGGGCTGGACCATGCGCCATAGTCACTACTGGAAGTACATAGGCGTCTGGTAACAGCCAACGTTGGTGTTCTGACAATTCTATCCAACATCCTGTCGCATTCAACATTCCTGTACTATCTCTCCACTTACTCAATTCTTTCTCTGTAGCCTCTTCCTGAATCATTTTCACACTTTCTATTGTGTCCTCACACATTCCTCCTTGACTGACCCATCTAGCAGGTCCAGCAACATACATATGACTCGTCACATCTCTCGCTGTCTCTTTCGCTATCTGATCCGCAAAAGGGTTTCCTTCACCCACATCATCAGTGATCCTTTTATGCGCACTACACTTCACAATTGCTATGTGAGTGGGTAAAGCAAGTGATTCCAAAAGGTCATTCACTAACTGACCATGCTGTATTTTAGTACCATGTGAGGTAAAGAATCCTCTTTCCCTCCAAAGGCGGCCAAAACTGTGGGCCACCCCAAATGCATATTGGCTGTCGGTGAACACATTCACTCTCTTCCCTTCAGCCAATACACAAGCTCTAGTCAGAGCTATCAATTCAGCTGCTTGGGCTGAATTCTGCCTAATGCGTGCTGTCTCCACAATCGTATGCAAAGTGGTAACAGCATAAGCTGCAGTCGTTTCACCATTGGGGAGCTTAAAACACGAACCATCCACCCATAGGATCCCATCCGGGTCCAGGAGCGGCGTATCTTTTAAATCAATCCTACCTTTTGTCTCCTCCTCTGTACGGAGAAAACAATCATGTTGCTCTTGAATGTCTTTCTCTACTGGGATTGGTAACAATCTAGCTGGATTTAGGGTATTACATCGCTTGATGTGCACGTGACTAGCCAAGAGCGTCAGCTCATACCCCGATAAACGGGCGCTCGTAAGATGCTGGGTTTTTGTCCTGTTTAAAAGTGTATCCACTGCATGTGGCACCATGACAATAAGCGTATTGTCTAGCACCAATCCAGCAGATTGGCGAATAGAAACTGCTGCTGCTGCTGTAGCTTTCAGACAACTAGGTAATGCTTTAGCTACAGGGTCTAACGTAGCCGAAAAATAAGCACACGGGCGTTGTTTGTCACCAACTTGTTGTGTCAAAACTGACAACGCGCAACCTTCTCTCTCGTGCACATAAAGTGTGAAAGGTTTGCTGTAATCCGGAGTACCCAACACAGGAGCAGAGCACAAGGAAGTACGCAAATCAGTAAAACTTTTCTGGCATTCCTCTGTCCAAGGGAGAGGTTTGGGGGTATCTTTAAGGGTAAGTGCTAACAAAGGTTTCGCTAACAAAGAAAAATTCGGAATCCATTGTCTGCAGTAAGAGGTAATTCCTAAAAAGGCACGCACCTCTCTCTGTGTGCATGGTACAGACATTTGTGCAATTGCTTGGATTATCTCTGGGGTCAACCGCCGTCCCTCCTTCGACAAGAGATGACCTAAGTAGGTAACCTCTTGGCGACAATATTGTAATTTAGAGGGTGAAACCTTATGATGAAGGTCAGACAAGTGATGCAACAGTGAAACAGTAACTCGTTTACAAATTTCCTCAGAATCAGCAGCAACTAGCAGATCATCTACGTACTGAATAAGGGTGGCACCTGGAGGCAAAGTGAAAGCATCGAGCTGAGTTTTCAAAGCCTGACTATAAATGGAGGGACTTTCACAATAGCCTTGAGGTGCGCGCTTGAACCGGTAGTTTCGGCCTCCCAAAGAGAAGCCAAAAATATCCCTACTTTCCTCAGCAATGGGAATGCTAAAGAAAGCATTCTTAAGGTCAATGACCGAAAACCAGGCAGCTGAGGCAGGTATCATTGTCAATAAAGCAGTGATATCTGGGACGACAGGAAACTGGGGTACAACGATCTTGTTGACCTCCCGGAGATCGATTACAAAACGATAAACCGGTGGCTGGGAAGAGTCAGTACGTTTAAGGACAGGCAGAACAGGACTATTACACACATTTCCTCTAGTCTCTTCAACCACACCTTTCTCAACCAAATCATAAATGATAGCCATCAGCGCTCTCTCACCATCACTCGAAATTCTATACTGAGGAATGCGAGGTAACCTAACATTGGACTTGAGGGTGACAACATAGGGTGGAATCTGCAAGAGACCAACATCATTGGGGCCTGTAGCCCAAAGAGTAGTAGGCAGGGAACGTAATTCAGAAGGGAGTTGGTCTCTAGACAAATATGTCGGGGAAATTAATCTCTTGCCTAAAGTAAGATGTACACCAGAAGGAGAACAATGCAGTGTCGCATACAGTCTCTTTAACAAGTCCAACCCCAACAAATTCTCACCACAACCAGTTGTCAAAATAAGAGGAGCCTCCAAATCATAAGGGCCAATGGAGATAGGTAAAGGACAAGAAACTGGGTTACGAACTGGGGCGCCAGAAAATCCTACAGAAACATTTGTTAAGCCAGACAAAGGTGCCCCAGGGAGTTTAGAGTGGATGATAGAACTCTTCGTTGCACCAGTATCCAAGAGAAATGGTTCTGACACACCAAGCGCAACGACATCAACATAAGGCCCATTTTGGTCCACTGGAACTGAAATGACTCCCTCACTTTGTCCACGGCTGTCCTAGCTAGAAAAACCCTGATTCTCTTCTTCCATATAATAATCGTCATTATAATAATGGGCAGACTGAGTATTTTGCTGATCAAAATAATTCATGGAATTTTGCGGCGGAAAGGAACGTTGATCCTGGGACATGGTACTTCGCCCCCTCCCCTAGGTGTTGACTGGAAGCCACCTCGGCCTCGCGGCCCAGGCGTACCACCAGCACGCTGCAATAATATCGGGCAATTATTCTTGAAGTGACCTTCTTCCTTACAATAGGCACATTGATTAGGACCCAGTGGAGGCCGTGGAACAAAAGGCTCAGGTTTCTGAAACACCTTCTGAAACTGGGGAGTAGGCTGAAACTGGCGCTGAGCAGGACGAGGAGGATAAGCCTGTTGTAAAAGAGCCTTCGTCTTTAAATCTTTAGTCTTTTTATCCAATTTGTCCTTCTCCTCCTTATCCCTATTTTCGTAATATTGGGCAGTAGCCAATATCTGGGCTGAAGAAGAAACAGCCCATGAACTTTCGGAATCCTTTAATTTATTAGAGAGCTCGGGAAGCAAATTAAATACAAATTTATCTACGATCAATCGCTGTCCCCCTCTGTGCTCATATCCTGACCACTGTGATCAAGAAACGTTTCTTCAAAACGAGTGAAGAAGTCAGAGACACTCTCATCCTTCTTCTGCTTACAGGCAGCTAACTTATCCCAAATTAACTCGCAGAGCGGGCATCATAGTTTTCATTAAGGTAATTATTCTACCAGGAAGTTCTGCAATTAAATTATCGGGTTTAGCACCACCCACTTGGAGCCCATCAGCAGCCAGTATAGCATTCCAATCACCTCCTAATTCTTGGGCGTGGTCCTCTTTCCGAATCCTAGCCCACAATGGTTGTGGGACAACATTTCCCATTAACATATCTATGTCAGCCAAATTCATAATACAAGCGTCAACAGTCTGAGATAATTCCTTGTAGTAACCAGCAGGGTTTTTACGGGGGTCAGGTAAAGACTAGGCCTGGGCGGTAAATTCCGTTCCGCTCGCGGAATTTGCGGAATTTGGGAAATTTCGCGTTCCGCGGAGAACGCAAAATTGCCAAAAATTCCGCGATCCGCGACTTCGCGGAATTTTTTACTTGTTCGCGCTTTAAAAATGCGTGTTCGTGAGATATTTCTCCCCGAGCATGCAAACAGCATTCGCGAACAGGAAAAAAGCATCGCGAACGGGCGGAACAAGCAATTCCGCGTGTTCGTGGAACTTTTGCGTGCTCGCTGAGATTTTTTACCGTTTCGCGGAGCTTTGCGTAGCGTGACTACGCAAATTCCGCCCACCCCTGGTAAAGACTGTTTAAGGGCCAGCACCTCAGATCTCTTCCAAGGTACATGTACCCATATACGTTGGAAGTGAGCCGGTATAAGCGGATTATTACCCTGGGCTGCAACCTCTTCTCTCCATACTGGGGGAACCTCTCGCATAGGGTAGTGTTTCAGTTTGCACCTAACAGAAGGATCAGGTTCAGACAAAGACCGGGAAAAGAACATTGATCTAAAAGTAATAAGTGTCCGTATAGCATTCTCAACCTCAGGACCCACAATAATTCCTTTATCAAAATCAGTCCTAATATCCAGCAAACCCTTGGGAGCTAAACCCAATCCCGTGGCCTCCCATTCCTGACCTAGGATTTCACACATGGCATTGAAAACGAATCTTTGTACAGGGGCATCCCACTGTTCAAAAGTATCCATGATATCTCGAACAGTATATTCGAGATCACTCAGGATCCACCTGCGAGCAAGACCCATGAACGTATCTCGTTCTTGGGAAGCAGGAAGTAAACTACGGGTCTGCCTACGGGGAAGAACAGGAGTCAGACTTACTGACCCAAAGAGAGGAGAAAAAAGACCAGAAACAGTCTCAACCATCCGCTGACGGATAGAAGGGGAAGTTGGCAGAAAAACAGGAGATAGTGTATGAGACGGAGCAGGAGAAGAGGCAACAGGTAGAGCGGAGGTCGAAGGCAAAGGAGACTGAGGCAAAGAAGTCGGAGGCAGAGGAGCTGGAAACAAGGGAGCTGAAGGCAAAGGAAATGGCGGGAGTGGCAGTGCCAAAAAGGGCTGTGTTGGAGGTGCAGGAGCTGGAGCTGGTGGGAGAATAACAGGTTGTTGGACGGGTAACAAAAGCGGGGTGCATTAGCGCCTTGTACATAGGGCAGGGGCGATCGTAATAAGTGAGACATTAAAGGATCCTTCTCAGGATCAGCATCGCGATTTGGGGAAGAAGTTGGCAGCACTGGGTAACATTTGTCAATCGCCATGTGATGTTGCCTATCTAAGATCTCTATCGCATGATCTATTTCATTATCTTTAAACTGTTGGGCAGCCTGTATGACAGTGATATCTTTTTCTTTCCTATCTCTTTTTGCCTGTTTAATTTCTTTCTGTTTGGCTTCCTTGCGCCAAAGGCGAAAAGAGTCAAACATAGCCGGCCGGGCTTTTCTTTTAAACAAAGTAGCTTCTAAATTGTCTAAAATATCAGGTTCAAAACTACCATTATGTGGCCAGTGTAAAACACCATCTTTCTTCGTATAGCGGACCCATATTTCATTAAAGGTGATGGGGCCTATACCATGTTTAGAGTAAAGCTCATAAGTAGGAGTTCCAGCCGGAGGAATTGGACAAGAGTCCTCCAGTCGGGAGTCCATATCGCAACAAAAACAACACCATTTTTTAAACTTACTGAAACCAGGCATCGTTACTTTCACTGGCTTCCTACAAACAACAAGGGGCTAATCAAAACAGCACAAACGTACTAACCCCTTGGCTTCGACAATTGCAATTTTCAAATCTAAGAACCCCAAAAAAAAAAAAAAAAAAGAAAGAAAAAAAAAGAGAGTGGGAGCTACCCACCAGTACTTAACAAATGTCTTCTGCACGCCAACAGAGGTCCGTTTAACGTCTCGCAATACCAGTCATCACCAAAAGAGGGACCAAGGCAGGGCAGCAGTCAGGGCAGCAGTCACCAGCAGCCGTTGGAAGGGAGAAGCCACACTTCAAAAGACCATCGGTCCACTCTTCGACATACAGGGGTCGCTGGTGTGGGGTCGCCTCCTCTGGAATTTTCCTGCGGGGCTCCTCACGATCCTTGGGCTCAACCGCTACCTCTGAAGCCGCCCCACGTTGGGCGCCAATTGAAGAACTGGGCCTTTGGGCCTGGCGGCGCAGGGCACGCCTGAAATCTTCGGGTTCACCTGCCTTGTTGCACAGAGACACGGAATACTCTGTTGGCGTAGAAAACCAAGTTTATTAGCTGCAGCTAAGCACAGTTGTCCAAGAAGTACATCAAGTAGGTTCTCAGGAGACTGCCACTTGACTCCGTGGCTCACAAGCTTTTATCGTCGAAATACATCTGTACAAACATACACCCATCGCACAAATTTTTAGCCAATCAGGAGAGTTTGAAAACAAGATATTGTGTCACCAGAATGCTCTCTGCTTACATGTTGTGTGTTATCCAGCCCCCAAAGTTAATCAATACTGGTACCCATAGTTCGGTGTTTGCAATGGCAGGACATATCTGTATGCTTCAAGAGGAAGGTTACGAAGTAGGAAAACACAGGGAGAGAATAGCGAAGGCCAGAAGATAAGATATGGCGAGAGGAGAATACTAAAGGCTAACAGATAGTTGATACGGGGAATAGGTAGTCCAGACAAGGATTAGTTAGGCCGGCTGGTGTCTGAGATTGGTTTAAGGACAAGGACGGAGGGGGTTTTTGACACGTTGCAGTCCAAAAGGGCAGAGACACTTCGCTCATCGGGCAGCCTGTGTAAAGGCAACACAAAAATGGCGGTGACTGTAAGATGGGGTCAAAATTAAAGAACCTCACAGTGGGGAAAACTTCGGTTATGTAACTTTCTCTCGGTCATTGTACAAGTACGTACGTAGAGACTGGATCATTACAGTACTGCAAGGAGAGTGTATAGTGAATTTATAAGTGCCTGGGGATTGGCGGAGTAATTCTATAAGTACATATGTTGTCGCAGCCTAACCCCGAATACAAGCTTGGCTCTAATTGGCTGCCCTCCATGTGCCAAAAACTGAAACTTAAACTTTCCATGGCCCTGTATTGCTACAGCTGCAACACTCCAATGAATGTGCAATAAACATTCATATCCACACAGATGTGTCATGTCCACCATCTTTCATGTGTGGAACTATGGATGAATGTAGGGTCAGTGATTCCCCGTACCTTCCATGTTGGCCATGTTGTGGGACTTGGCTCACAGAGTGACACATTGGCGCTTGCGACCCGGGTGACGTCAGCATTACAACAGGGACACCCGCATCAGTTGATTCCTCATACAGACCAGGACGGAGCCACGCCCATAGCTCCGGAGTCATTCTTCACAGCCTCATGCAGGACTGGCATACGCCAGGCCAGCCCACTCCGCTTACGCTTACAGGGAAGGACAACAACGCTACATGGCCCAGATTTTCATTACACTGATCTGCTGGTCACACCCTAGTTGTCAGTACGCCACAGCCACTCCCTCACCGCTAGTATACACCCACACCACACCCATCCAGCACACGCATCACAAGACACGTGAACCTGCCAATAAAAAAGACCGGGCGCACGTGCTCGACGCCATTTCAGAGTTGCTCGCACCGGATACACTGCGGCCGGCACAGGCACACCGGCACGGGACGGTGACTTTCGGTCCACTGAGGTACGGGTACCATAACTGCTGAGTGGGTGTGCAGCCTGCGGTGATGGCCCGTCCCGGCGGCCTGGACAGCTCAGGTTTTGTGTGCCCTGATGGACCACAGTGTAGGCCTGAGCCATCAGACAGCGCAGGCCTACCGCCACGTGGCGTCGCCTCGCTGGTCACAGAGTTAGTGGCACTGCAAGGGCTGAGCGGGTGTGCAGCCTGCGATGAAAAGCCCGGTGCACTGGTATGTCCTCTGCCATGGCGAAATCAAGACCCAGCACCAAATGTGAGACCTGGTGGCCTGCGGAGAGGGGCTGCATGACATGCAGGGTGCTTGTCCGCGGGCCCAGGGCTTGGGGCTTGCAGCGGCACAAAGTAGGCCCTCTTTTCTACACGCAAGTTGCGAAAGGTGAGCAGAGAGGCTTGTTAGTGCAGCGGCGGGCAGTCACCTCCGGGCAGTGGGAGTGGATGGGGTGCAGCAGCGGCGGACAGTCACCTCCGGGCAGTGGGAGTGGATGGGGTGCAGCAGCCTGGGTGCGCAACAGCAGGCAGACACCTCTGGGCAGTGGAAGTGGATGGGGTGCAGCAGCCTGGGTGCGCAGCGGCGAGCAGACACCTCTGGGCAGTGGAAGTGGATGGGTGCAGCAGCCTGGATGCACAAAGGCGGGACAGAGAATTAGTCGTGTGCAGTTGTATGTACTCTGCCATTACTGATTCCATACTACGTTTCAGATGACTAAGCTTGAGGGCTCCACTATGTCCCGGCACGTAGTTGGAGACACACCGGTGACGGAAACGTGAGCTGGGAGGGTTTTGTCCACAGTGTCGGCACTCACTGTCCCTCTCCATCTCTTCCTTTCTCTCCCTCACACTCTTTCTCTCTCCCTTCCTCTCTCTCTCACTCTATCTCTTCCTCTCTCTCACACTGTTTTTCTCTTTCTCTCTCTACCTCTCTCTCTCTTTCTCTCTCTCTCACTCTTCCTCTGTTTCTCTCTTCCTCTTTCTCACACTGTTTCTTTCTCTCTCTCTTCCTCTCTCTCACTGTTTCTCTCTTCCTCTCTCTCTCACTCTTTCTCTCTTTCTCTCTGTCTACCTCTCACTCTTTCTTTCTTTCTTTCTTTCTCTCTCTCTTCCTCTCTCTCTCTCCCTTGATGGACACATGACGCACAATCTTATCTTGCTTTTTGTCTAGCAGGCTGTGATTCACAGATTGACGACCCCCCCCGACACGGACCTCCCGCCACGAGGCAATGACTTCAGTTCCACTGAGTTAGTGCCACCAGAGCTGAGCGCGTGTGCAGCCTGCGATGATGCGTGGCCATCCTGCAATCAATACCCGCTCTGAATTGTGAGCTCGGCTTGACCGCGTGTACGCAACTTGCGCCTGAGGAGATTGTTTCAGCACGTGGTGGACCCTCTTCGACACACGCCGGTGGCGGAAGGTGAGCAGAGAGCTTTGTTTCCGCAGCAGCGAGCAGTCACCTCTGGGCGGTGGGAGTGGATAGTGTGCAGCACCCTGGGTGCACAAGAGCGGGCAGACACCTCCGAGCAGTGGAAGTGGATGGGGTGCAGCAGCCTGGGTGCACAGGAGCGGGCAGACACCTCTAGGCAGTGGGAGTGGATGGGATGCAGCACTCTGGGTGCGCAGGAATGGGCAGTCACCTCCGGGCAGTGGGACTGGATGGGGTGCACCAGCCTGGGTGCACAGCAGCGGGCAGACACCTCTGGGCAGTGGGAGTGGATGGGATACAGCAGCCTAGGTGCACAGAGGCGGGCAGACACCTCTGGGCGGCGGGAGTCGATGGGGTGCAGCAGCCTGGGTGCGCAGGGGCGAAACAGAGAATTAGGCAAGTGCAGTTGTATGTACTCTGCCATTACAGATTCTATACTATGTTTCAGAAGACTAAACTTCAAGACTCCACTATGTCCCGGCACGTGGTTAGAGACACACCGGTGGCAGAAAGGTGAGCTGTAAGGATTTTCTCCACAGTGTCAACACTCACTCTCCCTCTCCATCTCTTCCTTTCTGTCACTCACACTCTTTCTCTCTCTCTCACGCTGTATCTCTTCCTTTCTCTCTCTCACACTCTTTCTCTCTTTCTATATCTCTTCCTCTCTCTCTCATTCTTTCTTTCTCTCTCTCTTCCTCTCTGTCTCACTCTTTCTCTCTCTCTACCTCTCTCTCACACTCTTTCTCTCTTTCTCTATCTCTCTTCCTTTCTCTCTCACTCTTTCTCTCTTTCTCTGTCTTCCTCTCTGTCTCACTCTTTCTTTCTCTGTCTCTTCCTCTCTCTCACTCTTTCTCTCTCTCTCCTTTCATGGACGCATGACGCACAATCTTATCTTTCTTTTTGTCTTGCAGGCTGTGATTCACAAATTGTCGAGGGATTACACGCCATACCTGTACATACTTTTATTTTGTTGTTTTGTTTAAATAAAATGTTTTATATGTAAATCCATAGATGACTGAGATTCTTATTTGTCCAACCTCACATGCATATTCTTTGCTATAATTGTGCGACATCAGCCAATTTGTTACGTTCCAGATTTCCTAACATTGCTGTCACATTTGTTTGTGTGGGGGGGAGGTGAGGGGGGATGGCAGACAAGGGGCTGGTGGCGGGGGGTGTCAGAGCAGTGTTGGGTGTTTGAGCTGCATGATCGTTGGCTCCATTGCATCTGTTGTCATTCACGTATGGCTCTGGGTGGGCTCCCTTTCATATTGCAGGTTGTAGTCCGACTTTACACCAGCTCAGAGCAGGTGTAAACTTTCTGCTACTAACGCACCTTATCGCCTGTTTTGTACTGTCTTCGACGATCTTGCTGGTGGTTGAGACACTTGCGAAGTGATGTGTTTGCTTCTTTTTGCACGAGAACACCTACTCTACATCTCATTAGCAATATTTGCCGGACTCATCCGTGACGATGCTTTTTGAGGCTGCTATTGCTGGTAAACTGGTGATATGGGCTGTTTGCTCCAGCTTGTGAATGGTGCGTTAAATTTATCACTATTTTGGTTGTGATAAAGTGCTGTTAACTCGGCGATATGTCCTTGAGAATATACCCCTCGGTGTTTGAAAGACTTAAGAAGTACTCGAGTGCCGCGCTGAGAGCCGCGCACCCATCGCTTTCACAAGTTTGCTATGACAGGGCGGGAGAGAGCGAGGGAGAGAGACGGAGTGAGATAGCACAAGCAGCGCAAGGCCGCACGGGCACCTGGCTCCACATACCAACATGTGTGTGTGCATCGCCATCCGTGCACAGGCAATTCCCCACAATGCAGCCCACACACATATCAATCACAGAACATCAGCAATGAAGGCAATGTGGTACAAAACTCCCCTCATACGGGTTCTGTGTCCGGTGTGAATGGCGGGGTGATGGCTGCATGGCTGTGTTCCCCTGACACATCAGACTGCGTAGGTGATGGGGCTGCATCAGATGTCGTCCAGCACCTATGCAAAAACAATGTCTGGCTCACAGAGGCGGAGCTTGCCAAAGGGATACACCCCCGCACATAACACACCTTCTTAATTTCTACTTTACCTTCCTAGTTGGTATGCAGATTTCAAATGTCACAAACGCATGCAATTCTTTTCTTGTCACACAGTACATGTAATGCACCGTTTTCATCAAGAATGGAACAAGTAATGGCACAATTTCCCTGTTGCTCCACACATAAATCCATGTAAAGAACAAATCAGAATAGTTCCTTATTTTTTTAGATTGCAAAACCTCTCTTTATTGCTTATTTTTGAACTTTCCATATAAACAGTTTTTTTAAGGACACCTACAGGTGAAAAGTTCAACGTCTTGTATCAACACTTTCTAGAATATTCTACGACATGTGCAGGTTAAAAGTTCATCATTTTTTTAAACCTACCGATATATTTTTTTGCAACATTTTCTCCAACATTTAACGGCACGTGCAGGTCAAAAGTTCACCATTCTTTCAAGTTTGAACTGCACCTTCCAAATACAATTAGCAGCCGTGGTTGAGCTGAGCAAATTTCATCCTATAATATGTACTCCACGTATAAACTGCTTTTTTATTAACCAATCACAAAGATGCTTTTCATCAAAACTAAAATACACCCTACTTTTTAGGACACAATACATTTCATCTCCCAATCGGTTAACGTTTTGTATGTGAAAAAAAAGTAGTTCCCCATGTTTAAACATATCTCTCATTCTACGAACGGACTGCATGAGCTACAGACATTTATCCATATCTTCTAGCCATACCTTCAAAATGCTAGTGTGGATTGTAGGACATAGCTATGTTTTCTGTTGCAAGAGGTATACAGAACAGAGACGTATTGACTTAGACCTAGGTTTACAAAATGTGCACATTAAATGGTTTGCACAGAGAGGATTGAAGTGGCACCAATTGCTCCCTTTGGTTAAAACCTGTTTGCATCTCCAACACCCTGATCTCATGATTGTGCACTGTGGTGGTAACGACCTAGGCACATTGACTGGGGTAGGTTTGGAAATGCTTATGAAGGACACCTTTGAACAAATGATGTTACTTTAGCCTCAAACTGCCTTTGTATATTCCAATATATGCCAAAGACAGAAGTGGAAATGGTCAAACCAATTTTGTCATAAGATTGAAAAATCTAGGAAGAATGTCAACAAAGCTGTGTCTGCATACCTCAGAGACCATAGAATGGGGTCGATCTACAACAGCAACATCCGTTTTGATATGGCTGATATCTACAGAAGTGATGGAGTACACTTCACAGATGAGGGAAACCGAGTTTTCCTGATTAACCTGAAGCTGTGCATCCGCACTTATATGTAGCTCCAACTAATAAACACAAGGGCTCTTTTTAGAGCCGCCTTATATTCCCAATTTTGGCTCGCAGAGTGTCCGCTGCGGTTCGGCTAGCAGAGGGACACCTGCGGGCCGTCGGGCAGGCTTGCAGAGGAAGAGCTGCGGCCCGTGAGCTCAGCTCGCAGAGGGAGACCTACGAGCCGTTGGCTCGCAAAAGCACAGCACCGTACTGGCTCGCAGAGGGAGACCAACGGGCCAACACACCTGATAGCAGAGACACAGCTATCAGTTAACGGGCTGGCTCGCAGACATACAGCTGCGAGCCCTCCGAGCTGCAGCCCGACGGGCTAACTCGCAGAGGGAGAGTAACGGGCCGACGGGCCTGCTAGCACAGACACAGCTACGAGCTAACTAGGTGGCTCACAGAGGTAGAGCTGCGGGCCCGACGGCTCGCAGACACAGAGCTGCGAGCCGACGGACTGGCTTCTAAAGGCATAACCGCGAGCTGATGATGTGGGGAGAGGGAGTGTAAAAGGAGTATCTCGCACAGACAGACCTGTGGGCTATTTTCAGTATTGCCTCGCAGAGGTAGAATTACAGATCCAATGCCTTTTAGAGGGAGAGATGCGAGCTGACGGACTGAGTCACAAAATGGCTGACAGCTCGCAGTTGCAGAGCTGCGAGGCGACGGACTGGCTTCTAAAGGCATAGCCACGAGCTGGTGATGTGGGGAGAGGGACCGTGAAAGGGGTATCTCACACACACAGAGCTGCGGTATATTTGTAGTGTTGCCTCGCAGAGGTAGAACTACGGACCTGATGCCTTGTAGAGGGAGAGTTGTGAGCTGACAGACTGAATCACAAAATGGCTGCCAACACTTCCTAGTTTCAACAGTTCGCAGCCAATCAGCCGCAAGCTTGTGCTCGTAACGCCTCAGCCAATCAGATGTCAGAATTCTTAAATATCGATATCTGGAAAATTTGATAATTCTCTAAAACTACTGAACGGATTTACCCCATTTAAACAAAAACGTGCTTTCTGGACCAAGACCTTTCTCTCTGCCAAATTTGGTGTAATTCCGTTCAGCAGTTTGACCTGTAGCCTTGGCTAAAGTTTCCTATGGAAATTGCATGGAGAAAACACGTTTTGGGACCCCCCTTTCTTCTTAGCCCCCTTGACGAATCCCCCCAAACTTTTAGGATAGGAGCTAACCTGAAAAGAGGAACTTTTGGAAAATGTCATAAAGATTCATCAAACGATGCCAAAGTTATAAGCACATCAAAAAATGCTTTTCCTATGGAAACGTGGTCCTAACTATAACTATCTACTGGCAACCGCCAGTAGATAATATATATATTAAAAAAAAAATATATATATATATATATATATATATATTCACTGAAAAAACCATAGGTTTCAGGCACGTTATAGTTAGAAATTAGCATTTAAAAAACCTTACAAATTCACTGAAAAAAACATAGGTTTTAGGGACAGTTATAGTAGTTGGACATTGCACTCGTACAAAACCCGTGAAATTCCCCTGTTATAGTTAGTTCAGCTAACTATAACTCGCGCCCCCGCAATGCACTGCTGATGACGTCACATATTACATCACTCATGACATGGTCAGTGATATCACTGATGACATCTCAAATGACATCACTGATGACATCATCCAGTGACTGTGTGTTTCTGTAAAGTTTAAATATTTTTAATATATATAGGGAAAGGCGTATTGAAGAATGAGTGGGTGTATAAGTGTCTGTATGGATGATTTAGTAGGTGCGTGACTAACTCTATAAGTGAGTGATTAAACGTATCTTACTGAATGCATGGGTTAGTGACTATGCTGGGTGAATGTCTGTATCCGTCTGTCTGTTGCTGTGTAAGTGGCTGCATGGGTTTGTGAATAGCTACATGAGTGTCTATATGAGTTATTGATTGGTTGTCTGAGTATCTGTATGGGTGCCTGAGTGTTTGTGTGGGTGGGGTGTGTGCGACTCTGTGCATAGATGTGTGAGTGGGTGATTCACTGGGTGGATGGTTTCAAGAGTGCATCTGTGATAGACTGTAAGGGTGGGTAAGTGTGTGTAAGAGTGTGTTAGTGAGTGAATGTATGTCCCAGTGGTACATGTGTGAGTAACTACATATGTGAAAGGCAGTATATATGTGTGTTGGAGTATATAAATAGCTATAAGCGAGAGTGTGTGATTGTGAGAGTGACTTTATGGATGAGTGTGTGCTTGTATCAGTGATTGTATAAGAGCATAAGAATGTGCTAGTATTTGTATGAGTAAGTGAGCTGGTGTGTGTATAACTGTATAGGTGAGTAAATGTCAGTATGTTTAATTATTTGCATGACTGACTAGGTCTGTGAGTACCTCTATGGATGAGTGGCGGTGTTTGAGTGTCTATATAGGAGTATGAGTGCATATGATAGTCCTGTACTGAGTGACCGTAAGTATGAGTGACTGTACGGGTGAGTGAGTGGATGTGTGTGTAGACCTAAGAATCAGTGAGTGGGTATGTAGTTATTGCTGTTGGAGTGTCTATGGTTTTGCGAATGGCAGTCTGTAATTTAGAGTGGGTGTATCAAAGGTTATATTAGGGTGTGAGGAGGTGCATGAAATTATCACGTGGATGATGTCATCAGTGATGTCATCAGTGATGTCATTTGAGATGTCATCAGTGATGTCATCAGTGATGTCACTGACCATGTCATGAGTGATGTAATATGTGACATCATCAGCAGTGCATTGTGGGCGCGAGTTATAGTTAGCTGAACTAACTATAACGGGGGAATTTCACGGGTTTTGTACGAGTGCAATGTCCAATTAACTATAACTGTCCCTAAAACCTATGGTTTTTTCAGTGAATTTGTAAGGTTTTTAAATGCTAATTTCTAACTATAACGTGCCTGAAACCTATGGTTTTTTCAGTGAATTTCAAAGGTTTTTTAAATGCTAATTCCTAACTATAACATGTCTGAAACCTATGGTTTTTTTCAGTGAATTTCAAAGGTTTTGTAAATGACAATTTTTAAATGTATTAATTGTTATATTTATTTTTTTGATACTGATTTACTAAATTTTTTTAAACTATTTATTTTTAGATATTTTATTTTTTAAATTACATTGTAATTACATGATACATTACATTACAAAATATACTTTCTCAGAATGAATTACTTTAGTTTAAATACTTTGCAAATAGGCAATAGACTTTTAAGTACAGTAGTTACAGTTGTTGCAATGGGCAACACAATTTCAAACACAATGCAACATTGAGCTCAATGTGAATTTCTAGTTAAATGCAATTAGTTACTTTATGGATTACTTTTCTAACTACAGGACTGGATCCTAGATTCAGTCATGGGACATCTCCTGTAAACAGTTGAGTAAAAGCGTTTTGGTTACAGTAGTGATTTTTAAGGAATATTATTGTATTTTAAAAGTTGACACTGAAACTTTTTCACATAGAATCACCAATGTTATCCTATGGGAGGAAATTCACTTAGCAGGTAAGTAGTGTTATCGTTACTTTTTCTTACTCAGTGGTGGATCCTGGATCCAGCACTGGTGCATCTCCTGTAAACAGTTGAAAGAATGCGTTTAAGTCATACAGGCGATTTTTAAGGAATATTTGTGGTTTGTGAAAATTGACACTTGAAACTTTTCTGCTGAAAACCAGACAATGGATTCCTATGGAAGGAAATACAAGTTACTGGTAAGTACGGTTAGAATTACTTTTCAGGGTCAGTGCTGGGCTAAAAGATGCAGCACTGGGTCTCTCCTGATAACAGGTGAGTAAATTGGAATTCGTAGTTCGGCTGATTTTAGAGGAATATTATAAAGTTACAAAACTCCACACTTAGAAGAATTTCCAAGTGAATCCAGTCAATGTTAGCCTATGGAAGGAAATTCAAGTTACTGGTAAGAACGGTTAGAATTACTTTTCAGGATCTGTACTGGGCTCAAAGATGCAGCACTGAGGTCTCTCCTGATAACAGGTGAGTAAATCGGAATTCGTAGTTCTGCTGATTTTAGAGGAATATTTGTATGTTTCAAAAATCGACACTTAGAAACTTTTTCAGCAAAAAGCAGGCAATGATATCCTATGGAAGGAAATTCAAGTTACTGGTAAGTACGGTTAAAATTACTTTTCAGGATCAGTACTGGGCTCAAAGATGCAGCACTGAGGTCTCTCCTGATAACAGGTGAGTAAATCGGAATTCGTAGTTCGGCTGATTTTAGAGGAATATTACAAAGTTCCAAAACTCCACACTTAGAAGAATTTCCAAGTGAAACCAGTCAATGTTAGCCTATGGAAGGAAATTCAAGTTACTGGTAAGTACGGTTAAAATTACTTTTCAGGATCAGTACTGCGCTCAAAGATGCAGCACTGAGGTCTCTCCTGATAACAGGTGAGTAAATTGGAATTCGTAGTTCGGCTGATTTTAGAGGAATATTTGCACAATGGTGAAGGAAGGGGGTGGGGCCTGAGGTGACATGTCTGCAAACACGCCCTGTGGCACGTTGCAAATTGGGGGATTAAGTCCCCTTCAATCCTGAGGGTCCCTGGGGGCCCACTAGCCCACCAGATACCTCCAGTAAGCGCCACAGCCCTGCGTTGCAGAGAGGTGTTCAGAGGCCAAGCCCCTTTTTACACCTCTCTGCAACGCAGCTCTGTGGCGCTTACTAGAGGTACCTGGTGTGCTAGTTGGACCTCAGGGACCCTCAGGATTCAAGGGGACTTAATCCCCCAACTTAAAACACGCCACGGGACGCGTTTTAAGTTGGGGGATTAACTCCCCTTGAATCCTGAGGGTCCCTGGGGTCCAACTAGCCCACCAGCTACCTCCATTAAGCGCCACAGAGCTGCGTTGCAGAGAGGTGTAAAAAGGGGCATGGCCTCAGATCACCTCTCTGCAACGCAGCCCCCTGGCGCATACTGGGGGTTCCTGGTGGGCTAGTTGGCCCCCAGGGACCCCCAGTATTCAAGGGGAATTCATTCCCCCTCTGTAAACGCGCCAGGGGGCGCGTTTGCAGAGTGCTGCCAAGGAGGGAGCGTGGCCTCCGGCGCAATGCCGGATTTTTTTCTTTTTCTTTTTTTTTAAAAGGGGGCTGTGTGGCCCCCCTTATTTTTAATTATTTTGGGCCCTGGGGACCCCATCCCCCAGGGCCTGACCCCCTTTTATTTTTTTTGTTAAAAAGGAAAGGGGAAGGGGACCGCGTGGGCCCCCCTCCCGTGGCCAATTTCGACCCGGGGACCCCATCCCCCGGGTCATTGCCACCTTTTATTTTTTTTAAATTTTCATGGAGGGGGGCTGCGTTGCCCCCCTCCTCAGGCCTCCTTAGGCCCCGGGGACCCCATCTCCCGGGGCAGGCCTTTTTTTCCCCTTAATTTGGGGAGGGGGGCCGCGTGGCCCCCCTCCCGGGCCACGACTTGCCCCGGGGACCCCATCCCCCGGGGCTGGCCCTATCCTTTGGGGACCGTGGGGGGACCCCAACTCCCCCACGGTCCCGCCGGCTCCCCGCGCCCTGCGTGAGCCGGCTTTGCTTTTCCCCGTGTGGAAAAGCAATTTGCTTTGAATTTTGGAAGAGAGAGCAGGTTTCCTGCTCTCTCTTCCAAAATTCAAAGCAGTTTGCTATGACAGGACGGGAGCCGCGAGGCTCCCGTCCTGTCATAGCAAACTACAGTGTCCCGGGGGTAGGCACCCCGGGACACTGCAGGAGCCGGCCCTGGGGGGTGGCGGTCCCCAGGGCCATCACAGGCTCCAGGAGGGGGGCCGCGTGGCCCCCCTCCCAACATCTACAAAGCCCCGGGGAGGTGGTGGTCCCCGGGGCTTCGGGGGTCCGAAACGGACCCCCACATTTGTTTAATTAGTGCCCCGGGGAGGTGGCGGTCCCTGGGGCGTGTGAGGGGGGCTCGAGCCCCCCCACACAGGTTATTTTGAAAAAAAAAAAAGAAGCCCCGGGGGGTGGCAGTCCCTGGGTCTGCGGGGGGCCGTGTGCCCCCGCCACCATTATTTTTATAAAGCCCCGGGGGGTGGCAGTCCCCGGGGCTTGGGGGGCCTTAGAGGCCCCCCATATTATTATTAAATTAAACCCCGCATGCCCCCGGGACTTGGCCCACCCGGGGGCCAATTAACCACGAAGCGCGGGCTTCGTTTTTTTTTTTATCGGCAGGATCCGCGCACCCAGCGATTTTTTTGCCGATTTTTGCGTTTTGCGCAGTTGTTTTACTGCTTTCTTGTTCCTCGGTTCTACCGCTGCCAACACTTCCTGATTTGGAGTGTTGACAGCCAATTACCATACAGCTCGTGATCGGGAGGGTACGCGGACCCTACGCGGCCATAGATATATATGTGATTTTACTTGTGATTTTCTCAGGAACTACTGAACGGATTTACACCATTTAAGCAAAAGGCACGACTCTGAACCAAGGGCTACCTCTTTGCCAAATTTGGTGTAATTCCGTTCAGCAGTTCGGGCTGTAGCCGCGATGAACGGTTCCTAGGAAAAATGAATGGGGAAAACACGTTTTGGGACCCCCTTTTTTCTCGGCCCCCGCTTGACGAATCACCCCGAGACTTTCAGGATAGGAGCGGACCGAAGCGCCCCAACAAGTTGGAAAATTTCGCGAAGATTCGTCAACCAGCGCCAACGTTATTTCAAATAGAATGTTGCGGATTTCCTATGGAAAATAGGTCCTAACTATAACTATCTACTGGCGAACGCCAGTAGATAATATATATATATATATATATATATATATATATCGAATTACCACTCCTTCGTGCAGTCCTCACACATAAGAGATACGGACCGCTAGATGAACTTGTTGTCAATGTTGCGCTTTATTAATAGTCAAAGGTGCAGTCGATCATAACGCGTTTCGGCCAACACAGTGGCCTTGGTCACATGATCACGTGGCATGCAGGTGATTTTATTTATATAGATGAAAAAAATGGACATGTGACACCAACTTCAGCATTAGAAAATAGGCATAGACAAAATACTATCTCTCTGTAGATGTCTTTCTGTCTGTTTAACCGGCTAGGAAGCATAATCCATTGACATGAGTTAATAATATGAACGTTTGTACTTGATCCTCTGATATATGGTCATTACGTTTGAAAAGAGAATAAAAATATAGATATATGTTTGCGTATATCAATGCAATCGCTATTTAAACTCCAGTTTGTATAAAGGAACAGCCTCTAATATAAATCAACGTAAGTCAAAATGAGGTAACTCAGAAAAAATATATCAAGTAGTAACAAATGTCAATGTAAGTTTAACAAATACTCTGTGCTCTGCAATATATACCTAATAGTATTAATACAATCAATAAATTAATACATTGATATCGCCATTTCAAAAAAATAAGGCTATCTAAAGGGATGCAAAAATGCAAATTGCCACAGATGCCCTTACAATAAATTAGAATGGTGCTAAAGGTAAAGAGTACAGTAAACGCAGAATATAAATATGTAAACACTCATTAAAGCCGGTTATTCATAGATATAAAATCAAATAAATACCATGTGCAAATACAAGCATGATAAAATACAGATTTTAGATTTAAAAATATATTGCTATATGTAAGCTTATTTTTATAATTTACATATGAAAAAGTGCCATGCTGACTAGGAAGTTGCTAAAATGAGTGATAAACTACCAAGTGTCTAAAGTGCATATGTGTTATATAAAATTACATAGAAAAAATTACAAATGGCTTGCTGCTGAACTATATATTATATCTGTTATAAATTAGGTGATCAAAAATGTAAGGGAGCCCCTAATATTAAGATCCATAAATGTAGTTGAGATATTCCTAGAATGTGTTGTTTTTTTGCTTGTACATATTTTATCACTCTAGACTAAAGTAAGTTAAGTCAATATGGGGTGTAATGCTGTCTGCAGGTAGCAATGAAAACATAACAAACGGGTATATGTTCATAGAAAATTGTGTAAGTCTTCGCATATATTAAGACCCTGTGGAGACTTGGTATCGAGCTCAACTATATATTTACTCTCTAGTTGTCTTAACTTTTTCTCTCGATTGCCACCCCGTTTGTTAAATGGAACATTGTCAATCACAAAATATTGGAGACAGTTAAGGTTATTGTTGTGTTCTACCTTAATGTGTCGAGCTACAGGATATGCAGGGTCCGAATTTACTATGGCTCTAAGATGTTGTAGTATGCGTACATAGACTTGTAGCTTGGTGCTTCCTACATAGCGCAACCCACATTTGCACTGTAACACATACACCGCAAAATCCGTTCGGCATGTGTAGTGGCCTATGAGTTTAACAGGTGTGTCAGAGAAAGCTGTGGAATATGTAGTGGTATTGGTTCCAAATTTGCAGGCCCGACAGGTACTACATTTGTAAAAACCTCGTCTAGGGGACAACCAATTAGTGGCGTTGTCACATTCCGGGCTACTCTTCACAAGGTCATCACGCATAGAATATGCCTTGCGGAAAGTTAGCGTGGGTCTAGTGGATAGGGTAGGTTTTAATGTAGCATCAGTCAACACAATAGGCCATTGTGTGTTGATGATAGCTTTGATGGCCTTGCTTTGTTTGCTGTATGTGGTGATTAGTCTACACTGACCAATGTCCATTTCATTGACAGTGCTGTCATTGGATGGTGTGTCTCGTGCTGGCGTTCCTGTGGTTTCCTCAGTTGTCTTACCACTTAGTAATGTCTGCCTGTTTATCTTATTAACTTTAGTCAGGGCTTTCTCAAGATTAGTAGGGTTATAACCTCTTTCTATAAACCTTTGTTTGGCTGCGCTAAGGTGCTGGACTGCAGCTTCTTGTGTGCTACATGCTCGTCGAATACGTAGAAACTCCCCGTATGGTATGCTAGATATTGTGTGCTGTGGGTGGAAGCTATTCGCATGTAATAATGTGTTCCCAGCAGTGGGTTTCCTGTACAAACATGTCTCAATTTTGCCCTCCTCAATATAAACAGTGATATCCAAAAAGTTGGTAGTGCATGAGTCAATGTGTGATGTAAAATTCAAATTCATTGGATTGCAGTTCAAATTATCTACAAAGTTTTCAGCCTGTGTTTTAGTACCTTTCCAAATTATAAAAACATCGTCAATGTATCGCCACCATTTTACTACATTATTTGTCCACATATCATGATATTGAGTCATGAGGACATGCTCCTCCCACCAGCCAACGTGCAAACAGGCGTAGCTGGGGGAGAAGCATGCCCCCATAGCTACCCCCTGTAGTTGCTGAAAAAACTTTCCATCAAAGGTAAATACATTATTGCACAGACACGTTGTGATCATTTTGAGTAGCATGATGTTATGTTTGTACATAGAAATTGGTCTCTTTTTAAGAAAGAAATCAACTGCCTTGATTCCATCATCGTGTCGAATGCTTGTATAGAGGGCAGTTATATCAAGGGTAAGAAACATAAATTCAGTGGACCACGTTAGTGTACTGAGTTTGGAAAGGAAATCACTGGAGTCCCGTATGTATGTCGGAAGGCTGGTGACAAAATCCTGCAAATAATAGTCAACATATCTACTAGTACTTTCGAAGATACCATTGTTTGCGGAAATAATAGGTCTCCCAGGCACCGGGACCACTCCTTTATGGACCTTGGGAATGAAATAAATAGTGGGTGTTGTGGGAAATTCATTATTAAGGAAATTAAATTCATTTTTGGTTATTAGTCCATCTTTTTTCCAAGAAGCAAGGTCATCCTTGTAGTTCTTACTGATCTTTTTGATATCCAATGCATTTATTGTGCGGTAGCAATCTGGATTATTAAGATGCCGGTATGCCTCAGCTTTGTAGTCTTCTTTTCCCCAGAGCACAATATTTCCACCCTTGTCTGACTTATTTATAACCACAGCTTTGTTATTTTTAAGTTTGCTCATAAGTTGGAAATACTGGGTTGCTTGATGGTTAGGAGTTCTTTTTTTGTTTTTGATGGTGTTGCGATATAACTTTTTAGTTCCTCAGTTACCCTATCGTGGAATATATCAATTGCATCACGAGGCATAACTGGCACAAAGGTGGATGGTGCTTTAAAAGGACTCAAACCCGGTGCCGATATATTAATTCCTTCCTGTCTGCCATGGACTGAGTGCTCATTTCAGATAAATTACTCTCATGTTGGTCTTCACGTAATGTATGTAGTGTAGTAAGTAATGGTATCTCGCCGGCTGTTAGCACAGTTTTAGGTACTTGGTTTGATTGTTCTTTACGATTGATTCCATGGTTTTTAATTGTGTAAAACTTTTTTAGTTTGAGTTTACGGATGAATTTAAACACATCGACTCGAGTTTCACTGTAATTGAAATTACTCTCTGGGCAAAAGCTTAAACCCAATGCTAGAAGTTGTTTTTCTGCTGCATTTAATTCAATGTCTGTCAAATTGATGATGGTTCTATCGATTGTACTTAGCGGCGCTGCCACGTTTTCTTTTGGAATCCCCTTCCTTTGGAGCCGGCGGCATTTGCGCCTTTCGCGTCTTCGGATGTTATTTCTTTGTTTGATCTTGCGTTTGTGTTCCTCGGTCGTAATGTTTGTTTTCTCTGCTCCCTGATAAAATCCATCTCATCAGCATATGTTAGGGGCCCAACTCAGATCGTGTTACAGATGTAAAGTCTCCACTTTTTCCGACTCAGTGTCACTGGGAATTGTGCTTGCATCCGATATGGTACCTTGCATTTCGTTGGAAATATTAGTGTTGCTGGGGTTAGTTGCAGGCTTAATCAATTTCTGCTTTTTGACAGAATCATATTTGCGCGCGAACGTGAACACCTGTCCTTGTTCGTAATCATTTTTGTCACGCGCAAATTTGTATGCCTTTCTGTTCTTAATTGTCTCCTCTTGCTTCTTTAGTCGTTCTTTCATTTCTTTAATGCTTTTTTCGATGGACTCTTTGTTGCCAGCATTTGTTAATGTATCCAAATCTTTATATATGCGTGTGATCTCTATCATATTCTTATCACGATCTATTCTGGCATATTTAATCAGTAAACAAACTAAACGCATGGACGCTTCCAGGTTGCTTTCAGCCCATTCTTTTAATAACAGCGGGTTCGGACTCTCGAAACTGGGAGCAAGCATAATACGCAAGCCTCTGGGGACCCGGCCAGCTTCATGATATTTCTCCAGTGATTTAACTTCCCACCATTTGGTAAGCTCGCTCCTGCTGTTCTTTTCTAATAATTTTAATAGACTTTTTACATCCATACTTTGTTCAACATTCGTTGTATTACTATTGGCATTTACATTTACTTTGGGTAAATTCGTAAACAGTTCTTCAGCTGCCATTTCTCTCTCCCGCAACGCCTCGTCCGACATTGCACCTGTATAATGACTGTTTAAATCCTTTTGCTTGAACGCGCGTTTGGAAGAAATTTAAGTCAAACTTCCACTTGACAAAACACGTCAGCACCTCCCCACCTGCAGTGAAATACCGCCAGACAGCCCGACTTACTGTATATATCTCAGCGTCCCAGCAGATCCTCCGACCTGCGGAGTCAACCTCCGACAATGCACGCGTGGCAAGGAACTTTGCTCGGTAATGCAGGGGGCCGACCATGAACAGCTTCTTCAAAGCAAAACTCCTTCTTGGCTTGAAAAACGGTTAGCCATCTTTGAGGGGAGGGGTCCGCAGCGGGAACTCAAGCCGAAATCCCAGGTAATCTCGAATTACCACTCCTTCGTGCAGTCCTCACACATAAGAGATACGGACCGCTAGATGAACTTGTTGTCAATGTTGCGCTTTATTAATAGTCAAAGGTGCAGTCGATCATAACGCGTTTCGGCCAACACAGTGGCCTTGGTCACATGATCGCGTGGCATGCAGGTGATTTTATTTATATAGATGAAAAAAATGGACATGTGACACCAACTTCAGCATTAGAAAATAGGCATAGACACAATACTATCTCTCTGTAGATGTCTTTCTGTCTGTTTAACCGGCTAGGAAGCATAATCCATTGACATGAGTTAATAATATGAACGTTTGTACTTGATCCTCTGATATATGGTCATTACGTTTGAAAAGAGAATAAAAATATAGATATATGTTTGCGTATATCAATGCAATCGCTATTTAAACTCCAGTTTGTATAAAGGAACAGCCTCTAATATAAATCAACGTAAGTCAAAATGAGGTAACTCAGAAAAAATATATCAAGTAGTAACAAATGTCAATGTAAGTTTAACAAATACTCTGTGCTCTGCAATATATACCTAATAGTATTAATACAATCAATAAATTAATACATTGATATCGCCATTTCAAAAAAATAAGGCTATCTAAAGGGATGCAAAAATGCAAATTGCCACAGATGCCCTTACAATAAATTAGAATGGTGCTAAAGGTAAAGAGTACAGTAAACGCAGAATATAAATATGTAAACACTCATTAAAGCCGGTTATTCATAGATATAAAATCAAATAAATACCATGTGCAAATACAAGCATGATAAAATACAGATTTTAGATTTAAAAAATATATTGCTATATGTAAGCTTATTTTTATAATTTACATATGAAAAAGTGCCATGCTGACTAGGAAGTTGCTAAAATGAGTGATAAACTACCAAGTGTCTAAAGTGCATATGTGTTATATAAAATTACATAGAAAAAATTACAAATGGCTTGCTGCTGAACTATATATTATATCTGTTATAAATTAGGTGATCAAAAATGTAAGGGAGCCCCCTAATATTAAGATCCATAAATGTAGTTGAGATATTCCTAGAATGTGTTGTTTTTTTGCTTGTACATATTTTATCACTCTAGACTAAAGTAAGTTAAGTCAATATGGGGTGTAATGCTGTCTGCAGGTAGCAATGAAAACATAACAAACGGGTATATGTTCATAGAAAATTGTGTAAGTCTTCGCATATATTAAGACCCTGTGGAGACTTGGTATCGAGCTCAACTATATATTTACTCTCTAGTTGTCTTAACTTTTTCTCTCGATTGCCACCCCGTTTGTTAAATGGAACATTGTCAATCACAAAATATTGGAGACAGTTAAGGTTATTGTTGTGTTCTACCTTAATGTGTCGAGCTACAGGATATGCAGGGTCCGAATTTACTATGGCTCTAAGATGTTGTAGTATGCGTACATAGACTTGTAGCTTGGTGCTTCCTACATAGCGCAACCCACATTTGCACTGTAACACATAAACCGCAAAATCCGTTCGGCATGTGTAGTGGCCTATGAGTTTAACAGGTGTGTCAGAGAAAGCTGTGGAATATGTAGTGGTATTGGTTCCAAATTTGCAGGCCCGACAGGTACTACATTTGTAAAAACCTCGTCTAGGGGACAACCAATTAGTGGCGTTGTCACATTCCGGGCTACTCTTCACAAGGTCATCACGCATAGAATATGCCTTGCGGAAAGTTAGCGTGGGTCTAGTGGATAGGGTAGGTTTTAATGTAGCATCAGTCAACACAATAGGCCATTGTGTGTTGATGATAGCTTTGATGGCCTTGCTTTGTTTGCTGTATGTGGTGATTAGTCTACACTGACCAATGTCCATTTCATTGACAGTGCTGTCATTGGATGGTGTGTCTCGTGCTGGCGTTCCTGTGGTTTCCTCAGTTGTCTTACCACTTAGTAATGTCTGCCTGTTTATCTTATTAACTTTAGTCAGGGCTTTCTCAAGATTAGTAGGGTTATAACCTCTTTCTATAAACCTTTGTTTGGCTGCGCTAAGGTGCTGGACTGCAGCTTCTTGTGTGCTACATGCTCGTCGAATACGTAGAAACTCCCCGTATGGTATGCTAGATATTGTGTGCTGTGGGTGGAAGCTATTCGCATGTAATAATGTGTTCCCAGCAGTGGGTTTCCTGTACAAACATGTCTCAATTTTGCCCTCCTCAATATAAACAGTGATATCCAAAAAGTTGGTAGTGCATGAGTCAATGTGTGATGTAAAATTCAAATTCATTGGATTGCAGTTCAAATTATCTACAAAGTTTTCAGCCTGTGTTTTAGTACCTTTCCAAATTATAAAAACATCGTCAATGTATCGCCACCATTTTACTACATTATTTGTCCACATATCATGATATTGAGTCATGAGGACATGCTCCTCCCACCAGCCAACGTGCAAACAGGCGTAGCTGGGGGAGAAGCATGCCCCCATAGCTACTCCCTGTAGTTGCTGAAAAAACTTTCCATCAAAGGTAAATACATTATTGCACAGACACGTTGTGATCATTTTGAGTAGCATGATGTTATGTTTGTACATAGAAATTGGTCTCTTTTTAAGAAAGAAATCAACTGCCTTGATTCCATCATCGTGTCGAATGCTTGTATAGAGGGCAGTTATATCAAGGGTAAGAAACATAAATTCAGTGGACCACGTTAGTGTACTGAGTTTGGAAAGGAAATCACTGGAGTCCCGTATGTATGTCGGAAGGCTGGTGACAAAATCCTGCAAATAATAGTCAACATATCTACTGGTACTTTCGAAGATACCATTGTTTGCGGAAATAATAGGTCTCCCAGGCACCGGGACCACTCCTTTATGGACCTTGGGAATGAAATAAATAGTGGGTGTTGTGGGAAATTCATTATTAAGGAAATTAAATTCATTTTTGGTTATTAGTCCATCTTTTTTCCAAGAAGCAAGGTCATCCTTGTAGTTCTTACTGATCTTTTTGATATCCAATGCATTTATTGTGCGGTAGCAATCTGGATTATTAAGATGCCAGTATGCCTCAGCTTTGTAGTCTTCTTTTCCCCAGAGCACAATATTTCCACCCTTGTCTGACTTATTTATAACCACAGCTTTGTTATTTTTAAGTTTGCTCATAAGTTGGAAATACTGGGTTGCTTGATGGTTAGGAGTTCTTTTTTGTTTTTGATGGTGTTGCGATATAACTTTTTTAGTTCCTCAGTTACCCTATCGTGGAATATATCAATTGCATCACGAGGCATAACTGGCACAAAGGTGGATGGTGCTTTAAAAGGACTCAAACCCGGTGCCGATATATTAATTCCTTCCCTGTCTGCCATGGACTGAGTGCTCATTTCAGATAAATTACTCTCATGTTGGTCTTCACGTAATGTATGTAGTGTAGTAAGTAATGGTATCTCGCCGGCTGTTAGCACAGTTTTAGGTACTTGGTTTGATTGTTCTTTACGATTGATTCCATGGTTTTTAATTGTGTAAAACTTTTTAGTTTGAGTTTACGGATGAATTTAAACACATCGACTCGAGTTTCACTGTAATTGAAATTACTCTCTGGGCAAAAGCTTAAACCCAATGCTAGAAGTTGTTTTTCTGCTGCATTTAATTCAATGTCTGTCAAATTGATGATGGTTCTATCGATTGTACTTAGCGGCGCTGCCACGTTTTCTTTTGGAATCCCCTTCCTTTGGAGCCGGCGGCATTTGCGCCTTTCGCGTCTTCGGATGTTATTTCTTTGTTTGATCTTGCGTTTGTGTTCCTCGGTCGTAATGTTTGTTTTCTCTGCTCCCTGATAAAATCCATCTCATCAGCATATGTTAGGGGGCCCAACTCAGATCGTGTTACAGATGTAAAGTCACCACTTTTTTCCGACTCAGTGTCACTGGGAATTGTGCTTGCATCCGATATGGTACCTTGCATTTCGTTGGAAATATTAGTGTTGCTGGGGTTAGTTGCAGGCTTAATCAATTTCTGCTTTTTGACAGAATCATATTTGCGCGCGAACGTGAACACCTGTCCTTGTTCGTAATCATTTTTGTCACGCGCAAATTTGTATGCCTTTCTGTTCTTAATTGTCTCCTCTTGCTTCTTTAGTCGTTCTTTCATTTCTTTAATGCTTTTTCGATGGACTCTTTGTTGCCAGCATTTGTTAATGTATCCAAATCTTTATATATGCGTGTGATCTCTATCATATTCTTATCACGATCTATTCTGGCATATTTAATCAGTAAACAAACTAAACGCATGGACGCTTCCAGGTTGCTTTCAGCCCATTCTTTTAATAACAGCGGGTTCGGACTCTCGAAACTGGGAGCAAGCATAATACGCAAGCCTCTGGGGACCCGGCCAGCTTCATGATATTTCTCCAGTGATTTAACTTCCCACCATTTGGTAAGCTCGCTCCTGCTGTTCTTTTCTAATAATTTTAATAGACTTTTTACATCCATACTTTGTTCAACATTCGTTGTATTACTATTGGCATTTACATTTACTTTGGGTAAATTCGTAAACAGTTCTTCAGCTGCCATTTCTCTCTCCCGCAACGCCTCGTCCGACATTGCACCTGTATAATGACTGTTTAAATCCTTTTGCTTGAACGCGCGTTTGGAAGAAATTTAAGTCAAACTTCCACTTGACAAAACACGTCAGCACCTCCCCACCTGCAGTGAAATACCGCCAGACAGCCCGACTTACTGTATATATCTCAGCGTCCCAGCAGATCCTCCGACCTGCGGAGTCAACCTCCGACAATGCACGCGTGGCAAGGAACTTTGCTCGGTAATGCAGGGGGCCGACCATGAACAGCTTCTTCAAAGCAAAACTCCTTCTTGGCTTGAAAAACGGTTAGCCATCTTTGAGGGGAGGGGTCCGCAGCGGGAACTCAAGCCGAAATCCCAGGTAATCTCGAATTACCACTCCTTCGTGCAGTCCTCACACATAAGAGATACGGACCGCTAGATGAACTTGTTGTCAATGTTGCGCTTTATTAATAGTCAAAGGTGCAGTCGATCATAACGCGTTTCGGCCAACACAGTGGCCTTGGTCACATGATCGCGTGGCATGCAGGTGATTTTATTTATATAGATGAAAAAAATGGACATGTGACACCAACTTCAGCATTAGAAAATAGGCATAGACAAAATACTATCTCTCTGTAGATGTCTTTCTGTCTGTTTAACCGGCTAGGAAGCATAATCCATTGACATGAGTTAATAATATGAACGTTTGTACTTGATCCTCTGATATATGGTCATTACGTTTGAAAAGAGAATAAAAATATAGATATATGTTTGCGTATATCAATGCAATCGCTATTTAAACTCCAGTTTGTATAAAGGAACAGCCTCTAATATAAATCAACGTAAGTCAAAATGAGGTAACTCCGAAAAAATATATCAAGTAGTAACAAATGTCAATGTAAGTTTAACAAATACTCTGTGCTCTGCAATATATACCTAATAGTATTAATACAATCAATAAATTAATACATTGATATCGCCATTTCAAAAAAATAAGGCTATCTAAAGGGATGCAAAAATGCAAATTGCCACAGATGCCCTTACAATAAATTAGAATGGTGCTAAAGGTAAAGAGTACAGTAAACGCAGAATATAAATATGTAAACGCCAACGTTATTTCAAATAGAATGTTGCGGATTTCCTATGGAAAATAGGTCCTAACTATAACTATCTACTGGCGAACGCCAGTAGATATATATATATATATATATATATATATATATATATATATATATATATATATATATATATATATATACATATTATCTACTGGCGGTCGCCAGTAGATAGTTATAGTTACAACCTATTATCCATAGGAAATCCGCGACATTCTATTTGAAATAACTGTCTTGCCGGTTGACGTATCTTCGCAAAATTTTGTGGGGCGCTCCGGTCCGCTCCTACCCTGAAAGTCTCGGGGGGATTCGTCAAGCGGGGGCCGAGAAAAAAGGGGGGTCCCAAAACGCGTTTTCCCCATGCAATTTTCCATAGGAAACTTTAGACACGGCTACAGCCCGAACTGCTGAACGGAATTACACCAAATTTGGCAAAGAGGTAGTTCTTGGTTCACAAAGAACCCTTTATGTTAAATGGTGTAAATCCGTTCAGTAGTTGCTGAGAAAATGAAAAGTAAAAAAGATATATATATCTAGGGCCGCGGATCCTCCCGAGCACGAGCTTTATGTTAATTGGCTGTCAACACTCCAAATCAGGAAGTGTTGGCAGCCATTTTGTCCTCGGTAGAACCGAGGGACAGAAACAAGTGCGCAAAGCGCACAAAGGGGGCAGGGTAGAAACACCCTGACCGCCTAGGTCTGCTCAGGGGGCCCACAAGGACCCCCTGGGCAAAAAAAATTTTTTTAAAAAAAAAAATCGGCAGGATGCGCTCAGGGAGCGCGAACCCTGCCGAAAAAAAATCGAAGCGCGGTCTCCCGCGCTTCGATAGTTAATGGCCCCCGGGTGGGCCAAGTCCCGGGGGCATGCTGGGGGGTTAATTTTATGTGTGGGGGCCTCTAAGGGCCCCCAAGCCCCGGGGACCACCACCCCCGGGGCTTTATGTAGAATGGTGCGGGAGGGCTCTGAGCCCTCCCGCAGCCCCGGGACCACCACCTCCCCGGGCTTCTTTTTTTAATTAAAAACCTGTGTGGGGGCTCCAGCCCCCACACGCCCCGGGACCACCACCTCCCGGGGCACTAAGAAAATTACAATGGGGGTCCGTTTTGGACTCCCAGAGCCCCGGGGACCACCACCTCCCTGGGGCTGTGCACTGAATGGGAGGGGGCCGCGCGGCCCCCTCCTGGAGCCCTTGATGGCCCTGGGGACCACCACCCCCCAGGGTCGGCTCCTGCAGTGTCCCGGGTGCCTACCCCCGGGACACTGCTGTTTGCAATGACAGGACGGGAGCCTCGCGGCTCCCGTCCTGTCATTGCAAACTGCTTTGGATATTGGAAGAGAGAGCAGGAAACCTGCTCTCTCTTCCAATATCCAAAGCCGATAGCTTTCCACATGGGGAGCAGCATGTTAGCTGCTCCCCATGTGTAAAGCAATGCCGGCTCCCGTAGGACACGGGGAGCCGGCGGGACTGTGGGGGATTGGGGACCCCCACAGTCCCCAACGAGAGGGCCTGCCCCGGGGGATGGGGTCCCCGGGGCAAGTAGTGGCTCGGGAGGGGGCCATGCGGCCCCCTCCCCCCCAAAAAAAAAAAAACGATCGGGCCCCGCAGGCCCCGCCCCCTTCCTTCACCACTCTGCAAACGCACCCCTGGCGCGTTTGCAGAGGGGAACGATCCCCTTGAATACTGGGGGTCCCTGGGGGCCAACTAGCCCACCAGGAACCTCCAGTATGCGCCAGGGGGCTGCCTTGCAGAGAGGTGTACAGAGGCCACGCCCCTTTTACACCTCTCTGCAACGCAGCTCTATGGCGCTTTTGGAGGTATATGGTGGGCTAGTTGCACCCCAGGGACCCTCAGGATTCAAGGGGAGTTAATCCCCCGACTTAAAACGCGCCACGGGGCGCGTTTGCACAGTGGTGAAGGGAGGGGGCGGGCTTCAGGTGACATGTGTGCAAACAGGCCCCGTGGCGCGTTTTAAGATGGGGAATTAAATCCTCTTCAATCCTGAGGGTCCCTGGGGGCCAACTAGCCCAACAGGTACGTCCAGAAAGCGCCACAGAGCTGCGTTGCAGAGAGGTGTAAAAAGGGGTGTGGCCTCTGTACATGTCTCTGCAACGCAGCCCCCTGGCGCATACTGGAGGTTCCTGGTGGGCTAGTTGGCCCGAAGGGACCCTCATGATTCAAGGGGACTTAATCCCCCAACTTAAAACGCACCACGGGGCGCGTTTGCACAGATGTCACCTCAGGCCCCGCCCCTCCCTTCACCATTGTGCAAATATTCCTCTAAAATCAGCCGAAATCCGAATTCCGATTTACTCACCTGTTATCAGGAGAGACCTCAGTGCTGCATCTTTCAGCCCAGTACTGATCCTCAAAAGTAATTTTAACCGTACTTACCGGTAACTTGAATTTCCTTCATAGGCTAACATTGACTGGTTTCACTTGGAAATTCTTCTAAGTGTGGAGTTTTGGAACTTTAAAATATTCCTCTAAAATCAGCCGAAATACAAATTCCGATTTACTCACCTGCTATCAGGAGAGACCTCAGTGCTGCATCTTTCAGCCCAGTACTGGTCCTGAAAAGTAATTTTAACCGTACTTACCGGTAACTTGAATTTCCTTCATAGGCTAACATTGACTGGTTTCACTTGGAAATTCTTCTAAGTGTGGAGTTTTGGAACTTTAAAATATTCCTCTAAAATCAGCCGAAATACGAATTCCGATTTACTCACCTGCTATCAGGAGAGACCTCAGTGCTGCATCTTTCAGCCCAGTACTGATCCTCAAAAGTAATTTTAACCGTACTTACCAGTAACTTGAATTTCCTTCCATCAGCATATCATTGACTGCTTTTTGCTGAAAAAGTTTCTAAGTGTTGATTTTTGAAACATACAAATATTCCTCTAAAATCAGCCGAAATCCGAATTCAGATTTACTCACCTGTTATCAGGAGAGACCTCAGTGCTGCATCTTTCAGCCCAGTACTGGTCCTGAAAAGTAATTTTAACCGTACTTACCAGTAACTTGAATTTCCTTACATAGGCTAACATTGACTGGTTTCACTTGGAAATTCTTCTAAGTGTGGAGTTTTGGAACTTTAAAATATTCCTCTAAAATCAGCCGAAATACGAATTCCGATTTACTCACCTGTTATCAGGAGAGACCTCAGTGCTGCATCTTTCAGCCCAGTACTGATCCTCAAAAGTAATTTTAACCGTACTTACCGGTAACTTGAATTTCCTTCATAGGCTAACATTGACTGGTTTCACTTGGAAATTCTTCTAAGTGTGGAGTTTTGGAACTTTAAAATATTCCTCTAAAATCAGCCGAAATACAAATTCCGATTTACTCACCTGCTATCAGGAGAGACCTCAGTGCTGCATCTTTCAGCCCAGTACTGGTCCTGAAAAGTAATTTTAACCGTACTTACCGGTAACTTGAATTTCCTTCATAGGCTAACATTGACTGGTTTCACTTGGAAATTCTTCTAAGTGTGGAGTTTTGGAACTTTAAAATATTCCTCTAAAATCAGCCGAAATACGAATTCCGATTTACTCACCTGCTATCAGGAGAGACCTCAGTGCTGCATCTTTCAGCCCAGTACTGATCCTCAAAAGTAATTTTAACCGTACTTACCAGTAACTTGAATTTCCTTCCATAGCATATCATTGACTGCTTTTTGCTGAAAAAGTTTCTAAGTGTTGATTTTTGAAACATACAAATATTCCTCTAAAATCAGCCGAAATCCGAATTCAGATTTACTCACCTGTTATCAGGAGAGACCTCAGTGCTGCATCTTTCAGCCCAGTACTGGTCCTGAAAAGTAATTTTAACCGTACTTACCAGTAACTTGAATTTCCTTACATAGGCTAACATTGACTGGTTTCACTTGGAAATTCTTCTAAGTGTGGAGTTTTGGAACTTTAAAATATTCCTCTAAAATCAGCCGAAATACGAATTCCGATTTACTCACCTGTTATCAGGAGAGACCTCAGTGCTGCATCTTTCAGCCCAGTACTGGTCCTGAAAAGTAATTTTAACCGTACTTACCGGTAACTTGAATTTCCTTCATAGGCTAACATTGACTGGTTTCACTTGGAAATTCTTCTAAGTGTGGAGTTTTGGAACTTTAAAATATTCCTCTAAAATCAGCCAAAATACGAATTCCGATTTACTCACCTGTTATCAGGAGAGACCTCAGTGCTGCATCTTTCAGCCCAGTACTGATCCTCAAAAGTAATTTTAACCGTACTTACCAGTAACTTGAATTTCCTTCCATAGGATATCATTGCCTGCTTTTTGCTGAAAAAGTTTCTAAGTGTTGATTTTTGAAACATACAAATATTCCTCTAAAATCAGCCGAAATACGAATTCCGATTTACTCACCTGTTATAAGGAGAGACCTCAGTGCTGTATCTTTCAGCCCAGTACTGGTCCTGAAAAGTAATTTTAACCGTACTTACCAGTAACTTATATTTTCTTCCATAGGAATCCATTGTCTGGTTTTCAGCAGAAAAGTTTCAAAGTGTCGATTTTCACAAACTACAAATATTCCTTAAAAATCGCCTGTATGACTTAAACGCATTCTTTCAACTGTTTACAGGAGATGCACCAGTGCTGGATCCAGGATCCAACACTGAGTAAGAAAAAGTAACGATAACAGTTTTTACCTGCTAAGTGAATTTCCTTCCATAGGATAACATTGGTGATTCTATGAGAAAAAGTTTCTAAGTGTCAACTTTTAAAATACAATAATATTCCTTAAAAATCACGACTGTAACCAAAACGCTTTTACTCAACTGTTTACAGGAGATGTACCAGGACTGAATCTAGGATCCAGTCCTGTGGTTAGAAAAGTAATCCATAAAGTAACTAATTGCATTTAACTAGAAATTCACATTGAGCTGAATGTTGCATTGTGTTTGAAAATGTGTTGCCCATTGCAACAACTGTAACTACTGTACTTAAAAGTCTATTGCCTATGTGCAAAGTATTTAAACTAAAGTAATTCATTCTGAGAAAGTATTTTTTGTAATGTAATGTATAATGTAATTACAATGTAATTTAAAAAATAAAATATGTAAAAGAAATTGTTTCTAAAAATGTAGTAAATCAGTATGAAAAAAATTAATATAAAAATTAATACATTTAAAAATTGTCATTTAAAAAACCTTTGAAATTCACTGAAAAAACCGTAGGTTTCAGGCACGTTATAGTTACAAATTAGCATTTTAAAAACCTTTGAAATTCACTGAAAAAACCATAGGTTTCAGACACGTTATAGTTAGAAATTAGCATTTAAAAAACCTTTGAAATTCACTGAAAAAACCAGAGGTTTTAGGGACAGTTATAGTTAGTTGGACATTGCACTCGTACAAAACCCGTGAAATTCCCCCGTTATAGTTAGTTCAGCTAACTATAACTCGCGCCCCGCAATGCACTGCTGATGACGTCACATATTACATCACTCATGACATGGTCAGTGACATCACTGATGACATCACTGATGACATCTCAAATGACATCACTGATGACATCATCCACGTGATAATCTGATGCAGCTCCTCACACCCTAATATAACCTTTGATACACCCAATCTAAATTACAGAGTGCCATTCGCAAAACCATAGACACTCCAACACCAATAACTACATACCGACTCACTGATTCTTAGGTCTACACACACACATCCACTCACTCACCCGTACAGTCACTCATACTTATGGTCACTCAGTACAGGACTATCATATGCACTCTTACTCCTATATAGACACTCAAACACCGCCACCCATCCATAGAGGTACTCACACACCTAGTCAGTCATGCAAATAATTAAACACACTGCCATTTACTCACCTATACAGTTATACACACACCAGCTCACTTAATCATACAAATACTAGCACATTGTTACGCTCTTATACATCACTGATACAAGCACACACTCATCCATACAGCCACTATCACAATCACTCACTCTCGCTTATAGCTATTTATATACTCCAATACACATATATACTGCCTTTCACATATTTAGTTACTCACACATGTACCACTGGGACATACATTCACTCACTAACACACTCTTACACACACTTACCCACCCATACAGTCTATCACAGATGCACTCTTGAAACCATCCACCAAGTGAATCACCCACTCACACATCTATGCACAGTCGCACACACCCCATCCACACAAACACTCAGGCACCCATACAGATACTCATAGAACCAATAAATAACCCATATAGACACTCATGTAGCTATTCGCAAATCCATGCATCCACTTACACACCAACAGACGGATACAGACATTCACACAGTTTAGTCACTAACCCATGCATTCAGTAAGATACGTTTAATCACTCACTTGTAGAGTCAGTCACGCATGTACTAAATCATCCATTCAGACACTTATACACCCACTCATTCTTCAATACGCCTTTCCCTATATATATTAAACATATTTAAACTTTACAGAAACACACAGTCACTGGATGATGTCATCAGTGATGTCATTTGAGATGTCATCAGTGATGTCATCAGTGATGTCACTGACCATGTCATGAGTGATGTAATATGTGACATCATCAGCAGTGCATTGCGGGGCGCGAGTTATAGTTAGCTGAACTAACTATAACGGGGGAATTTCACGGGTTTTGTACGAGTGCAATGTCCAACTAACTATAACTGTCCCTAAAACCTCTGGTTTTTTCAGTGAATATATATATATATGTATATATATACAATCAGACAATGCGATTCCTCTTCACAGCGTGCTCAAATCATCCGGTGCTAACATCAATTGGGCAGGATCCAGCCCCAAATAATATTTTAGAACAAAGGGGTGTCGCACTCCAGTAATATTGTTATCAGAGGTTTTTATTCACCACTACCACCAACGCGTTTCACCATCTAGGCTTGTTCACGGTTAGGGAAGTCTTTTAACTATTTCCATTTTATACTACTTTTCCCATGTGCCCATTATGAGGCATTATGGGATATGTAGTTTTAATTATGGTATTCACAGAAATATTTACATATATATACAAAAATTTACAATGTTTTCATTCCAATCTTTTATATTCAATTATTTTACTTCTTTTGATTCATATCCTCTTCTTGCTTGGATGATCATATTTTAAGTTCAGGATTTTTGTTGGTTCTCCTTTGTATATATATATCAAGTCTAAGTGACTTATTACATATTACGTGACCAAAGTAGTGTATTAGTATACTACATACTAGGTCCTTCATTGGGCAGTCCAATTTATATATTTATTTACAGTATTCAGGAGATCCCAATTTCACTCTCACCTTAGTGGCTTAGTCAACCTGTTTAACAATCTCTTTTCGCCTGAGTGGCATATTTGTCCCCCAACATAATAACTTTTGATTTCCGAAGATAAATTAAGTTTAACCTGTATCAGACTAGTTCTTTGTTTTCACAGATGGACAAATAATTCTTCTTCCGCGTTCAGGCCAATTGGTTATTTGGTTCTGAGTTTGATGATTAGCTTTGATTCCAATTGTCTCAGTTTTAATGTCCTGCCTCCCCCTCTTTCATGGACTGGGACATGAGCTATTCCACTATACTTCATATTTTTCCAGGTGTAGTTATCATGAGTTTCAAAATGTTTAGTCATCGCATAGTTGGTGTCGCCTTTTGTGATCGCTCTTATGTGTTCCAAAATCCTTTTTCTCAACGGGCATATAGTACTCCCGATGTATTGTTTGCCACAGTCACATGTGATCATGTAAACTACATAATTAGTCTCACATGTGATTCTGTGTTTGATGGTAAATGGTTGTTGTTTGTGGTCCATGAGGTGCTTGATGTTTTTACCAATTTTACAGGCTTTGCACTTATCACATTTAGTAAACCCTTTTTGGCGATCTGTTAGCCATGTTTCTTTTGTGATCTCGTGAAGTGGCTAGGAGTCAATTAGTTTTTCAAGGATGGTGACTTTCTGAAAGAGATGTCAATGTTGTCACTTAGATTGTTTCCAATATCTGGATCTTTTTTTATGATGTTCCAGTACTTATTCATAATTCTTCTGA
This sequence comes from Calotriton arnoldi, assembly GCA_963921515.1. Classification (NCBI taxonomy): domain Eukaryota; kingdom Metazoa; phylum Chordata; class Amphibia; order Caudata; family Salamandridae; genus Calotriton; species Calotriton arnoldi. The sequence continues at coordinate 321,791 of CAWUFW010016020.1, forward strand.
TCAAGTTGTGCTCTTTGTTGTAAGTCATTATGAATCTTATTTTCTTGTCTGTCTCTTCATTTCTTCTTTTGCTTTGTTTGTTGGTAAGTGTTTCTTGCTGTGTTAAGTTCTCTGTTCTTTTTCTACCTTCCTCAATGTCACTCCTCCTGTAGCCTCTTTGTTTGAATTTCTTGACAGTTTCTTCCACTTTCTCTTTGAAGACATCGTCATCTGTACAGTTTCTGCACATCCTTAATAGTTCACCATATGGTATGCTCTTCTTTAGGGCACGTGGATGGAAACTGGACCCATGTAGGATGCTGTGGGTAGCTATTGGTTTGGTGTAAGTGGTTGTTTTTATCTGATCATCTTCAATATAGACAGTAAGATCCAGGAACTGCACTTCCTTATCACTGATGTTGTGAGTGAATGATAAACCAATATTATTCTGGTTGAGATGGAGAAGTATTCCTGAAATTCATTTGTTGTGCCATTCCCAATTATAAACAGGTTGTCAATAAACCGTAACCAGAGATGGACTTTGTCTATGTATTTCTCGTTGCCTTCTCCCCAAGCTACCGTCCTCTCCCACGATCCCATGGTGAGGTTCGCATAGCTAGGGGAGAAGGAAACTCCCATGGCGGTCCTGCACGTTTGAAGGTACATTTGTTTATCGAACAGGAAGATGTTATTGCGTAAACATAGTTCTGTCATTTCTAGTATTGCTTCAGACTGTTCCAGATATTGAACATTCCGTTGTGCTAGAAAATATTTCAAGGCAGCGAGTCCAACCTCATGGCTTATTGATGTGTACAATGAGATCACATCTATTGTTACCAGTAATGGACCATGGTGCCAGGTGACGTTTGCCAGATGTTTCAGGAAATCCCCGGGATCTTTGATAGGAATTCAGTGTGGTTACCATGGGTGCCAGGATGCTGTCTATGTATATTGATAAATTCTGGTAGAGTGAACCACAGCTTAAAATAATTGGCCTATCAGGTGGGTTTATCAGCGTTTTATGCACCTTGGGTAAGAAGTATATGGTGGGGATTAATTGATTGTCAACCATTAGATAACCAGCTTCCTCATCATTAATAATGCATTGTTCTCTCCATTCTTTAATTCGCTGTTGGTAGTTCATAGTTAGATCATTAATGGGATTTTCCGTTAACTTGGTGTATTTACTCATGTCATTTAGCTGCCTTTTCGCCTCTTTGATGTATTGAGTTTTTTCCATTATAACAATGTTGTCCCCTTTGTTGGCTGGTTTTATTTCGATGGTGTCGCAATTCATGAGTTCATTTAGAGCCTTTCGTTCTCCTTTAGTTAAGTTTTATTTTTTGTTTAGATTAGTGTTCTTACGTTTTTCCAAATCAGATATTACAAGCCCATGATATGTATCTATCCTGTTCCCTGGTGGAAGGTTAGGGCAGAACTTTGATTTGCTTTTTAGATTCGTATTTGGATGTCCACAGGTGTCTATTTTCAACCTATCAAGTACCTCGCTTGTGGATGTCTGATTCTCTTAGAGGTTCATCATTAGTTCATACCAGGTTACCACAGCAGGTATTTGTTCAATAGTTAGTTTTGTTTCTGCAGTCTTTTTACTTGGTGTTTTCAATTGATTTTTGCTTTTGGCAAAGATTTTAGCGAGTTTTAGTTTCCTTATACATTTTTTAAATGTCAATTTTTGTTTCAGTGTAATCGTGATGTTGTTCCGGGCAAAATGTGAGGCCTTTATTGAGGAGAGTCGTTTGGTCTTTGCCAAGTTTAAGTTTTGACAAATTAATGATTAAATTGTCATTGTTTTGTTTATTTATTTCTTCTGTCGGTTGCGGAGAGGATATTTGTCTCTTTTTGCCCCCTCCTCTTCTGCATTTCTGTCTCGTGTGCGACTTGTAGATCTTCCCTTTGGGTTTCCCCTTCCACGTCCTCTCCCTCTGCCCCTATTCGTGCCTGGTCGTTGGTCTATGTAAAGGAGTTTCATCTCCTCTAAAAAAGAGGTTTTAGGAATTCTGTAGGTGTTCTGTTCACCCTCGCTGGCATCTGCGTCAGATTCACTCACTGTGTTATCTGATTCCATTGCTGTTGCTGTTTGGTTCCTCATTTGTTGCTTTAGGACATCGAATCGTTTGGCAAAAGTTAAAATTGTACCAATTTCATAGTTTTGCTCATCTCTGAGGAATTTCCGATGTTTTCTTTCCTCAATTTCATTTTCATACTTATCTAGTCTTGATTCCATCTTTGTTCTTAGTTTTACTGTATCCTCATTTTTCCTTAAGGATTTTATTTGGGCTTCAATGTTGCCAATTGATTTATGTATCTCTTCTATGTCTTGTTTTGAGTACTTAATTATGATTAGCATCATATTTCTAGAGTACTGCATATTGTTTTGGCCCCATTCCTCAAGCATCTCCGGTCTTGTATCAGGGTGGTTTGGGAGAGTAAAAATTCTTAATCCTCGTGGTACTATATATATATACAATGTTTTGAATCTGCATTTTACAAGTAACATAAGTAACGAGTCAGTTTGCTTTCTAGATGTGGAGGTATATGTAGCTCATGGCCAACTACAAACAAAATTGCACTGGAAACCCACTGCAGGAAATACAATACTCCACTCCACAAGTTTTCACCCCAAGCATACTATATATAGTATCCCGTACGGGGAAATGCTCAGAATTCGCTGTATCTGTAGCAATGAGAAAGATCTACTAGAAGCACAAGAGGAAAGCAAAATATGCTTCTTAGAGAGAGGCTATTCTGAGCAGATTGTGGATAAGGCTATACAACGTACTAGGAAGATGCTCAGAAACGACCTGCTATTTAAGCCATCCCACAGCAAGGTCAAGCAAGGCACAGATACAGGAGCCAGAAATAGTGATCCCAGACTCATCCTCACATATAACAAACAGAAGGATAGTCTTAGGAAGATTATAAAGAGAAACTGGCACCTAGTACTCAGTGACCCAGTAATAGGGGACAAACTACCTGTAACTCCCACCATAACCTATAGAAAAGCTCCATCTACCAGCGACTTCCTAGTCAATAGTAGCCCAGAAGTGAGAACAGGGTCCGGTTGGTTATCTGGACGTAAGGGCTTTGTGAGATGTTCCTCGTGTAAGGCATGTAAGTTTGGCATTAGTAAAACATCCTTCCAGTCGCGGTTTAATGACAAGCCCATCAAAAGAAACAAATTCATTACCTGTAAAACAGAGTTTGCCATCTGTTACATCCATTGTTTTCCCTTATGTACCTTCCCCTTTAAGATGACATATCACCTGGCCGCATGCCACCCTGCATGCGACATGGTGTCATTTGATTGTATTCCACTTTGGAGTGTTTGGTATGGCATTAGTGACAGTTGCTAGCCCAGTTGCATCTGGAGCTGGAAGCTGTGAGGTTGACATCTGCCGTGCTGCTAATAAATACATATATCAACTTTAATTGAATTGAAGTCATTTTAATATTGGCGACGACGGGAAACCACCACCAAAGCAGCACGGGCACTGAGTGGTGATTCTGAACCCACGACAATTAAAGCCAAAGGAAACCTTTTGTCACGCTTCTCACTAAGTACATTTCGAAAAGTTCACCAAGGAACCCAATCTTACAGCGCACGACAAGCTTCAAGGTACGTTAAAACCCTATCCAAGAATGTTGTGATGTGATTGCACCAGCGGCAGTACTTTCTTGCGCATTTCCCTGTGTCTGGAGTGCACCTGCGGCTGTTTCCGTTTCCAGCGGAATATAATTTATGAGGAATTCTGTGTATTGATTGCACCCGCGGCTGTTTTTATTCTTCTTGGTATGCTTTAGCGCATTTACTGTGCCTGCGGCTGTATGTTACCTGAAAACTGCATGGGCGTCATCCGGTGGTTTATTTTCAAAAGGAAACACCGCGCGCCTTTCAATTAGCTCCTCTGCACGCGAGTAGTGTTTCAATCCTACTTGTGGACCGCACGTCATCAATCCCTCATCGAAAGCACGTTACGTTCACGTCTACGTTACGCACGTTTGGTGGCCATTTTATTGCATTATTTTCATGTTACCATAACAACGCATGTTAGAAAACTGATTTCCTTCACATGCGAAGCATTTAGTAAATTACGTTTAATACATGGCATTTTACTGAGCTTGATAATACATTTTCCCAATACTGTCAGTTATTTATTTTCGTAAAAGGGACACCAGGTCACAACTGTGGGGCACTTATTCTCCTTTCGGCATTACGAGCAACACAAAAAAAAAAAAAACCACTCGTTTTTTTGGTTTTTTTGCTCCTTCTTGTTTATGTTTTATTCACTTTACATCCTTACTACCAACACTAAGCCTCTAAAATACGCCTGCCATGCAATTTGACCCTCCTGCTAAATTCCTGCAAATAAAGGGTGATCCACCCATGCCATGGTCAAGATGGAAAGAAGAGTTCCTAACTTATATGAAAGCCATAGATGGCGAAAGAATGGGTGCAGAAAGGAAGAAAAGCATTTTACTACATTGCCTAGGATCAGAGGGCCAAGTGGTTTTTAGAGCGCTTCCACAAATCACCACCTTGAATGAAGGAGAAGGAGATTCCATAAATGTGTACGCTGAAGCCTTGGCCCGTATGGAAAAAAGATTTAAACCTACAATCAGTATAGCTTTAAATCGCTTCAAATTTTATACTAGATCACAAAAAGAGGAAGAATCTTTCGATGACTTTTTGACAGCATTAAGGTCACTCAGTATTCATTGTAATTTTGGGATAATGACCGATGAAATGATACGGGACCAGATAATCGTTCATGTCAAAAGTAAAAAATCCAAGACAAGTTATGGGTCATGGGTGACCCAAATTTAACAGAAACTATAGCCACAGCTAAAGCTCAGGAACAATCTGATTTATGGATGGAAACAGTTAGGAAAAATACTGAAAAAAAGTCTACAGATGAGGAAGTATGTGCGGTGGGACATAAAACCGATACCAAACAAGACGTCCCACAACCCTTAAGAAGAAACAATTTTAACAAGTTCAAACAGGGTTTTACTCAGAGAAGAAATGAAGTGGTCATTAACAATGGTATATGCTACAGATGTGGTAGTACATCTCATTATGCTTCTTTTCCAGGTTGCCCAGCTATTAACAGAGAATGTAAAATTTGTAACAGGATAGGCCATTTCAGTAATGTATGTAGAGATAGACGACCACAAATGCAGAGACAAAGTGTAGTATCTTCTTTATATGGAAGTGATGCCAGTACGGTCAGAGACACTACACCTGAGAAAGGATTTGTTGTTTCTATTGTAGACAATAATGCACATGTTCAAATGAGATCACCTAAATGTTTTTTCAAGTCCTGGATATAAATTTATTGCTTATGGTAGATTCAGGGTCACCATGGACCATCATCTCTCATCAATATTACCTAGACACGTTAGTCCAGTCCATATCTTTTAATTTGTTACAACCATCTGATATTGTTGCTGAAAGTTTTTGTGGTACAAAAATTGACATCATGGGTTTTTTTCATGTGGAATTGTGTTTCAAACATAGGAAAGCTGAGATCAAATTATACATTTCCCAGAAAGGGGTAAATGTTTTAGGATGGCAGGATCAGTGGAAGTTGGGAATTATGCTTAATTCTCGTTCCAAGGATCCGGTATCTCTATGTGATGACAGTTTGATGAACACCGTTTCTGTGGTAGAGGATAGTACCCCGCATTCTGCTATGGAATCTAATCTTGTCAAAAACTATGGAAATGTATTTTGTGACAAATTAGGTAAACTTAAAAATTTCTCACACAAAATTGTCCTAAAAGACAATCATTCACCAGTGGTACAAAAGTTGAGAGGGGTCCCCATAAACATTAGAGAAGAACTTAAAGAAATGTTAGATGAGTTGTCCAAAGATGGTATAATTGAGGCGATAGAATCATCAGAGTGGGTTTCTCCGATAGTTCTTGTACGCAAGCCTGATCAAAAATTGAGAGTCTGCATAGACTTGAGGGCTCTTAATTCAAACATCATAGTGGATCGTCATCCTTTGCCAAATATAAACGAGGTGGTGTCTTTTTTAGATGGTGCACAAGTTTTCTCCACATTAGATCTTAGATCGGCTTACCACCAGGTAGAACTCACTGAAGAATCTAAAAAGTACACGGCTTTTATCACTCCGCAAGGTCTTTTTCAATACACTCGCTTGCCTTTTGGTCTGGCATCAGCCGCGTCTGTTTTCCAAAGAGTTATGTTCCAAATTTTCAGAGATTTGGATAAATTTGTCAAATGTTTCCAAGATGACATCCTTGTATTCTCAAAGAATACCATTGAACATGAAATTCATTTAAATGAGGTTTGTAAGAGATTGGAACAAAATGGCTTAACTCTCAAGTCACATAAGTGTAAATTGTTTAAAAATCAGTCGAATATTTAGGACACACGTTGTCGGGTGACGGTGTGGTCCCAAAGAAATCCAATGTAGAGGCAATTATCAAAGCTCCATCACCCAACAACAAAGAACAACTTTTGTCGTTTGCAGGTATGTGTGAGTACTACAGCAAGTTTGTAGAGGGTTTCGCCACAAAAATGGAACCCCTAAGAAAACTTTTGAGGCAAGGTGCTAGCTATGAGTGGACTGATGTACAACAATGTTCATTTGAGGCTATAAAAAAGATATAATCAATGCTCCCACACTCAAACCGTTCCGCATCAACAAAGAATGCATTATTACTGTAGATGCCAGCCTTTATGGTTTGGGAGGAGTTTTATCACAAAAAGAGGGAAAAGAAGAGTGGAATGTTGCGTTTGCTTCCAGGACGTTAAATGAATGTGAACGTAAATACGCAGTGATTGAGAGGGAACTGTTAGCTTGCGTTTGGGCCATAGAGCACTATAGACTTTACGTATGGGGGAACAAATTCATCCTGAGAACGGATCACAAACCATTAGTTAATATTTTGTCTGTGGGAGGTGGTTGGAATTCCACTGCCAGAATTGCTAGATTAGCATCAAAATTACAGGAATATAATTTTATTACGGAATATGTTCCAGGAAAAAAAATGTGACAGCTGACTGTCTGTCACGGTTGCCGTGCAACCAAGATAAAGTAAGCATTGTAAAAGAGCATGACTTTACATTAACCATTGAAGACATAGTTCAAGAAAAGTTCCAAAAGATAACTGAAGATTGTTGGTATAAATGTGAACAAAATGATGATAAATGGTGCGAGTTAAAAAAATACATTTTGGAAGGTTGGCCTAAAAGAATTTGGTAAGACCTGATATTTTACTGTTCTTTAATGTAGCCGAAGAGCTGGAAGTAGAAGGTAGTTTTATTTTTAAATCTGGAAAATGCATTCCCCCGGCAGGTATGTATGATGTCATTTTACAAATTGCACATAACACTCATCCAGGTATTTCTTCCATGAAACGTCTAGTCAGAAGTTATTTTTGGTGGCCTGGTATTGATAAATTCATAGATAGAGTGGTTAGAGAATGTGCTGAATGTGTTTCTAGTGAAAAATGTTAAAAACACACACTCCACCCTTGAAAGTTGTCAAATGGCCCACTAAACCGTGGCAAAAGATTGCCTTTGACATCTCAGGTCCATTTCATATGCTACCAGAATCCTCACGATTTGCTTTAGTTATTGTTGATTACCATTCAAAATGGCCGGAGGTAAAATTTGTGGCTAAAGCTACCACAAGTGCAGTCATCAATTTTTTTAAAGAGATCTTTTCCCGTGAGGGGTGTCCATCGGTTTTAATCACGGACAATGGAGTGCAGTTAACATCCTCCGAAATGGGAAGTTTTCTCAAAGAATGCAATATTGTTCATAGGCTCACATCACTTTATGAACCACATGAGAATGGTCAAGTGGAACGTTTCAACCGGGTACTCAAAAGTTTTGTTGTGGATTCTCTTAAATTCGGTTCAAGTTGGGTGAATGCTTTAAGAGAACGCTTATGGATTTACCGCATCACACCACATACCACTACTGAAGTCAGTCCGTTCAAACTTCTCAAGGGTAGAGATCCTGCATCCAATGTATGTCCATGGTGGTTAAGAGAAAAATCACATTTGTTCATTTCTGAAAAGGAGGGTGTGAGTGATGTGGCAAGACGAGTAGAACTCAAACAAATGAAAACAAAAAAATGGTATGATGACAAATGGAGGACCAAGGAGCACACGTTCCAAATAGGCGATTGGGTAAAAATCCTCAAACCAGGTTTTATTAACAAGGGTGCCAACAAGTTTGGCAAGGCCATCCAGATTAAAAAATATTTAGCAATAGTGCTATAACACAGGATGGCAAAACCTGGAATGTCAGAAGGTTGGCAAAATGTCCTATGTTAGGTCATGCTCATAAGGATAATGTTGATGCACAAGGTGAACTCATTACCGATAGAGTTGATATAAGTAATGATGATTCTGTGGGCCTCAGAGTTAAGAATTCAAGTCGTACCATACAAGTTCCTAAGAGATTTAATGATTTTGTTTAGCAGTTGTTTTCTGCTTTCTGTTATTAAGGGAGATATGTTACATCCATTGTTTTCCCTTATGTACCTTCCCCTTTAAGATGACATATCACCTGGCCGCATGCCACCCTGCATGCGACATGGTGTCATTTGATTGTATTCCACTTTGGAGTGTTTGGTATGGCATTAGTGACAGTTGCTAGCCCAGTTGCATCTGGAGCTGGAAGCTGTGAGGTTGACATCTGCCGT